>JAUMJM010000016.1:33205000-33610000 GCA_033558235.1 Neomorphus geoffroyi
GACCTTCATTCATTTTCACAGAGTTCTCTATTTCTAAGGTCCTGACAGAAAAAAATAAAAGCCCTAAAAATTTTCAATATCCAGTTTCTGGGTGACACCGAATGTCTGATCTGAAAGACTCTGATTTAGCAAGGTTTCCAGGACACACTCCAAAAAATTCAAATAATTTAGAGTCACTGTGTGGGAGATGAAGCATCTCAGTGAAACAGCAAAAGCAAGAGCATTTGGAGAAAAATACTGTCTAAATCAACTGGAGATAAAACTAATAAACCACGTGCTACATGTATGCTAGAAGAGGTATAAAAAGTTGTCATCTTCCCCCCTCCCAAAAAACCCCCCACATTTGGACAAAAGATACAGGTTGAAACATGACAAAATCTGCTGAAAGCAACCGCAGTCAGTGCTGTTCGTGAGGGTGTCTCAGCTTGTGTTGCTGATTTGCCCACCCTCAACTCCCTGTATTGTCTCGTGATTTTGCTCCCTATCCTCTTAGGACCAGACCCCTGCTTTTATCGTAGATGTCCTCAGACCTGTACAAGGATTCACACTTGCTTCAGATTTCATCCCTCTGGGTAAATTAATTTGAAAACTTTGCATACAATCTTTCCTCTTTAACAGACTTAATCAGGACTAGAAAGAGGAGGCTCCTTTGAGATCCCCAACCAGAAGAGTGGCTGGATGATCACTGTAGGTACCTGTGAAACGCACCCTGCTTGCCTCGCGCCCCAGCCATACCACAAAGCTGCCCAATTCAACACAGAAAGCAGAATGTTTCACAGCATTCACTTGTTCAACATAGTTGCATAAAAATAGTGAAGATATTTAACTCTGCTGGCTATTCCAGTCTGTAGCCATTAGAAAGAATTCAATGGCCAGCATCCAGCAGGTCACTCTCAGCTGAACATGCCAGGGTGGGTCTGCACCGGGAGTAACATCTGTCTAGGCAAGCTGAAGCAGACCGGTCCTGACCTGTGAGAAGAGGCTGCAAGCTCTCTGACCAGACTGGTTTTCTTCAACAGAAAAGGGTATGTAAATATCAGTAACAGTGTAGCCTGGGGAAGAACAAAGCCCCTCACCTTGCTTCTGGCTCTTCTCATCAAAGAAGTCTTGAGACCAGCTGTCTTGACCTTGGAGATTAAGAAACATCAAAGACTGAAGCTGCTGGAGACAGAAGTACAGAAGTCCTGATGTTGTCACTTGACTAATCTGTTTGGTTAGCGCTTGCTTTTGCAGCTGTTATCATTTATGTTTTCACAACCTACTTGCCAAACAACTGGTGGCTTGAAGTCTGCAGGTTTGCCTCATTGCTTACTCTATCAGGATCTCTCAGCCATCACGGCTATCCCTTGGTTCACTTGTAGCAACAGCTGGGACAATACAACCTCAGAGAAGCTTTATCTCCCTTCAGAACCTCTATAATAGAAAAAGTTGGAATCAACACAAACGAAAGAAAATACCAACAGGTCTTGAACTGAGCCCAAACACATGTCCTGATGTCAAAACTTTGTAAGGATAAAGCTTGCAGCGATAACAACTAATTAAATATGTTTTATAAGGGTATTTTAGTCTCTGCCACTTCCCACCAGGAATCGGTGCCACACGCCTTCTTTTCTCACTTACACGTTCCTCGTGAAAGGAAACCTTTCCGCTTGTTTCCCTGGGGAGAGTACAATCTCTTAAGGAAGATGTTAGGAAAGGCTGCGGGCAGGGAGAGCCGTGGCAATTAATATCCGAACTGTTTGCAAACAGTATTCCTACAGAATTAAGCTAATTTGGGAAAAACAACACATAAATGAAATAAGCATCTTCAATTCGCTCAGTGAAAACATTTCAAAAGACCATCTAAAATACTCTTCTTTGAGAGATATGGGATGTCATTTAGATGCCATGTGTGCGCACTAGTTATTTCAGGAAGCTGGAATTTTCTCAGTCATAGCTGTACACAAATAAAGATAATTAAAAAATTATAACATGTAAGATATGGGTCTTCCTGGAATGAACTAATTTGAAGGGTAATTTTCATAAAAATGAAATAAAGAACAGATTAGAAGATGTGCAATCCATGAAATATTAAAAAGTTTAATTTAGATACTTGATATAGAACTTCAACTTCAAAAAACAAAAAAGGTAATTTAAAAGACTGACTGGCCTCACAGGTTGAGCGATGCAAAAACATTTGGATTATTAGTTCTGATGGATGCTTCATCTTGTTGTTTCTGTAGCTTCATCCTTTTTTAAAATGTTCACGGCTGATTTCTTCACAGAATTCTTTTAACTTATTATAATTCCTTACAAGGATGGGTTTGTACTGAGTTCATTTACGCCTCAAACATAAGGAAAACCTACCCCTCTCTTTTCATGTTACACTATAAGTAATAAGCACTGTATTTGCACTGGTCCTAACTGGTTTCTTAATTGGCCAAAATCCTTTGTCAGTTTGGCTAAATAACAAAAACCAGAGGCATGCCACGACCTCAGTGCTCTTTATGTAAACTATTGAACAAAACCAGACTGACACGAAAGGTAATGCAGAATCAGTCGTTTATCACTTGTGGGTTTTCTTCCCAGCATTTCTAGGTTTGTTTATTGGTAGAAGATGGATGCTTTTGTCCTTATAAGCAGCTCTGTCTCTCTATATACACTGATGAGTAAAAAGTGTTTGTTTCCATAGATAATAATCACACTTCGATATTTTACTAGCTAATACTTTTTCTCCAGAGCAGCTGTATTTTTACTAATGATTTACCGTAAGAACCCCATTCTCAGGTTTCTTACTAAATGTGTTTCTTCAATCACTTCCTAGCTGCACTTGTCTTGACATATAAATTCATAACCCCCACGCAACAAAAAATTTCTATTACATCACTGGTTTTATTTATAAACACAGATTAAAATTGGTACAAAACTGTACTTTCTCTTCCTATAACCAAAACCACCAAGTCTAGATTAAGGCCAGAACTCCAGTGTAGAAATGCAGCTACAACCCTTTATGTGCTAAGACTTTTCTCTTTTTAATCAATTTTGCTTTTAGACAAAAACTGAGGTAATGTAGAAATGAACTTCTCAGATGTAATTTCACTTCTCCAGCTCCTCTGTTGGAAAGCACAGAGCCGCGCTGTTCATCAGTGTGGGTATAACGGCAAATAAGTCCTTAGCTGATGTCCCCTTTTCAGTACATTTCTCTTCTTTCATCTTTTAATTTAGAGAGAGAGTATTAAAAGAAAAAAATATTCGGGTGTAGAACTCGTTCTCATATTCAGAGGGAAAGCAGAGCTTTCATTGCTTAGCTCTTACAACCCACTCTGGACATCACGTTAAACACAGGTCCCAGAATGGGACGTTTTAAGGCACGCATCAATTCACTTTACGAGAACAATACTTTGCCATGATTGCTTTTCTCATATCATTTATCCCTTTTAACTAAAAATCAAAATTGCTCACCAGCTGAGGTTGTGGTAAGCCATCGGGCAGGTAAAAGCTCAGAGAACTGAAATGACTTGCCAAAGTGTTCAAGCAAACTGCTCAAGTGATTTAGGATTAAACCATGGCACCCAAGGAAATCATTAGCTCACAATCTCATGTGCCTTACACCAAGGAGCAAAATATTGCTCTTCCAGCTGTTTGTGTGACTTGATTTGATGGGTGCATTTGCAGTCCTTTAGGGTAAGTTCGAGCGAGAGGGAACATGGTATCACAATCACCGGGCGGCCCATTCTCCTGGCAAACGCTGCCGAGGACCCTCCTGCGCAAAGGACTCGCAGGAGCTGTGTGCGAAGACACCCCAGCCCAGCCACTCCTGGGAAGGGGAGCGCTGGTGCTCTTCGCAGAGATTGCCCTGGTTCAGGAGTGCAGGGGAAAAACTGGGGAAAACCAAACATCACAAGTATTTTAGGCTCTTTTTTTCCTTTTAATTCTGGGCTGAGTGCATACTTGGCAGTAATTTAGAAACACACCAAAGGCTGGTACCTTAGGGCAGTCTCACACTGCTGTTCTTTGCACTTCAGCACGTACTTTCAGTGCTTTGCCAACAGCCCTCTCGCACAGCTTAATCTCTATCCTGGCAAATCTTAATGCAGGGGGATTTACAGGAAAGAGATGTAGGATTTCTTAGTTTGGGCTATGTCATAAGTATAGATTTCTCCAGGAGTCACTGTGAGTCTCCGTATGGGAATACTGCAGTGCAAAGAAGCAATGGTAACAGCCAGAATTTGCCTTAATTTACTCATCCTTAAAGAAAACCAAGCAACCACAGTGCATCCTGAATTACAAGAAAATAATCTCTGTTCACTGGACTAAAGCCTGGAGATCCTTACTTGATACAGAGAATGGAAGCAGTTTTGTGGTGAGCCAGCCAAGAAAAACATCCGGTGCTCAGCACGGCATCCAGCTAAACTAATCTTTGTTTTCCACAGGAGATGCTTTTTCAATAATTTCTAAGAGCTAAAGGACTTCATTAAAAACCATGCAAACATTGATCCAGATGTTAAGCCTCTTTGTACAATGAGAAGCCCTCTTGGAAAGCAGTAAAGAATAATTGGTTCATTGTTATCTGGTCCCGAGAAAAGAGAAGAACATTGCCTATTTATTTAATGTTATTATACAGCAGAATTTATTTCATCGTTTATGTACTCTTCGAAATACAATTAATTATAATGGCTTCGTGTAATTAAAGTGCAGGTAAACGTTCATTTTCAACCAAAATGCCTTATTGTAGCACTGAAATTCATTATTGTTGCTAAATTCAATCCCAAGAAAAGCGTAACACTTGTGAGAACTGGAAGAGGGCTCATTTTTAAATAACCAGTACTAAGCAGAGGGAATACTTCTCAGTTGTTCCTGGTAGAGTTTCTTTAGCTCTCATTTTTACATTATTTTTCTACCAGCTTTAAACTTAGAAAATTACAATCTTGTAAAAATAATTCTTTGCGGCGTAGACAAACACCTAAATTGAAAAGTAATCTTGTTTGCAATGCCAGAGAAATTTGTAGCATGTTAATGCCTCTTCATAAATTTCTGTATAAGCCAGGAAAGGTCATTTTAAATATGATCCTAATAACCTGTTTTCCTTTGCTAATTTACTTAGACTTAATAAACCATGATTAAGAAAGAGGTAAATCCCAAATAAACACGGCTTTTAAACCTGAGCACCGGGTATCTGTAAAAGACAACTGTCTGAGGGTAATTTCTTTTTCAGTGTCTCAGCAAGTTAATTGCTTTCTGCTCCATTATGGAGATTACTGTGAATTTTCAGAGAGTTATTCTTTGATCTCCACTCTCCCTTAGGTCTGGGACACCTTCCTCAATCATGCCTGCAAAGCCACACCGCTTCACTATGGTGCTTGAAAGGAAATGACCAAGCAAGTGCCTGACGTCAGGCCTTTAAAATTCACTAAAATTATAAGAAAATGGTTATTCTTGTTTTTGTTTTAAAGGAAAAAAAAAAAAAAAGTCTACGCTACCTTGTAGTGATGAACGTCTCGGTTCGCACTGTGCTTCCCTGGTCCTGCCTATACTACCTTTCAGCCAACATACATCACTGGTTATGTCCATAAAACACACTATCTTGCTCTCCCAATTCCTAAAGCACTTCAGCCCAATGTTTATCTTCTTGTACCCTGCAATGTCGGAGATCAGCACTCAAAATCATCAACCTAGTGCTCTTCAGAGATGTTTTAAAATTTAATGAGGTGACCCGTTCCGATGAGAAACATTTAGATCCTAGTCTATTCGTGTGAAAGTCAGAAGCCATTATCACTGCATTTCCTTCTCTTTCATCTCTGCAGATGCAGCAAAGCACAGCACACAAAAAGGAGGGAAGTAGGTACCCTGTGACTACCGGTAAACAGAATGAGATGATGTGAGACTTCACTCAGCATTTTGTTGTAGGTGTCTGCCATTGCAAAGGGTCATAATTAATGGTCTTCTCCCATTCCTGACACTGCCAGAAAGACTTCACAGCACTGTAGTAATGAAACAAAGTGAGGAGTGTTTTAGTCATAGTGAGCAAGTAAGGGCTGGACTGGCATTTCTGATGCCTGACCTTGGAGGCCAGGCTTCCCTGAGGGTGTGTTTTCATTGAAAAAGTTGACAGCCTATGTTGGTCTATACAATTCCATCCCTGGAGATGTTCAAAGCCACCTTGGACGAGGCTTTGAGAAACCTGATCCAGTGGAAGGTGTCTCTGCCCATGGTGAGGAGGGGAGGGGTGGAACAGGATCTTTAAGGTCCCTTCCAACCTAACCATTCTATGACTCTTCAAGCAGTGGAAGTTTTGCCTCCACACTCTGGTACCGGGTATTTGTTTTCCTTTGCGGTTTGGCAAACAAAGTAGATTTTGTCCTGTCATCCAGACAGCAAGCGCCCACTGCTAACATAGTAACATTCTTTATTTAGAAATACGCATCTCAGTTCCTCTCAGCCTTGAGAGTTAATAGATTCTTTCTATCAAAGAAAATATTTTTTAAAATCCTAATTTGCTGTGATCTTCAAGTGTTATAAAAAGCTGAACTGAAATCAAATGAGAAGTATTTTGACATGAATAAGAAGAGATCATGAATAGTTGTAATTTTGTCTTAGCTATGTAACCTACAAAAAAAATAATTGGGGCGTGGGTACAGTAAAAGTTCAGAATCAACTGTTCTGATTTCATTATGACACATGCAGACAAAAAAACCCAGGTGAAACCTCTGGAATGCAGTCATGGCAAATTGCCACATTGAGCCCTGTTGACAAGTAAAGGAAGGTAAGAGTGGATTATAGGGAAAGAAGCAGGCAGTAATTCAATTATCCTGCATCCTGATAGCACGAGAGACTTCAGCAAAAACAAACAAACCCAAGTTTTATCATTCATGGTTAGAATGAGGCAGCAGCTGCTCGTGCTTTCTGCTGAGCGCCTCCCAGCTCACATAAAAACAGTGGGGAGAAACTTGAGGTTTGTCTCATACACCTCTCTTGATCCTAAATACTGGATACTTTAATCAGAAAATTACAGACCGAAAGCAAAATTGAATTGAAACTGAGAACTGAAACGTTGCAGAATTAAGAAACAGTACATTTCAGAAATCAAGTAATGATTTCAAATTCCACTCAGGAAAAAGATAACAAACCAGAAGCAAAGGCATATTGGGACAGTTCTTGGTAAATTTGCATTTCTAACTAAAAATTAAAAAGCTATAGTAACTGAAAAAAAAAAAAAGTCTGGCAAAACAGTTGACATTAGAGAAAAGTCCTCACATTTGTGCTTTATACACAGAGATCCAATGCAGTGGAGGAAGCGTTAGTTGATATTTAGCTCATTAAAATAACTGAATTTGGCTGGCAATTAAATCCCACTCTAGGTAAGCTCTTGTAACATCACAAATAGGTGCCCAAAGTTTTGGTTATAAAATTTTTCTACTTCAGTTTCCCAGAGATTGAGGTTTGTTCACAACTGATAACCAAACTACATTTCTTGGAACTGTTTTGCATCGGAACAGAACATGCTTACAAGTGTATTAAAATATATCTTGCACCAACCCCCTAGTTCCTAAATATGTCTCTTCCTCTCTTTTATTTTTAATTTAAGGACACATTTCTTCTCTGTTTTCAGACATGTAAGATTCATGTGCTTACATTACTCATTTTTCCCCCCCGCTCAATCAAGCCAATTAAAGAAAATCCTGTAAATGCTTCGCTCCAAGAAACTGACAGGAAAAGTCACTTTAAAAATAATCTCCTCATACATAGATAAATTCATCCTTTTCACTCCTCTGCATTTTTCAGATCTTGGAATTCAAGCTTAACAAATTCTATTTTGATACAACACAGTCTTATTTTTAGGTAATATGGAACAGAGAGCATACATTAAATGTTGATTGGAATAACCTGCATTTTCAGTGAGCTTGAAAGGGCTTGGTTGTGACAACCTGCAGGTAGGGATGTCATATCAAACGAGCAGCAACGAGCCCCTCTAGGAGGGCAGAAGGTATCTCTTACAGATGACATTTGAATGCCTGGATTATCAAGGTCACAAAACCTGAACTAACAACCCCTTTTCATATCTTGCACTCAGTCTTTTCCCCACAAAGGCAAAACTGTTACATCTGCAAAAATAATTTTAGCCATGCTAATAATTATTTTACTTTATACATATTATACATTTTTCCCTAAAAGAAAATAATTTTTCTATAACTAGGAATTGAATCTAAATAATCCCCTTTCTACCTTCCCAACCCATACCTATTAAGTAGGAGATAAAAAACTTCCAATGCTGCTTGGCCCCTTAGAGCTTCAATTGAAGACCTTCCAGCTTGAAAGAAGTCGATTAAACCAGGGTATTAACACACTGAGGAGGAAAATCACCTTCTTGACCTGGTACTTTCTTAATTAGACAATGATGATTTGGGAAATTTTTCATCATATTTGTAAGGTTCCAACCTTCAATATACTTATGTTACTAAGATTATGGCTATTGAATAATTATGGGCAGGCTCTGAAACTACCACTACAAAATACTAAAATACACCAGTCCCATAAAGTGTTAAATTGTTGCCCTTTGTGAGCATCTAAAACTTCACCAAATTATTCAAATATCTCAAGCTAGGTACATGTTTTTCAGAACAGAAACTGTGTTTACTGTCACTTTGAAGATGATCACAGAAACACCCAGCATCTGGCAGAACAGTTATATATATAATTAAGTAAAAGTTTGCAGCATGCATACATACTTTTTAGGTAATCAGTGTGTTCTAACACTGCTAAGAATCCTGAAATAAACTTGCTTTTTTTAGGGAGCATTTCTAACTTCAAGTATTCCAGACTGACAAGAAATGCCTAGTTCAGAAGGCCTTGTATGAACGTTTTTCATGGATTTGAAATGTGGGATTTGTTAAATTACATCCTCTTCTTGTTCTGAAAGATTAAACCTAAGCTAGCAGATGCACATTATCTGAAAAAAATCATTTGGATACTGGTTTCCAAAAAAAGTCAGGGAAATTTTCAGTTTTAAATAATTTGAGAATTATTTCTACAGCATAACAATATCAGATAGATTTGAATAAGAAAATAAAAATAATCTTTAAAGAGCAATGATTCCAAGCCCCATTATTTCAGACATGGGAAATGGAGTCAATTTCACCTGTAAAACTACATTTAAGTACCTTCCTCTCCCAGAGGAAAGGTTAGAATACTCAATATCCTTCCCCATATGTCTCCCATTTGCCTCTGCTTCTGGAACCAAACATTTCCACCTGTAACAATTCCTTCTAGGTGACCTCCCACAAAAGACTCTTGGCACCAAAAAATAGAACAGTTTGAGGTGGTTATGGTAATGACCAACCTCACAATCCCAGACTGAACTCCAGTTCACTTTGCCTCAATATTCTTTTGATTTGCAACCCTTTCCACGTGTGATGTACTGAAACGTGTAACTCAGTTTAAAAAAGTAATTATACTTTATTTCAAAAGGTCTCATTTTGAAGATGATCCTTGTAGCATTGTATGTTTTTCTTCTGTAATTGATTTTTCTAGACATATTTCTCAGAAGACGATACGTTTGTGAAATGTGTATTTCCTAATAAAAGGAGATATTTTAGAGCCAATAGAAGTAAAAAAATACAATCTCCAATATTTATAACTTCACACATTGTGAAACATGACATTTTAATAAAGAAAAGTTGTACATTGTAATTATATATTATGTATATGTACTTTAGGAAATCCTGTGTAACCATTTTCCCTCACTGGCATCCTTTTTGATTTATTCATTCAAAGATGATTCAAAAAGGAAGAGGGACTTTATAACAGAAAATTTCTACTTGTTGAGTGCAACTTATCAGCCAGATTACTGAAGCTTAAAATTTTTCTAACAAGACTCCTGTTCTAGAATAATATTTACTTTCTTATACGAAATATTTTACATAATAAATACAAACCACCTCTCTTGTGAGCACTGTTCAATTAATTGTATGCAATGTGATACACAGTGACAAAATGTAAGGGCATGTTATTATCCTTTCTTGGAAAGGTCACTAAACTCAGCTTGATATTTCAGTGGCAAAGGCTTAATCAAGATCATCTTGGACAAATGAGTTCATGAACTTCAGGAAAACAGAATGCAGAACGATTGCATTAGAAAGTAAAGAGAATAAAGAAGATTTGATCATAAGAAGGGTTTTCTTGGAATATTTCCTTGTTCATTAGTGCACAGTTTTGGGCCAAAGAGCAAAATAAGCAACACCCTAAAGACAAAAAAATACACTCATTAACCCCAGTCAGATTCTCTGTGAATTTCAACTAAGTTCTCCTCACCAGGAGAGTAATGTTCAAACATTCACAATTTCCACATTTTCACTTCTCTTGCTGTCTCAGAGACTTTTTTTTTTTTTTTTTTTTTTTTTTTTTTTTTTTTAAGGTTAGAAGTGTCTGGAACCCACCAGCCCAAAAAGCATAGTAGAGCTCAGGAAGACACTCAAGGTAGTACGAGGCTGTGATTGCTTGGATGCTCAATAGTGACATCTCCAGCAGACACTCAGCACGAGTGGGATCCTTCTCTTAAATAGATTTGTCCAGCAGTCGCATTAAAGGTCCCTGATCCCTTTCTGGAAAGTTGACTTTTCAGAAGTTTGGGAGTCTTTTCAATGTACAGGTCTGGACACTTTCTCTTCTTGTGGCATTTATCTGAAGATGTGTTCAAAAACCAGAGAAGATGGCATAACCAAGGTCCAATATCTAGATACTGTCTGTATTTAGACTTTCATCTTCACTGTTTCTTTATTAAAAAGCAGGAGGATAACATGCTTAGAAGTACTGAAAGAGAAGATTAAGGGACTGACAAAAAATTGGTTTTGTAATTTATCAGGTGTGAAAGACTGTTACACTAACAGGCAGTTTAGATATAGTTATTAATACAGACAGAGACAGGGTGAAAAAAAAGGATCTAGAAAGGCTGTGTATATAAACATGGGTGGGTCAGAGCAAATTTTGAAACTCATTCCTAATGAAAATCCTTTTAATGAAACGTATCTACAAAATCTGCATTGATATTATTGCAGGGATCTAGGCAGAAGTTTCCTTAGAAGAATTACTTCCACACCAGCCAGCTTTTCCATTGGAACAGTCTGAATTTACCAAAAAGTACAAATTTGATTTCTGAAGATCATATCTTGTACTATATATGGCGTCATTTTGTCTGGAGAAGGATCCTGCCATCATTTTTCTCAGCTTTATGGAGTTGGACCAATGCAGCTTCAAGCAAGAGCCTTGACTCTGGACTTATTCTGCAGATCTTTCTGGAGATAGACATCCTCACCCGATACGATGGGCTGACGGGCAAAGCTCTCTGGCCGCTAAACCAAAGCTCTGACTGCAAGCAGGGCTGTACTGTTTCTTCACAACTACAAACAGTAAGAGCAAAGTTGGGTTTTCCATAATTAATCTGGCCTTGCAGATTTCTATCCATTGAGATTACCTCCTGAAGTGGTTTTTTGTTTTTTTTTTAAGGTAAAAGTAAACACAAAAGATGATAAATAAAAATGTGTGAAGTTTCAGTTTAAGGAAAGATCCTGTTCCTTGCGGTGAGTTCACTGTCACTATAAAACCTGAACCCTAAGTCGCTTCTGTTTGATACAACATAAATGGTAACTGCTAATAACTGTCAAAACCTAAAGGAAACCCATTAGCCCTTCTCCCATCTCACTTCTAACAGGAAAAAATATTATTAGAAAGCCCTTCATAGATCAGCAATGCCATAGTAGATTCAGGGAGCCATATCTCTCAAAAAACAAGTCATGCAAATACCATGAAATGAAGTTGACAGCTTTCAAAAGTGGCTGAGTTATGAACCACCCTCAAGCTACCCAGTATTTCATTGCTGACAGCACTCAGATATAGGCTATTTATAGCTTGCCTCAAGTCTCCAGAAGGCAATGGTAAGCTATGATCATGTTCCTGTACTGTATTAACTTCATTAGCAGAGGTACACTCCTGACAACCAGAAACCAAACTATGCACTCCTTACCTATAGATCTGCTACAGAATTTCACAAAGTAGCAAAAATCTCTTAAGAAAATCCATCTCTACATTGAAAACTATTTTTTAGCAGGTGACAGAATCTGAAAGCGGTTAAACCCATTTACTACAACATGTTAATTTACAAACAATATTTTCTAGTTTTCAGAAATATCCTTGATTAGCATTCTGCTGTCTATAGGAGAAGGTAGATATTTTATAAATTATTGGGGTAGCGTTTTAAGTGTTGCATTTCACCGACACAGTACAGTTGTCTCCTATTTCAGGCTACACACATATATATAAACATTCATTTGTAGCCTGCAAGTAGCCATCCTGAGACACCACTCTGCCTTAGCAGATCAGCTATAGTTTAGGTTTGATCCACTTGCCAGTGCCCTACTGACACTTTTATTTTGATTATTACTATATCCTTTCTATTTCCTACAAAGAAGAAAAAATTAATCTGATACTTTCAAAGCGAAAAGTACATTTGTTACTGGAAGAAATACAAATTTCTCCTCCCCTTCAGATAGAAAACTGAATTTCTATTAAAATGTTTTCTTCCTCTGATGTTGGGAACCGCAGCCAGGAGGGAGATATTGATTACCCTGTACAAAAGCTCCAGTGTTGTTTTTAACGCTGTCAGCCTGCTTCACCCATCATGCTAATATATTTAGCAAAAGCCAATCCATAGTCTGTCTTTACACAACCACTGCTCATTCGTGATTTTAAACATGCTCATTCAATCACATTTATACAGTTACCTACCTTACAGCACATCTCTGAAGCACAGAGAAAATGCCCAGATCAGGGATGTCAATAGATGCACACATACCCCTTGAGCTCCTTTGCCTGTTACTGGAAACCCAGCTTTGTTCCTCCATCTGCAGTGAGCCTTTAGAGGTAGGTTTTGCCAAGCATTAGAGCTCTGTAACAGCATTTCACTCCATTTTCTGCTTTAAAATGGAAAAGTTCATTGACTGCACCCAAGAAATTGCCTTCAGAACCTTCTCCCTTGGCAGGGCAGCGGTGGACCAGGTGATGGCACGTGGAGCCAGCCTGCTTCTCTTGTGACATGCTGCTTATCACAACCCGGTGATGACTTCTTCTCATGGCATAAGACAAGAATAGTGACGGTTTCAGGGAATTAGTTGTTCTGTGCAGTTGTTTCAGGAAGTGTGCAAGATCAATGTTTAAAGCAGGGAATTATTTGTAAAACAGTCATTGCGAAGACAGAGTATTCAATAACTACTCAGTACAATCAGTCCCCAGAGTAACTGGAGACTTCATTCCCAGCTATGGAAAAGCAATACATGCCTGAAAGAAAAATCATGCTTTCTAAAGGAGGTTGACTAGAGTGAGCAACCACTTTGGGGAGGCAAAAAAGAGCTGAAGGTAAAAGGCACAGTGAATCTGACTTTTTTCTCCCCTCCCTATTTTGAGCCCTCTGTGTCCCCTAGGAGAAGCAGATACCTGCTACAAGGTGAAGCAAGCGCTTTTGCTATGGCAGCAGTTGAATAATCCAGTATAAAGTCAGACATTATCAAAGCCAAATAGAATGGGGATTTTTGTCCCTGAATACTAATGCGATACTCTCTTCAGGTTATTTTTAATGTTTTTTTGCACATGAAAGCTTCATTCCAAATACCTCAGCAAATAAAGGATTTATCTTAGAAAAGACTGTCTAAAATTATGTTTGTTTTTTAATTAAAATGTGCTCTTGTGCTCCAGCTCAGTATTTGCAACAGAACCAACATGAGATGAAGCTCTCTTTCCCCTAGCAGATGAAGATGACAAATGGTAAGTCCTCCTTGCCCTATTGCTGAAAAAAATGCAGCAAGTGGAATCCACAAGTGTCACATGGGCCACTAACTCCATGCCTTCTAGGACGGAGTACTCTGTTCAAGGTAATGCCTGCCAGGCAAACGAATGGCATCTGCCTTCCAAGGATCAGATCCAGTACAGAGATTTTAATGCCTTATTCATTTTTAAACCCACTGCTGCAGGACATTTCTGGTCTCCTATTTGCTCTGACTGAATGGACAGCAGAGTTAAACCATCTCCCTTGTGGCACCTTGCCCCTCTCAGACTGCATCTGCCTCAGAGGGTAACCAGAGTTAAGCTATCTTGAGTTGGTGAGCAAAAATGTTCTAGCAATGGCCAAAGCAGAGGTAGCGATTTCTGCTGCTAGGACAGTGAAATAGCACCAGAGCAGATGAATCACAGCTGAATGTGGGTGACTGTTTGGGAAAACACATTCCATCTGAAGTGTAGATACCTGCACTTAGATGATTCACACCCCATTGTTTTGAAATCAATCATCTGAACTCACACACAATGTAGACATCAGTTCTCAAGGTCTAGACCAAACTCTAAACCCAGTGTGGAACTTGTCATCAGTTTTATGCATTTTTGATCACTGCCACAGGGACCTCATCCCCAGACAATGGCTAAAGATCAGGTGAGAAGGCTGTGAGAAGCAGGTTCCCACAGCAGGAGCCTCTGCACCACAGCAGGAGGCAAGAGAGGTTCAGGAGTTCTTTAAACAACATTGGCCACCAGAAGGGAAGAGGTGTGTTTCCCAGGGGAATATCTGATTTTTGAACACCCCAAAAATATCTAATTGAACTTGAGAGGAAATAAAGTTAATTAGGATAGCATCAAATCTTGACAGTTTGGTGTGTTCCTTCACTTTCATGATTTCCATGGTTGGATCCACTTAGATAAGCCTGCAGGTGATAGGTCTGTACTTTTCAGAAACTCAAACAGAAACATACCCTTACAGAAATATTATTTCATCTGAAGTGCAACCAATAGTAAGGTCATATTCTGCCCTATTTCCTCCCCTGTCTCCCTTAAATGCCTTATTTGCTACAACCCCAGAAATCTAAAGAAAAAAATCAGGGCATGATATAACGATTCATAGCCAAGCACAGCAGAAGCATTAATCATTCACATCTTTAACTCTAAAGGCATATAAACTTCCAAGGATGATCAGTCAATGAGACATTTATATTTTAGCTAGAAATCAAATGTAGAAACGCAACACCCAGAACTGACTGGAGAACAAAGCATATGAAATGACACTGAGGCATTTTCAAGGAGTTCAAAGGCATGGCTCCTACACATGAAAAGGTATCTTTTCATTTAAGCAGTCCTATTATTTGAATTTCAAGTATTAATCCAAGAAAATTTCTGGAAAGATAAGCCAGAGGAGCAGGACAGAACCAAACATGCTGGGTCTGCCTGTCTCTTAACCAGGCAACTAAAAGAAAGATGCTGATGCTTGATAGGAGAGTTGAGAACTGGAAGAGACCTAGTGTGTTGTATCCTTCTGTCTGAATAGCCCTCGGTGATCTTCCTAGTGAAGCTCACATATATTTCTAGTAGGCCTCCTAGAGTTGGAAATTATGACAGTGAAATCACCGAATGCAAGCTCTGCCGAATAATGCATGGCAAGACGAGACATTGAGAATATCCCTAGGAAAAAAAAATCCAACAGGCAAATGGCCATCAGTGACAGGAATAATACGCAAGTAACGAGCAGGGGATGAGGCACACTGACATTTTCACACGTGCAGCAGCATTTTATACTAGAGTGGAAACTAGAAAATAGGCTGGAAACTAAAGAAAACCCCCTGTGTTTCTGAAGAATCAGGGTTTTATTGTCTGTGATGGTGATGCTACAAAGGCAGGTGCTCATGCTACCAGGACTCTCACTGGAAATTCGATGTGTCCTTTTTGCCATCCTGTATCTCCCTTTGTATTCTGTGCAAGAAAATTAAATGCTTTCAATATTCTTTTGCAAAAAGATATAAAGTAATTTTTTTAATCTCACAAAAGAAAAACATATTCCCATAATACAAGCTGAATTTCTGTGTAAATTGGAAACTATCAAAGTGTTAAACTCCTACAGACCTCCCAATTATACAAAAATTCAGCAACAAATATCAAGGGAGAAGGAAACAGAGGTGATGGCAAGATCATCTCACCAAAATGGTTTTCTTTAACAAGAAAAGTTGAATTTCCTTTATAAAGGTAGTTTTCTGATTAAAAACCAATTCAAACGTGAGGGTGAGGTTTGCTCATTCTTTTAGAGCTCCCCAGTAGCTAGAAATCTTGCTTTTTGATTGCTGTTCTGCAAAGCAAAACCCATGCAAGGCAGCATCCAATAAATCTTCATCCTGCATTCCGCCAGAGAGGGACTCATTGCTCGGCATTCAGAGCAAGGGCACCTCCCACCTGCAGATGCATTGCCCACATCAGCATTATCTATGGAAAGTCAGCTTGCTTCTGTTATGGAGGAAAACACTCACAGGATAATAAAAGCCAGTAGTAAAAGATAAGAACCCTTAGCTGGAAATCATTTGTTCAGGCTAAGAACTGCCTTAGCAGTCCTGTCCCGCCAACATCATCACCGGGGAAAGGTACTGCTTTACGCAGCAGATAGCACTCATCCTGGCAGACATATCTTTCCACTTGTTTCCTACAAGTTATCACCTTCAGTTTTCCAAGTACAAGCTTTAGCCGTACAGGTGCCAACGCTTCTTGTCACCATAGTCCACAGCAGTCACTCTGTACAAGAAATTAAGAGTCTTCAACTTTAATGCAGCCTCAGCTACCAACAGACCTTACCCATCAACCATCCCAGCGGGGCACATGCTCCTAAAGGGCTACACCTGCACACAGACCCAAGCACTGCACCCCGTGGGAACATGTGGCACTGCCTTGGGGCATTGCCAGGGTCTGTCTGGAGAAGTCCCACCAGCTCTCTGCAAAGTAGCTGCGACAGGAAAACTCCTTGCTCCATCACCTGTGCATAGCCCAACGCTTCCTCCACATGGGATCAGCAGAGGACCAAATTCCCACCACCACCCCAGTGGTACTCTGGCAAAGTTAGTTATGATTTTTTCCTTTTGAGTCATAGTTCATTTGTCTGTGCATAGAAACCTATGATCTATGCTCCTTGATCATTTACCAGAAATAAGAATACAGTATGGGGGTAAATATACCAACCTTCTAGGACGTCCCCCCATACATTATGTCGTGTATTTTTAAGTAAGAATAATTTTAAGAAAAATCCAAAACTTATCATTACCTTTATCATAAAGCTTATTAGAAACAAAGCCAGGATGGTACCTGCGATTGCCAGGAACCTCTAGGCACCAAAGGAGTTCAGGACAAACCATGCCATTCCCAGGGCTGGAACGTGCCTGAAAAAAAAAAGCAGGCTCTGACAGCATGTTATTACCAACAAAATCTCTTTCATTAGAAATAGATTTAGTGGTACAAGGTACAGCTGTGGGCCAAGCTAAGGACGTGCGGAAGGAGTTATGGATCCTTCGTAGCACAGAACAGACTGAACTGCAGATTAATGTTAAGTTGTAGTACAGGGCATTTTAAACATTTCTGATGGCTTTAGGAATTCAGGTTTCCTAGATTTAGCCCTTGAAACCAAGGGTCTGTGTAAGTGCCATTAATTCCAATTAAAATTATCCCTGCTCAGACATCGGTGTAGCAAGACAAAATTGCAAGAATGCCTGAGAACTTCATTTATTAAATAGCTAAATCAAAACAAAGTAAGAGGCATGAATTACTTTACCGTTAGTGTTTCACATGCCTGAAAGGTGCAGTGGGATGAAATTCTCGGCATTTATATGGAAATCAAGGTAGCCCACCAATGAATGTATTATTGCATTCTGCTTTAACACCCTGACCCTTGGCTTTCTGCTGCTATGAGCTTTGTCCCAGACAAGGCTGCAGAAATGGAAGCCTGCTCGTGAGGCAGCAAACTCTTTTTAGGTATCGTAACTCCGGTCACGACTGGTAGCCAATTTGAAAAAAGCTCCAGAAACTTTCCAAACAGTGGGTTGCCATCAGAGAGGAAAATGCATCGCAGGTACCTGTGCGGAAGGGGAGGGATGGGAAAAGGATTTGGGAATATGTGGGGCTACATGGACCCTGGTGGGGGGGAGCCGGTGGTGCGGCAGCTTTCTCCACTCTCTTGGAGCAGGTCTGCAGGCGAGCAGCAGCCGCAGCTCAAGCTGACCAGCAGTCTCTTCTGCACAACCACCTCTGCTGAGATTGAGAGTAAAAGTCCTTTTTGTGCCTGCCAAGAGAAAGCTCCCTCCGACTGCTCAAAGCTCAGCTGAGTTATGCTTCAAAGGAAAGTAAGCATTTGTTGTTTCCTCCCTAGCAAAAACATACCCCAGGCCTCAGGTTTATTACAGACTCCCGCATTTGTGCTCCAGCTCCTAATAATGCCCAAAGTGAATGGGCATTAAACAAGGAAAGAGCAAAACAAAAACAAAGAGAACAATAAACCCGAGCGGTGTGCTCATTAACAGTGCAATCAAGAGCTTCCTGCTGTCAGCAGGTGCCTTTTGAGTGGTTTTGCTGGAACCTTGCTTGATTTTCAGTCTTTGACGCCCTAGCAAGTACACTTACAGGGAGGTACAAGAACGGAACACGTTGGCAAGCATGACAGAACTGAGGAGCACAGGGACCCCAACACCTGACCCTTTCCCAGCTCAGCTGGCACAGTCAGCAGTACCATAAGCCAAGAGGAGCGCGTGAGGAGCTGTTGAATGCAAGATGCCTGAATAAGATTGACCTCCCATAGCTTTCTACTTTAGCCTCAACCATGAGCGTCACAGGTAAATAGTGCAAAGTCCCCTAGGCAAGACCTGTTTCATTGAAAGTTTTAAGTATCCCAGTCTCATCATCTTTTAATTCCCCATTCTCTAAGTTTTTCATTGTTATGTTGAGCATCTCTCTGATTTGCTAAGACACACCTTTGTCCTTCCTAATCCAACCACAAAACAAAACCCAGTCCCATCTGGTGCGGTTGTCCTCCAAGACCTAACTGCTCACATACAAAGAACAATTCCTGTGCTCAAATACACCTGGGGGTCTCCTGCACAGGGAAACTATTCTAGCACCTACAGTTGTGCTTAACTTTTCATATGCAAAGGTCCTATCAACTGTAGAGTCAAGTAGTTTAATATAACTGGATATAGATTATGAAGTCCTTACTACACAGTTACAAATACAGACTCTTTAACACAATCTTTGACTTTTTTTCCAAAACCAGTTTACAAAGGAAACAATGTGTGATCCACCAGCAGGGATTTTTTCAGCTTTAATAAAACACATTGAATATCTCCCCATATCTATGTTGGCTGTTGCTCTTCAGCCATACTTACATGCCTTTAGAAAATGCCTACATGAGTAAGTCAGAGGCAATTCCCAGCAGCAGGCTGCCAATGCATTGAATTTTGCTTTTATTTCCAACTGTTCAAGTTAGAAATGCAGGAAACAGCTAGACAAAAATAATTCAATATGTACAAGGCATTTGCGAATGAATCAACGTGCCGATTGGTAAATCCTGCAAGTCTATGCCAACTACATTTTATACTTTTAAAAAAATCTACAGTATTAGTGAACTAAGTAACAATTTCTTCCATTGTTAGCTTTCTCCTTGCAGCTGAATAAACATCCCAAAGTCAGAGTTTATGGCTCGTTGATACATAGCATGACAGTTAGAGCAGCTTTCAGAAATCCTGCTGCATCCCCGAAGGGCTTGAGCCTTTCAGCAGCAACCACATCACCTCAGGCTCTACACTTGTTAGCTCTACCCACCGCCAAATTCAGGGAATGAGAGGGCACAAGATCTCCATGGACAAAACCCTGTCTGTTAGTTCCTAGCACAGCATCACCCTGCTCCCAGAGCGGGCAAAGGAGCAAGGCCGATTAAGCTACAGCTGCAAAATCATGAAGACCCTTTCCAGAGCTTGCTACCCATTGCCCATGCCGCCGTTTTGCTTTGTACGATAAGAATTTCACACATGGTAGCAAGTTATTTTTAGTACCATGTGCAGTGTCAAAATGTTGAATGGTTGTATGGGTTCACCCATCTCCACAGCTGTGGTTCAAGTCAGGGAGATTTAGTTCAATTCTCCTTTTTTGTGCCTTTCCTTATCCTGTTCCCTCAGCCTTTAAAGACCTGAATGCTAAATGGAAATATGCCTGTAAGATTTTTGTTTCTTATCTTTTCAGCCTGAACAATGTAATAGAATTAAGCCAGTAAATTATTACTGAAGCACAAAGCTTATTATAAAGCTGAAGTGGGACACTGAAATTAAATAGCCTTTGTATCCTCTTTACAAGCTACCTGCAAGAGCAGCAACAGGGAATTACCAGCAACTGATATTTGGCCTTTGCTCAGTTTTCCAGGGCAGGTTTCATCAAGCATCTGGAAGCATGGGGGGCAAGTGCCTCCTTATCTCAGCTGCACTGGAGCCATATCAATTCAAAATTAATTGATGTAAAAGCCCAGCCTCCTGTGAGGTTACCTTGGCTTGAAAGTGAACCAACACAAACTACGTTTTAATACACCGTACTACACAAGCACTGGCTGCTGTGATTAGAGGCTTCTAACGGTTCTTACCCTCTTAAAACAGGAGTTCATTTCACGAGGTCTGCAAGCCTTTGCATGTACCTTACACGTCCTCCAGAACACTGTTCTTCCAAAGGCTAAAAAATAAGGAGAGATCTCTCTATAAGCATGTGGTTGCTCTACTTAAGAAAGGAAGTGACCTGAACTCAGTTTTAACTATAAGCAATCCTTCCCGTCATGCTTACCACGTTAACTGCCTGTGAGGAGAAAGAACTCCACAGTATGAATGTTTTCTAATGAAATAATCAATTGGATTTTTGGATTCTGAACACTGCTCCAAAGTAGCCTGGGTTAGCATTTGATCAAGCTGTTTGAGCAGCTACAGCATCCTCTGCAGAATTCTAAAATTAATCTGTACCTGGAAAATAAAACAAACCTTAGGATAGGGGAGTCTCCTCATCTGAGATCAAGACTGCAAATGTGTGTTCTGTGTGCAGAACCAAGTGATAAATGCACACTTAAATAGAGGAAAAACACATTAGTCAGTATTGCTGCATGAGAGGGAGTTAGAGTCCTCATAAATTGATAGCTAGATGTCAAATACAGAGAAGAGGTTTCTTTCTTACCTGAAGTTATCTTTGATTCACATCTTGAACTATGAGCAATAGATCCTGCCTCCTGCTCTGTCATGTATCCTCTTCACCTACATCACTGTACTGACACTACAAAATACATGGTGACAGTTTTGCCCAGCGGAGGAACGAGTCATCTTACCCCAGCTTTGAACCTCAGCAAACTGCACTTGAATTTCAGAGAACAGGATTTGATGCCTGTGCGAAGTGATGCACGCAGACATTTAGGGACTGAATTGGCCTTTTTTTCCCCCCCAAAGAAAAAGAACACAATTCATAAACTATTGAATACAGCAGGTTTGCAGCTCTCCTGTTCAAGTCTTAAATTAGTTCAGTATGAAGTTACGGGTGGAGAAATCTTCTGCCCTCTGCTTTGCCTCCTGCATTTGGAGAGGTCCATCCCCTTCCACTGCGTATTCATAGCCCTGGCCAGATCCCATCAGAACGTACAGGAGTACCCAGGGCAGGGGCTTAGAACACCTGAGCAGCACAGGAGAACTGAATAAGCGTGTAATAGCAGTGTGGCTTGCTATTTCCACTGGGAAAATGTTATGTAAAAACATAATGGAAATAACTCAAAACTTCTGCTTCCAGACCTTAAAGCAAATATGACATGGTTGCTCTGAAATTGCCTGAACAGCCCTTTCCTTGGCACATTCTGGCCACAGCTCCTAAATACGGAAAACCAAGTATGCCTTTTAAATTAATACCTCAACATCTGCAAACCTAGTCCTTCTTTTCTGCTTATGATCTGCCAACATACTTGGACACATGACTTATCTTTAGGAATGGAGACCACCTGACCAGCTGAAAGCAGCTCAAGCTTCCTCATAACTGGAATTCAGTGCAGCATTCCTGTTGCATTCGAAAAATGGTATTTAATTCTCTCTAGATTATGCAGTGCATGTTTGAATTGTGGGCTACTGAGCAGTCCAAAAATAGGAAATAAATCCATGTTATATTTTTTTCCTCCCTGTGCTTAAAATAATGCTCAGATGATCAGCCAGGAGTCACTGTTACGATGGGTTAAACAGTCAAGAATAGATTCTTGTATGCAGTGGTAGCAATGTTTGATCTACATATGACACTAAAGTCCTTAAAGCTTCATCAGTAGAAAGGATAACTTCAACACACGATATACATGGCATGCAAATAGTAAAAGCAGCAATAAATATGCATTGCTTGATACCATTCTAGTCTTACCCTGCATATAAATGAAACTAATCTTCAGACACTTGGAAGAGATGCATTGGCTTTTCTAACTGCATTTGAAATGTTTTCACATGCTTTCAAACCTGATTGTTCACACAAATGTAATGCTTCTTTCGGTTTAACAATATCAAGACAATTGCCTTGTATTTAGCCAACACTGTCTTAAGCAAGAACAGTTAAAAATGTGAAAAGCAAGAGTATCAAAGAGAATTTATTATTTATGTTTAAGAGGTTTTGAGTATGACAGACTGCTTCATTTCTCCGCTTTGTTTCACTTTCCTGCCTGCCTTTTCAAAGGCAGAGAGGGAAAAAAAAAAAAAAACCCAAAACAAATACAATGCAGCTGCCAGAGATATTTTTAAAAAAGAAAACTGCTGGAGTATTCGTCTTAAACAGAAAACACATACCACAGCTGGAAGTTTCATAAAGAAGAGAAACATGAAATGACATGCAAAGAAACTTGACAAACATCTCCCATCTACAGGTGCTCTGTTGCATTCTTTCCTGCTAATTGTATTTGACAGAAATTCCTTTACAAGTCAAAATGAACCTATTACTAAGCACATTTGCTACAAGTGAGGAAAAAATGAGGAGGTTTACCAAACTATTCATTTTTCTTACATATTTTTACCTGAGTACGTCTCTCCAAACTGGTGTAAAAGTTCAGATCTCTGCTTTTGTTGTGCAGTCTGGCCACCCCCACCCTCTGCCTGCTTCGGAAAGAAGGATTCAGCATTTCCCACCATAGGAGTGGCTCCGGATCTAAGTAGTCCAGAACAAACATCATCACCTCTTTGCATTTTCAAATGAGTTTTATTGTTACTCACCCAGAGTATTGTTTAAATTCATGGGCCAGAGGAAGTCCTACAGATAACCATCAATGCAAGTGGCACCCCGAGCTTATTTTTCCTTAGCTCCACCTTCCTCACCCTAAAATGTTGGGTCTGTGTGTTCATTATCACCTGGAAAGATCATCATGCTCTAGAACTGCTTCAAATGAAAGCAAAAACTTTCCTGGCTTTTCTTTCCCCTTGCTGCACAGGGTCTCCTGATGGAATTTAACAGAGAATTTATTCTGCTTCTGGATGCTCTGCCTACGATTTCTTTGATTCTCTACAACAAATTTGCAGTCATAAAATGTTTGAAATTGGCCTCTAGTCTGAATCTGACAAGGTTTCCCCAGGTGATTTTTTCGTCTCCATTTAGTTGATGTATACCAAGCAACACTGTTTACACACACAAAAAGAACCCTAAATCAGGAAAACATATGCCCCGAGACGCACCAGTAGACTTTTTTTTAAGGCAAACCATTAAAGTAAATGTAAAAACCATCATTCTATACATTGACGTTGAGTCGCAATGAGGGAGTTGTTCATGCAAGGCACGCGTTAGGAATCTCTGAATCAACGGACAAGGTTATGATGACCTCCTGCTCCACAATGCTGATTCACAGATTTGGAAGCCTCTGAGTCTAGCTGCACTTGGCCGAGAAGATGATGTGTTTATGATCCCCTGGGCCACAGAAAACCTGCCATTCTGCCAAAACCATACTCCAACGAAGGTGCGTTGTGCAGATAAACCCAAATTTTCATATAATATTTTTTGCCCCAACTCAATTGGCCACTATTTCTGTGTGAATTTCAGTGGCTGCACTTTTTGTCACCAGAGCTTAAACATCATCACCGGTCTTCAAGATGAGATATAAAATAAGATCTTTTTTTTCCTGTTGAAATGAATGCTTTCTCCCATTTCTACAGAATCCATAAAATGCAAATGTATGCTGTAGAAAGAAATGCAAAAGTGAATTCAGCTCCTCTGCAAAATGTTCATAATAGTTTAGCAGAAATCCTTGTTGGGAAGTGCCTTAGGACATAGGCCTCAGTGGCATCCAGGATTTCCTGAGACAGCACAGCGGGGAAAACTCAGTTATTTCATTCTTAAAATGACATTTTTCTCCATAACTAACTTTCCATAGTGATTGAAAAGTAACGAAAAACTGCCTTGGTCTGTCTCACTGCCTGAAATTTTTAGTTCTACTGTATTATCCATTTTTTTTTGCAAAAATCACTGAAGGCAGATGGAGACACATTAAAGGCCACAGCTCTGCATAAGATTGACAAGTCTAACTCCATTTGATTTTTCTAAGAGACCACCTGAGTATTAATGCAATTAATCCTTTTCTTCACACTTCAATTGTAGTGCTAGATACAGGGGATTATTCAGATTATGTTAACCTGATTGCAAATAAGAGTTTAAATATTATGTTTCAAATACTCCATCTGTTATAACCTTTGGTTGCCTTGAGTAATGTCCCTCAATATAATTTTTAAACCTGCTTCATATCAACAAGCATGCAAGCAGCTAACAGGGGTACCTGCACCCCACTGTCTGCTGGCTTGATTCAGGGCTGTTCTCCTGTAGTTTGCCTTTATTGATAACAGTAATATTCTTTCACTCGAAGTGATACATGACATTCTCTGTGTGCCAGCAAAATCGAACTTATTTTGCCGCTTCTATACTGATTCACATCACTGCTCATTGCTCTTTAGTCTCCATGGTCCAGCCAGTTTCCCACCCACCTTACCATCCACTAAGATGTGCTTTGCCGTATTTCATAGAATCTTAGAATAGTCTGGGTTGGAAGGGACCTTAAAGATCATTCAGTTCCCCCCCCTGCCATGGGCAGGGACACCTCCCACTGGATCAGGGGGCTCAAAGCCCCATTCAGCCTGGCCCTGAACACCTCCAGGGATGGGGCAGCCACAGCTTCCCTGGGCAACCTGTGTCAGTGTCTCAACACCCTCACAGGAAAACATTTCTTCCCAAGATCTCATCTCAGTCTCCCCTCTTTCAGCTGAAAACCATTCCCCCTCCTATTATCCCTGCATACCTTGATAAAAAGCCTGATAGAGTCCCTTTCCATCCTTCCCATTGGCACCCTTTAAGCCTGGGTTGGCTGTAGCTGCATTAGGGTACATCGCACCAAGTATATCCGAGTGTTTCTGAGTATAAATGACTGAAATCATCAGGTAAGAGCTGGAACAGAAATACTCATGACAGCTGAATACAGGAAAGATACAATGAAGAACTATCAGTGGGCTGGCAAGAAGATGACTACAAGTCTGTCTCGTCACTGCTGAGAGACCCCTCTTCAATCTCAAATTTGCTGTTATGTAGGAGCCTGCCAGTACCTAATGCAACGATCACTAATTTTTTACCTTCTACATTTGATTTCCTGGTCATTCTCCCCTTGAAGAAAGTGCAATGAATTGTATTCCACAACTTTGTGGACAAGAGGCAAAGACTCAAATTTACAAGTTGATGCCCATCAGCCAAATGATAGCGAAATAATCTCTGCTTGAATTTAGTCTATTTTTGTCAGATTTGTTTGATTAATGAATGAAAGCACATATGTGGACATACATACATGGAAAACAAACCTCTTAATCCATTCCCCATTCCTTTAGTTTCCTTCATCTGACAGTCCAAAAGACCTATCACGACAAAGTAAAATTCACAAAAGAACAGATGCTCCTGATCCTCCAGCTTGAATTCTGAACCAGACCAACAGTATCTGAGATTTAATAAAACCAAACAAACTCCATGCTTTTCCCAAGCATTTCTTAAAAGGATCAGAATTAAATTCTTGTTAGCGACCATGGAAAGCACATGCATAAACAGCAACGTAAGCATGAATATTAAGTCTGAATTACAAATCTTGCATAAGCACAAGAAAATTTGAAAATTAAGTAGAATGAAGGCAGAGATTTAATTAAGAATAAATTAAAACATTAAAGCTAATCTTAATACCACTCTGTCCTACCATTTTCAGTAGGAAAACAAGAAAAACCTGTTGCCTGCCAAACTGTCAAAATAATCCAACTATTGTAGAACTATATATATATATATACATATATATGCATGTTCTTTATTTTTTCTGCTTTTCCCTTCCCCCACCACGATTTTACTCCCCCTGCTCTCCAGGATCCTCTCCTCTTTTTGTCTCTGCAGGCAGGAATTGTGATCCTCTGGCTGAAGAGCTTCCCAAAAGGAGTGGTGGGGGCAGGAGGAACTTCAGCCATGGAAGCTGAAGCTGTAGATCTCCAGCAGTCTGAGCAACTTCGTCGCTCTCACTCCGCAGCCCTCCCCTGGAGTGTGAAGAGTAGCTTGTACACACGTACCTGAGCTGCAGTATAGCTGTGCGTGCTGTCTCCTCAGTCCCAAGCCTAGATTTTCTGTAAAGTTCATGATGGCTTGTTTTTCTTCTTGGAAAAAGTAACATTTTAATTGGGTTTGGGCTAGTCAATGTTTAGAGGAAATCAGTAAGTTTATATAAAACCAAACTATATCAAATTAGGTTGCTAAAAGTACATTTGAAGGAAAAACCATCCTTGGTGCTACAATAGCAATACGTTTGAAAAACTCGCGTCACTTTTGGAGGCCAGGGGTTCTGTTCCCTGGGGGATTGACTGGTGGGCAGTCAATAAAACTCCAGTTAAACAATTCATCAGCACCAGCAAACTTTTTATTAACTACGGAAAAAAAACTGGAAACTTTGATATGAGTTAAGTAACCTAAAGTTCATGCCAGTTTTGATCACTAACTGACCAGATAAGATTATGCAGCGGAGCGACTCAGCGATTTACTGCTGACTGAAGCAGAGACAACATTCTATGATCACAACACGAGCAGTTGTTCCTTCCCAACTTCACGTCTCCAGAGCGGAAGTACATAAGGAATGCAGATATATCTCCAGTGTGTAATATGTCACTGATAAGCCATGAGAATGCTTAGCAAAATCCAAGTCAAGTATGAGTCTTTTTTGCCATTATTCCCAGATTAAATAAAATTTTACTAAAAATATCAAAGAACTTTTTAAAAAAAATTATAAAATTTTATTGCTTTGGTGGGAAGAACCTTGATTCCACATTCATTAAGCCATCCTGAGACACAAATTTTAATTCTTAGGACTTCATTTTGTCACATTACAATTGTGAGAACTCTGTGGTACGCGCTGTTCAGACTTGTGTTTAGTCATTAATCCTTACTTAAAAATTTAAAATGTCTCAAATTGATCACCTTGAACTTGCTGAAGAGCAGTAGCCACATAAAAAATTTAAGTGAAACTACTTTATTTCTGAACTGCAACTCCCACAGGGGGCATTGAAAATATGAATTCCAAGTCCATTAATTAATTTGGAATAACTTCTTTGTGTATCCATGGAAATATGCTTTTAAAATACGTATTGAATGTCACTATGGCTTAGTGCATCTGTTCTTTGAGGTCCACAAAACCCATACTTTAAATAATTTTCTTCAAAAAAATCCACACCCTGTGTGTTGCTTATGACATTGCCCCGAGTTTGTGTGCGGTTATACCAGAGCTTACGTGAGTCTCAAAGCCTGGTACAAGTTGGGCAGTAGAAGTGTCCACCCTGGCAGGGTGATCTCTCCCAGACACAGTCAGAAGGTGGGGTAACACTATCAATGCTGACTTGTAACAGACATCTAATACCTTCCAGGACACTGGTTGCAAGAAAACTGCTTTATTTCCTTTACTCTGTAAATAGAATAAAGCTATATAGTGTATTATCACATATAGGGGTGACCTTCCGCAAGGTCAGCAGCCTTCACTCCAGCTGCTGTATTGCCCTACTTCCCACCATGTATTTCTGTTTGTGTCACTGCATGTCACGACTTGGCCACAATTCACTATTGTATTCCTAAATTTGCAAATACTTGGGCTTTACGGAATTTGTCTTGGAAGACATTGCTTCAGTCAGTTTCTCTCCAAAAAGTCAAACATTACCTTTGAGAGCTCACAGAGGGTGGAAATACTGGAAAAGTTCAAACCTCTGAGAAAGAGGTGAGAGTGGGAGGAAGAGGTCTAGGCTAGACAGCCTTTCCTTAAAGCATACCAGAAGAAAAATCAAGGTATTTCAGTATTTGAATTCGTTCATTTAATTAATTAGGGTGAAGTTTTTCAAGGGTCTGCAGGTGTTAACAAGACACAGGGGTTTGTCAAACCCTAACTGCACCAAACCAGTCCAATTTCCCTCCCTGACAGGAGAGCAGATCTTACAGGTAGGTAAACCTCGGGAGAGGTATCTGGATGTAATAAAAACCCCTTTTGATGCCCTTTCTGACAGAAGAGAGGAAATACGGGCTAAATGAAACCACTGCAACATGGAGGTTCAATTAATAGCAAACCATTCTTCCCTCAGTAACTATAAGATTTTCATTGTCAAAGCTGGAGGAGGCACTGGCTGAAGTCTTCCTTGGTGGAAGGAAGTCATGAAGGTGAGGTGGCTCCAGAACAACACCTGTGGGGAGACGGGACCACCACAGGCAGAAAGACCTGCAAGTCTTCAAATAACCTATAAAATTAAATACTCTTATTCTTTAAGCAGGTCAACAAGACAGCATATGCATGGACTTCCTGAAATTCTGCCATGTTGGTGGAAGGTTAACGCATGCTTACTCCATCAGCAGGCTGAGATGCATCATTTTTGTTAGATGCAGCAATTGCTTGATTCTAGCTTCAGCTATTTTACACTGATGCTTAAACTCACTGGGCTGATGTCATTTAGAACGTGCTAGGGAATAGCACGTCCCTCTCCATCTGCTCATTTTGATCACAAAATTAGATTAACTAAAGCAGATAGTAGTAATAAAGAAATCTAGAAGGAAGTACACTGGAAAACTATGACCCAGGCAGAAGCAGAGAAGGTAAACAGCATTTTTCGTTAGAGCAGCAATTGAATTCTTCCTTCAGGTACAGACAGCAGAGTAACCAGGCTCTCCTTTTGCTCAGGCAGCTGTCTGTGAGAGTGGAAATACAGCTGACCTGCCCTGTACTTGACCTTCTCAATGCTGTCCACAACCACTAATTTGGTGAATGCACTGCATCAGTATCAATCAAAAGAGAATTACGAGCTAGGAACTACCTTGCCCTACAGCAAACTCCCTCCTTGTCACTGCTTTAGCAGACACTTTCCCACTCACATGGTGTGGGACGACCCATGTCCTACCTCTGGCCAAACAAGGACCAGCATGACCGGTGGCAGCGCTCTTGCTGTCAGAGCTGGGAGCTGCTGTCAGCACACATGCAGGGTTAGTTACTGCTGACAAGCCACCAGGAGTCATCAGATGCTTTTCATTGCAGCTTTTGGCACTCCCACAGTCTACAGTTACGGTTATTTGCTACGTTTAGAAGATTTGATTGTCCCTCTATATGGGAACAGAAACCTGGCCTCCGAAGCAGATGTGGCCTCAGTGTAGCCAGCAGCCATGGTGTTTGCCAAGCCTGACTGCTGCTCCCCAGCACAGTCAGTCTACAGCTCATCCCTCCTTCCACTGGAAAGTCACAGGTGCTGCTGCTTGGCTTCAGCAATTGCCAAGCACACAGATATTCCAAAAAACACTCTTCAAAACAATGGTACTACCATAAAAAGCCTGCTAATAGTAGCAAATGCTCCTTTGAGGTAACATGCAGAGCAACACCCCAGTGGAAAGGAAGCCCACCTGCATAGTAGGAAACAAAGGTAAGCAACAGAAAGACCATCACTAACAAGGAGTAATAGAAATAAAATTTCAGTATGTGTTTTGAAACAGCAGCCACAGCAGGGACACTCCTTTGATACTAAAGCTCATCAGCCCAAAGAATAAAATGAAGATTTGGTTCAATTTCTCCTACACATATGAGCTGTAACAAACGGGATTCGTACAAGCCTGACCCAAGCATTGCCCTTCTGCACCAGCACCAGCTGCTGCAGCAGCAGGGCCAGGCTAGGACCGAGTTCCAGGGAGCAGCACCAGTGCCTCGCTGCCTTCACTCAGCGGGGCAGAAGCACGGAGTGACAGCACTGCTGCCTCCACCTCAGAAGGGTCATAGAACGGTTTGGGTTGGAAGGGACCTCAAAGCCCATCCAGTTCCAATCCCCTGCCATGGGCAGGGACACTTCCCACTGGATCAGGGGGCTCAAAGCCCCAACCAGCCTGGCAAGGATACCTGTACCTGTGTCAGCAGAGGAAGCCTGATGAAATGCCTTCTATCAGCTTCAGGCTCAAAAATGTCACCTGCACATACCCTATGACAGCAAAGAACACTGCTTTGGTTTGGAGGAGCTCTACTCAGTTCCACAAAATATTTTAACAGCTAGGAAGCCACTTGTGTGGGTCTGGAGCATCCAATAGACTGAGAAATACCCTACTAATAAGAAAGGCCATAGCCTACCGTAAAAAGCTGAATAGGCTTGACATGAACATTCCTGTCCCAAAAAGGGAAGGCATTACGGCTGTTAAATCATCATATGTCACTCAAGGCCAAGTGGCCTCCCACATATTTCAAGATGGCAAGGACATGATTTTCAATACAGGAAATAAGGTTCTACATTTCTTTTAAACTCAATCTATAAACCATAAAGACGAAGGTTTTCTTCAGTTTCAAACTAAAGTTTTTCCACACAACCTGAAGCCAAACTGAAATTCTGTGTCCCCCTGTGCCATTTTTGCTGCATTGCTAGGAGCCCTCCTCATTACTTGTATTTGCTGCTTCTTTAGGATGGCTGCTGCTGGGAATGATTGTTTCTTCCATGGTGATTACTACAAATCAACAAAAACGTCCTTGACTTCCTCCCCTGGACCTCCGTCCGAATACAGATGAGGTGGCCCTACTTTACGGCAGAAATCACAATGCTTGGATTACAAATATTCAAGTGCCTCTCAGAAATATGAGCTGCTCATTTTAATTTTCCTCTCTGTGTTGGAAAGAATTTTAGAAGAATTTTTGTTCAGGGTTTGTTATAATCTTGTCAGACAAACTGCTAACCCCTATCAAGAATCCAAAGCAAAATCTGGCTCATTTGACTAATTTGGGGTAAATTCTTTCAAGACTACCGATATGACTGTTAGTAATTTTCTCTCTGATCAACTTCCCAATCCTTTGTTAGCATTCTCCAGTTAAATAAAATATTTTGCTTGTATTTTCAAAAAAATAACATCTGAAAACCCAAGCAAGAGCGCTGCTTTCCTATCCAGGCACAACTAATCATCAGTTTGACAGCAAGGCCCGCTCCAAGGTCTCTGGCTGGATTCGTCACTACTACAAGCAGCTTGCAATATAGTTTATGGTTATTTTTGTTGCCTCTCAAACTCATTTCTGTGTTCATAAAACCTTCTTAAGGCTGTTCTGCTGCTTCTACCTTCCATGGCCTATTCTAAATTTCTTAACAGGAAAACTCTTATTTTTCCTTTTTCTTCCCCAAATGCCCAAAGGGTGTGCTATGCATGAATCATGTTCCTAATCCATTATCTTCTTATTCCAGATGGGGAACCTCAGACCTTGACTTCCAAATTGACTATTATTTTGTTAGTCTTGCCCAACACCATTTTTGTCAGACCATGGATCAGGCTGTCCACTCCAGCAGACATTGCTTCGGGATTTTGCTTTGTTTAGATTCAATTTTAGTTTGGTTTGTTTCCTCAGAAACTCCAATCCTTTCTTTTAGATCTTTTTTTAAATTGTGTTTAAGTAGTTAATGATTTGTTTGGTCCTTGTTACAAATCCTAAGAAGCAATCAGACTTCTGCACAGTCTGCTTTTATGAACAGGCTTTATACATAAATACTTAAGTATTTCTATTACAAAATAGTAATTAATTTGAATTAGAGTGAAAGAACTTTAATCTAAGGAAAACTCCCCACACTATGTAGCTAAACAGAGCAAAACCACCAGAGCACATTATGCAGAGACACTGTCAGACACCTCTGGCATCTTTCTAATGAGCAGCTCCAGCATTAATGGAAAGACCACATCCAGCTCCTGGTAATCAGTTGCTAAAATAATGATGGTTTCAATCACCCTGATGAAGCTGATTGTGATTAAACCGGCTACTTAAGACATCATCTTGATTAAAGTGATATTTAATCCATAAATCATGAAGTTCACTCCTGTTCGGCCTCATGACATCTCTTTCATGGAACTCAGATAAGACATTTTCCTCTCAGGTGACAAAACCCTCTCCAGTTCTTCCTTTTTTTACGCTCTAACATGGTATAAGATAGGCTTTGCCCACCTAAGAAACAAGGTATTAGATAATCAGCAAACATTTCTGTAGTTTCCATCCTTTACTAGCACTGCTTTTTGCATGCAACCGTTACGCAATATTTTACATTTCCAACAACACAGCAGAAATTCAGCCTTTAACACTGAATTATGGACTCTGCAATCTCACCAACTTCAAATGTGCAGTAAGCCATCATCTTATTTTTCTGTCATCAACCAGATGAAAAAGGCTTATTATTTTTTGTATCTAAAAATATTTTAATATTGAAACCTTGCTTCCCCATCTTCTCAAATACGCGTGCAGTTACCCCAGCATGATTGTGTAGGGGAAATATTAGCACATTAGGGTATCTTCAGCTGTTGCTCCAATAGCTGTCATTGAGATTCCCTCTATGCACTCTTAATTCATCCCAGTACTTGTAAGACATTAATGGAAGCAATAAATATCAGCAGATGAGTGGTAGACAGAAGGGTTTCAAGTAATACTGGGATTGTAATTACTTCCGACTATTGTGGCCATGTGAACACAGTATCTTGAGGAAAGGAATTAATAGCCCAGTCCAGTAATGTAACTAGAGATAGCTTTCTAAGAAAGATTAGTCCATTCAATTCATTGTGAAGAAAAGCTATGTGTTAAGGAATTTAATCAATATTGGCTCAATTAACTCAGGAATAAAAGGTTCATTTGATTCGCAATCAAAAGTTATGTCTCTATCTTGTTGGTCTACATTACAGTCAAAGTTATAAATAATAAATCTATAAACACTACTGAATTCAAACTGAGAAGGCTCCCAGAGCAATACACAGCCTATGGAGGCTGGGTTAAGAAGTTGCTTAACCCAAAGGTGAAATACAGACTGTTAACAGTAGTAACCAAAAAGCACCAGATCTCTGCAGCAGTCTGGAAAGCTTGCAGAACACACCCAGCTCAGAGGGAAATGCAAGACCTCCCTTTCTCCAGTTGACCTGCTAACTGTAATGCTTGTTAGACACCTGCATCCATCTGTTCCCACCCACCTCCTTCGCGTGCTGTACACTACATTGGCTTCACATGTTCCTTACACTGCCCATTGTGAAGAGGACAACTGACATCTATAAGCTGCAGTTTGCCAGGAAACTCTTCCTTTCCAAATACACTTCTTCCACACAGGCTCTTGGAACAGCATTAACTCAGCAATGATTTCACAAATGATCTCAGCAGGTCAGTGTCCACATGCCAGCATCTCCCAGGAAGCTTTTGCCACCCTTGTGCAGACACCTTCCCCCAGTGCAGCTTTCTGGACCAGCCTCAAGCCCTGGAGGCTTGGCCAAAACCAGAACCACTTTTTTTTTTTTTTTTTTTTTTGAAGGAACTCCTGACTAGCTATCATGTCTGTTATCCGTGGTATAAATAACAGCACTATTTTTAGAAGAATAGCAGCAAACTAGCAAGCATGACACAGAAAAAGAACTGGAGCATGAGATACCATAGGAGAAACCCTGAGAAAGACAACTGAAATCTTGCTAGAAAACACCAAAAAGAAAGCAGAGAACATACTGCTGCTGTAGGGATTTGCAGGGGCTGTTGGAGAAAAGCCATATTCCCCTATTCCCAGCACTCCAAGTCCACTGCATCAGAGTGTTTTCTGAATGAAGAGAGAAACAGTGGGAAGAGACAGTAATAAGTGAAAGATGTTGGAGCGGAACCAGGCAGGCAATCTGACTGTAGCATTATCTATAACCCTGGCTACAGGAAACTAATTTTTTAGAAGTTGATTTTCCTTAAGTTAGCCCCTAAAATTAATCCCCTGTAACTTTCTCTAGCCTGACTTCAGGACTAAAGCAGAGGAAACATTTCTCAAACCGAACAACATTTTTTCCTAGCAATAACAGTTCCTTTTTTCCTCTGGACAGTCTGATTCCTGAAAAAAAAGAAATTAGCTCTGCTGGAAAACATTGCCTTTATAAGAGATTAGTCAATCTACTTCATCCACTGTCCCAAACTCAAGCCATTTGTCAGACTGATGAGTTCAGAGGCACAAGGGTGGTCAGGAATGCCCAGGGCACCAAACGTCTCAGCCTTTACCTGTGAATCCCTCTCTGGTTTTGCTGTCATGCTTTGCAAAAATCTGTATTTGGAACCACCTCCTTTTTTTGGTAGATATTTACAAAGAATAAAAACCAAGAAGTCTTATTTTCAGAGAGATTTGCCCACCTAGATTTGCAAGTAGCTCTCCTTTACTGACCAAGATATGTCCATCTGAATGAGGAGGAGAGTCACAGAGTTTGTTCTCTAAATCCTTATTGATACTTAGCACATAGATCCAAGATCTGTCTTAAGGTTAGGAGAGACACACACACACTCCCTCCTTTCCCCAGGCCTCAGCTTTCTCCAATTCCTCAATGTATGGAAGGAAAATAAAGAAAACCAAGATCTTTTAATAAAGGTTAGAAAACATGCAGAACTCTTAGGCATAAATGCACTATTTTAAGTAGCTTTAAATTGGTAACAAACCCTTCATTTTTATGAAGCAGCACTATCCCTGAAACAAAATAGCTCCATGATTATCTTTGCTCCTTCAGCTGTGCTAAAGACATTTTGCAAGTAACCAAGCACTCCACTGTGATGTGGATGCGCATAGGCTCAAGTCCTAGCAAAAAAAGATGCTTATAATAAGGCATATTTTTATTTTGCATAGTACCAGTGATATTCCTATAAGCATTTTGCTAGACACTAACTGCAGCATTTGCCCTTAGCAGTAAACATAGCTTTAAATATAGTTTGAGAGGTACTTGTTAGCATTCTTAACAGCTTGCTACAGACCTGTGAAGAGTACAAATTAAAGTATTTAAGCGGTTTGAGGAAAGTTTTTCTTCTGCAGATGACTGCCTAAGCAAAGTGGTTTGAATTATTAGAATACAGACTGTCACAGGAAATTTCTGAAACCATTTAATAGATGCTGTAGCCTTGCTTCAGAAAGCAGTCATAATTAATGCATCTTTAATACTGGCAAATGGCATTTCATAACCACACAACGTTTTAAGGAAGTATCAAACGTGACTCTTAATGGGAGTTTTATGAGCTGTTCTCATTACTTTCTTATTTATTACATTTTAAGTTGCATCCTTGAAAACTAGCATAGTTCCTCAGCACAGAGGCGGTTTTATTGGATAGTTGAACTGTATGCAGTGCCTATTGTAGCATAATCCATGCTCTAAATAGGCTTAGGAATTTTCCATTGTGGAAAGCAGCAGACAAGAAACTTGCAGTTTACCTTTGGATGAAGAGAGGGAGGGAAAAAAAAAAAAAAGGAGATACTCTCTTACCAAGAAGGTACATTTTCAGAACAATCAACCATAACTCTGAATTCAATGAAAACTTAAAAGATAAAGCTGTAAAACTGTTGTACTGATACACCAGTACCTTAACACCTGTTCAGTCTAATAAACTATGTTATTATTCCACAGAACAAATAACTGCTACAGAAAGCATCCAGCACACAACAAAGGGGAAAAGAAACAACAGCAACAACAACTAAACTACTTCCTAACACAAATACTTTCTCAGAAATGGCACATTTAGGAAACAAACCTCCTGTAAGAGCCCTACCTCCTTAGCTGCCTCCTCTCAGCAGGATAGGGCCCTTCTGGTTGGTGCAGGCACACAAGAGGAGAAAACTGAAGATAGAGCCACTGGTGGGGAGATAGAGGGTGTCCCCAGTGATTTCAGCTGTGACTGCAAACCAAGCGACCGGCTTCATCTACTGCAGGTGTGTGCTTGCACGTAGGTGGGAGCCTTACATCTGTCACAGGTGTGTGGGTTGCATGTAGGTGAGAGCCTCACCCGGGGCAGCGTTGCACACCTACTAAATCTCACCTTAGCCCTGGGCAAAAGGAAAAATCTTCTTGTTAAGCCAATGGGTTTCAGCATCAAATTCATTTGAATGCCTGTGACCAAGGGATGAGGTGCCTGGAAAAGCAGCTTTGAAAGTAAAACATTTTTCTGCTATTTCATAAAGTTGCTGTGTTCAAAAGCACTTGGACCAACACCACTGAAGAAAGGCAGATTTGAAGCAAAAAACAGAAGCCAAGTGACAGATTTAGTCAGATATTCTGAGCTACACCAAAAAAAAAAAAGAGAAAAAGCCCAAATGTTAGCCAGGAAAGCAGGGATCTGCAGAGTGGTGGCCAGGAATGATGTGGGGGGAGCAGGGAGAGCCCAACTGAGATCCCCAGTCTTGCCCCCTCCTTCCCCTGCCTGGTAGCGGGCTGGGTCTCAGTTGAGAATGAGGGTGCTTGGCACGCTGGGAACACAGCTGGGAATGCATGTCAAAACATGACCCTTGGAAGGGACAGAGATCCAGGCAAGGCACTGGGGATGCGAGGAGGAGTAGCCACCCTGTCCCCCATGGCTGCCCCAGCTGGGGGGCCCTGGAAGGTGCCAGCACCCCAATGTTGTGCCCTGGGCCAGATGCTGGTGGATGACACAGAAGTCACCCTGTCCCTGCAGCTGCTGCCGGGACGCCTCTCTCACTGTGTTCAGGTGGGAAGTCATTTTGCAAAGAATCCGTGTTTCTTTTTATTGGTCTACAGAATTAAAGATACTGCTGCCTCTGCATCTCTTCTCAGTTGACCCTCCCTGCAAACGTATTCCTTTTGACACTTCAACCTCTCTACCTGGTTCAGTTAGCCTGAAACTGAGAGGCTCATAGGTGAGACTGGAAGGATTGACTTAAGCAGCAGAAGATTTGGACTTTGCAGGTGGGCGGTTCTACCTGGGGAGAGACACCAAGGACCCTTGAGACTTGTTGTCTCAAACTCCAGCTAACCCCAGCCAATCCTCCCACCAGCAAGGCTGAAGAAAGAAAGATTTGTCCTCGTAGAGATTACTCTTGTCCCTTTTTGTGTCTTTGCTAACAAATGAAATCCCTGCTTTAAGAAGGAGATCACCAGTGACAGGAGGAGCACAGCACTTCAGTAAGGAAAAAGGATTGACTTCAAGTCAGTAGAGTAGAGAAATGATACTGTTCAGCTTCACTTACACATATGGCAAACGAAGTCGGGTGTTGGGAGTATAAAAACGAGTCAAAATACAGATTGATTCTGAAACCAGTTCTTTTTTTATCCTTTAAAACCATGGACAGGAATGTACAGCTCCACAAAAACGGAGGCCAAACATACCAAACCAAAACATATTCTGGGATGCTGTGTGACACTATTTCTAAGATTATTTCCTTTCAACCACACTCAGTCTAAAACCAGCTTCCATTTGCAGTTTAAATAATCACGGTACACATTGTACGCTTCTTTGAAGCACAATCTTTGTCATAGGCACTGATGATTTTTCTTCTGTTTTTATTTCTGGTTTTACCAGTGAAAAAATAAACACAGTTGAAAACAAACACCTTTTCCCCTCTTCTTCAGTGTGTTCAAACTATGTGGTTAACTGGATGTTCTCTCCAGCTATTTAGATGAATAAACTTTAAGTTGGAGCATTCATTTCTGTGTTCTAAAAAAAGTTTGTGTATGTAGTGTTACATATATATATATTACTCAGAAACCCCAAATCCAACTCAAGTGTTTATCAGTGATTTTATTGACAGCAGAATCAATGTTGATATTTCACTTGTCTTATTTGAGTGAATGGTTCCAGACTTTCGGCTGCTAAAAAGGTTTCACAAGACTCTCTCTATGCATTGAGAACGCTCAGATTCATGTCCACATTAGGTGCTGTTTCATGCATATCTACAGATCACTGTAAAGGTAAACGTTATTTTGTGTGGTATGGAAAAGGTCTAGCGATAAATAAAGGAAAGCATGAAATCAAGTATAACTTTACAATAAAAGTTCATCTACTTAAATGAAGCTTGATTGACTCCACTTGGTTAGCGCTCAGCAAAAAGTCTGCACTATTGGATTTGTGACCATGGAGACTAGTTCTGGGAACCAATCATTCCACTTTTTCTTTTGGACATCTTAAAGTCCTTGACTAAATAGCGAGGACTGAAAAACTAACCGATAAATCAGGCACATGATTTGCAAAGGCAATGCTTCCCTTGCAGTTATTCCAACTATCCCAGCTGGATATTCACAGTGAACAAATCACATTTCCATCACCTTTGTTTCATTTTTAAGTGCTTTGAGTACGGGGATCGCTCCAGGTCGCATGGGCAGACAGTGAGGGAGCAGTGCAGGCCACCGCCTGGTCTTCTTTCAACTAACTAGGGAAGAGAAGCAAAGTACTGCCACCCACATCCCACTCACAAGTTAGAGAGTTGCTCATAAGCTATAGTACCTTCCTAGAGCACTGGCACAAGGGGGTGTTCTCACTGTTCTCTGAAGCCACCTAGAGACTGCTTGAAATTAATGCAAATGCAAAACTACATTGTTACTTACTGGAGAAACGGAAATGAAGATCACAACTTTGCTGCCCATCTGTACAGGGTAACGGAGGAGCCTTTAAAGGATGGTCGTTCGTAGTTCTTTTCCAAGTCACCCTTTTCTCTCAGTCCTGGGAGAGTTTTTCATTTTCAGCTTAGGAGGCCTCCCCTGCCATGACACCCAGTGTCAATTCCTTGCCTGATGATTCCTTGCCACACATGATTTTGGACTGCGAGTTCCAGCTCTGATGTGCAGAACTGGAGAACCTTAAACCACTGTCAGAAATGGAGCTGAGCGATCACAACCAGTTACTCTGGCAAAGACAGAGCTTTGAGACTTTGGAAGCAGCTTCACCTCTGCAATAATCAAGCAGAATATGCAATGAAGTACAAAAAATGAGGTTAGCTGGAACCAAACTGCTTTAATGCTGTTCTGAAGTTATCCTGATGGGCAGGGAGATTTCTGCTCGGATTGTTCCAGCTCAGGTGGTATGAACTCATGGGTCAGGTCAAACAGCCTCAGAAAATGTAGATCAGCACCAGTGCTGGCCCCCTGTATAACACCGACAATCAGTTCTGCCAATTCTTAGTTCATATTATTTCATTTGGATTTAACGAGAGGAGGCTTTGCAGAAGTCAGTGCCGACACTGCCGTTTAGAAGAGTCACTAGTGGAGGAGCTGGAGACACCCTGGGGCTCAGGGCAGCCCAGATTTAGAAGGGAGCACAGGTCAGCACTGTGGAGGTGGAGACCTGAGCTTCATTTCAGTCAGCTCAACTGCTGAACCACCATAAATACCTTCCTCTGGGAGCCTCATTCCCTTCACATTAACTGTGCTTTCGGTGAAACAGCTGCCATTTGTACAACATGGAAATTTGACTTGGAAATTTTACAGTTCATGTTTTCATTGCAAATACATGAGTTTTATTTACCTTTCTGTGTAAAAACCAAAGCTGCCATTTATGTGCATAGAAATCTCCAGCATTTAATGGGTGATTTGATACATAAAAGAACTAACTAGAACATGTTTCTCAGAGAATGGTCAGAATGGTTTGGGTCGGAAGAGACCTTTAAAGGTCATCCAGACCAACTCCCCTGCAATGAGCAGGGACATCTTCAACTCAATCAGGAGAGAAACACAAAACACAGATCTTATGCATGCCCTATTATCATGTTGTAAGCATAAATATTTGTAATTTAGAATGGTAACATCTAATTTATTAAAACATAATTAACATAATAAAACATGTCATGTAAAGATGGGTAAAAAAAAAAACCACAGAAGAAATCTTACTTATTTTTGGAGAACTCTCTGTTTCCAAGATTCAACACTTTAAAGGATCCCAGAATTTGGAAATCACTAACTTAAAAATGAAACTAGCGCTGATGACCACAGATCACCAATGTGAGAGAGATCTAAGAAAGAAATAAAAGTAAGCCAAGTTTCTCAGATGAGTTGACCTGGCCTAACTCAAAATCCATCTCTCCTCACCCACAGCAAAAACTGTGCCATAGCCAGGAAAAGGTCCCCATCCTCTGTGAGAACCAGGAGAAGCTCCCTCCCCTTTTCTCCAGAAGTTCACAATGTGCATCTTGCTGGGGTGGTGAAGGTGGCAATAATTCTGCTTGCTGCTGTTCCTTCCATCAAGAACAGCCAAAATCTCAGCTATTTCTAGGACGTTCCAGTTCATCAGGTGGCTCCAATCTTAGTCTCAACTGGTATATTTTTGAAAAAAAAAACCAAACAAAAAACCAAACCAAAACCCGACTATTGAGTATTCATATCTCTTTTCTTTTTGGGGGGGATATTCATTTACTGTTTCCTGTAAGAGATCAGAGAAAGTCTAAAGCAAATGAGTTTCACTTGAGTCAGAAAGCCAAAGTAAAACCTATACTGCATTTCTGTCCGAGATATGCAATACTCGCCTCAGCTCCGCATAGGAGTAAGCTTTGCGGTATGAAACAAACATTATCTTGAAGTATCGTCAAGCAAGGGAAACTCTAAGCCTGAATGCCTTAGATAAAGCTCTTAGACATCTTACTGGCACGACTTACACAACGGCCTCACTGAATCTTCTTTCTTTTCGCTGATGCATCTCAGTAACCTTCAGCTACTACTGTTTATTTCGAAGAAAGCAAGGAACTATCTTTTTATTCTACAATAGTAAATATTCTTTGCATTCTTTTCTATTCTGACATTATTATTTGTACTTTTAGGTTCCAAATATTTACACAACTGAGAGCTCTCATTCCATCCTCCTTTAAAGCAAGACAAATATTAAATCAATAATATTTGCCATATAACTCTTAATTTTATGAACTTTGGCATTATTTCTATCACCTAATTTAACGCAATGCATGTTAGAGGTCTTAACCTTTGGAGTCATTTAGTATCGAGATAGGAAGTCACATCTGAAGCTCTAGCTCAGGATGCTTCTGATGACTTCTGGTCTTTGGTTCTCTAAAAGAAGTCAGAGGCTTCTGGTCTGAAATCTCACAGTGCTGGGCAGCAGAACACAAAGAGGGTGGCTGACTCAGAGACTGTAAACGTTGATATGGGCAGATATGAAGGTATGACAGAAAAACGCCTCGCAGCACAGGCTGCGTAAATCCTTTTTCAAGGGAAAAATTTCCTGTTAGGTCTACCCAAAGCAGATAAATTTAGGTGTATAAAATTTTGGAATTTTAGGCCTTAAATTTATTCAGTGGACATCCCCTGTGTCCCGAATGAGAGTCTGTAAATTATACTCTTGATTCTAAGGGCAAGGTAAAATTGAACGTAAATAAAGATGCTGAACCATTGCGAATTCAGTGATCGCAGTAAAACCAGAGCAGGCGGAAGAGCATAGGAATGGCCTTGCAATGCAAGTGTACATCAACAGATGAGTACATAAATGCCCAGTCACTACAGTGATGTGGTACAGACTGTGGCCACTATCAAGGAAAAAATAAATATTAACTGTGAGTAGATCTCCTCCTGATGGTGTTAGAGAATATATTACTAAAAGCTACAGTTTCAAATACAGGATTTCCATGCCACTTCCAATACTTTATATTCTATAATTTATTTACTTTCTTCAGTCATCAATAAACTCCTTTCCAGTATAGCTATAAAAGATTATAGTTCCTCATAGCAAAAAAATTATAAAATTATAGGTTGTCTTGCTGCATTTTTACTTTATTATTTATCTGGGCAGTTTCGCAAGAATGCCATGGGGGTGGGGGTGGGGGTGGTACTAGGAAATCACTCCTGGTTTACAGGACTGTTGACCAGAGAGAAGACTGCTAAATCTTTTCAATAAAGGGTCAGTGCAGCTGTCAGTGTCGTGTGATTGCTCTGCCCCTGCAGCAGAATCCAAATAATACAGAATCCAAACTTAATTACCTTTGTTCCAAGGGACAGTACAAGCATTGCAAATTTGGAAATGTCTGCCACTTTTCATTCCCATAAATACTACTAACATGGTCATTATCAAAGTCAGGTTTTGGCAGTTTCAACAGATGAATAGATTGGTGTTTTAATATTAAGATGAAAGCATTTTTACTGACTGCAGCGTACACTGTGGACGACTGTTCTCCTCCACTGCAGATTTCCCCAGTCCTGGGCTACAGTGATGGCTTTCCACTGCCATTAATATACTCTGCAACTGTATTTCTTGCAAGAAACTACTGATTTCTATGGCCCAATCCACTAACTGCTATGTAATAAAACAATACACCCTCCCTTATTAATAAGTTTACTGTTCTCGTAGCTATTTCAAGTATATCTCATGTATGAACTTTGCTACTTGAAGTCCAAACGTCCTGTTTGATATGGTGATTTGGAAACATCAAGTCTCAAACCTGAAAGCTGGGTGTTGCGGTCATTTTCATGTGAGCAGACATCAAACCAGAGGGAGAATAATCTCACCAAGAAACTCACAGTAAATACGCAGCACAAAAAGAAGAAGGTTTGCCTCACCTTGCACTTTCAGCAAGATAAAGGAATATATTATCCTATGAATCATTTTTAAATACACTTTAGATAAAAACTTGCTCTCTTTGAGGACATCTAACAGTTCGGCATTTGGGCCAGAAAAAGGGACAGAGATAACCTTTAAGACTAGGTGTCAGACAATCCAGATAATGGGATCATTGACCTGCTGGGCTACTGAAGTAAAATTAAAAAAATTTATCTCAGCAGCTGAAAAATCTATACTAAATATTTGCTTTTCCCCAATCTGCTTGAAGATGAGCATTTTACATTCATGCCAAGATAATAAATCACTTTAAAAGCTCATTGGTTTCCCCAAGTGAAAAGTTTCTAAAGAAATTCCATTTTATTGTAAGTCAATTGATATTTATGCCATTTTCAAAATGACTTTTTATTCCAGGTCTGCTCCTTCAAGCTTTAATTGAAGCTAGGACTCTGAAAGAGTTCTTTGGTATTCACTTTCATAATTTCTTATAAAGAGCAAGAAATGTTCAAGTAATGTCCAAAATTAGACTAAGGGAAGCTGGGGATGAACTGGGAAAAGGAATACAGATCATTTATCTGCTTACATGAGAAGTAAACATGAGTTACCTGATTGAACACTTCGATTCAGGAGCATATCTGGCACGTGCCTGGTCATAAGCCTATATCACCATCTCATTGTTTTTTCAAAACTTAAACCAAAAGCTGTGGGATTTTGATGGATAACTCTGGAATTAGCCACGTGGTGGTAAGTTCATTGCTGTTTGACCTTGATACTCAGCCCTTGTAAAAGGCAGACCTGGGAAACCGAACACTTGGGTAACGAACCTTGCATCTCATTGTAATGATGGTGTTCACACACTGATGTGAATCGAATTTTCATAAGCAAAATGAAGGCAGCTCCATAAATCAGCGCACAAGTCCTCACGTTATATGGTAGGCTACTTCGCTTTGTGACACTCCACTGGACATCGAATAAAACAGACCTGGGATGTGATCTTCTCTTTAAATTGTCACACTGACTGTCCTAATTGAGTACCTCCACTAAGAGCATCACTAGATACCAAAAGCATCCTGAAGAGCTCTTTTTCCATGGATATGTTTGTCGATCGAAACGCCATCCTGCAAGGATTAGAACGTTTCAGCTTTGGGCCGTGGGCGTACTGAAAAGCTTTTCAGTGCTAAATGCTATGAAATGTGCCCATACTCACCTACATTTCCTATTTCAAATGCTGGGATCATTCTACAGTTTTTTCTTAGGGTTATTTGGGATTGTTTTGAAGAAATTCTACACAGAAAAAAAATAAAAATCAGAATATACACCTCTCGTGATTCTGCCCCACAATTGTACATCAAAGAGATGCCGGCTTTCTCTCCAGTTCAGAGAAAGCTCCCAGTTTACTCAAGCGTAATGCTGCAGGTGTGCATTTTCACACCAGACTACACGCGAACTTCATAGGTCAGACGTAATTTTTAATTATGTTATGGGTAAATGACTGAGTTCAGAGCCTCTTTTAGGGGAATTACAGCCTGCTTCTAAGACTGGGAACAGAAGTAGGTTTAGGAATGAACTGCGTTTTGCACTGGCTCACATCCCTTCTCACCCATTGAGTTCAACGGAACCATTATGGTCAGAAGTAAAGCAAAATCTGGCCTAGCACTTCAGCTCTTTCCGTACAAATTTCTTTTATGTCCTCTACATAGTTAATTGCCAGACGTCAGAGAAAATGTTGTCCCATTCACTGTAAAACAGAGGATCCATGGAAGAAAATAGTTGCGTTAGAGGAACACATAAATGACATTAAGGCTACCTAGTTTGATGTTTTCAACCCTTTTTCTTTTCCTCTGCAAACAATGACAGCTTCAGTAGGATCTGAAGCGATACTCTTAGCAAATAATACACTAGTCTGTCATATGGTTAATATTAACGTCTCTCTATTCAAACATGCTGAAAACTGAATAGAACAGTTAACATATAACAGTCACACATCCTTTGCTGAGTACAAGATCGCATCTCTAACATGAACTGAAGATATCCTCACCATTTCAGATCTTCATCTGTCATTCAAACATTTCATTCTCTTAAATACATTGCTTTTCCCCTCTTTCTGGGTCTTTTGGGGGTGCTGAGTGAACACATTCCATAAAGGCATTGCGTATGATATGGTTCTTTCTTCAACAGAAATCTTGCTGTGTGTTTCCAATATGTTGCCAAAGGTGAATTAGTAGAATTTTTTAGAATTTGGAGGCGAGAAGGCCTTGCACCTGGATTAAAAAGACTTGATTTTGAAACATCTGTTTGGGCAGGACTATGCACTTTATTGCAGAGACACCATCTCTTGATGAAATTAACTGTGAACAATTAATTGTGATTGCACTTTGCAAATTATTGAATCAGAGCTTTATATAATAGACAATTTGTATATTATAGGTATGTTCACAGGGCTTACAGGCAGAGGCAAGCTCACTTTGCTTATGGCCTGAGCTGGCGGGATGTAAACGGTGTGATAGAAAAGTCACCCGACTGTAGGGATGCAAAGCTGAGCCCTATCTAATACACCTTGTCTTTCGGAGCCCAAACCCACAGCCGTCAGCTCAGCTTGTGCACAGCAAGATTGCGCTCAGCCATAAAATGCTGTAGAAACACGTCAGGGTGAGACCACTCTTCACAGCGATCCCACCTTGCTGCTACAGCAAAAGCTCTGCGTCTTTGAATAAGGGAGCCTGAATTAGGCACACTGCATCCTGGGCCATAAAGCATCGCTTGCCCTCAAATACATTTTTATTGAAAACACACAGCAAAGATTACAGTCATAGAAAGTTCTGTAAACATGACAATTTCATCAACTTTCAAGAAAAACATAAATGCAAAAGAAACCCAAAATGAGACTTGCGGAATGAAGACTTGTGAATTAATATTTTTTTTTACTGCCTTAACAAAAAAAATGACATACACTTTCAGCATTTCTTTTCCAAATTTACTTGACAGAGGTTAAAATATTGCTTTATTCTGACTCAACACACAACAGCACTGCGTGATTGATTGTGCTATTTTGGGAAGTCTTAAGATTTGTGAACTGGAAAGTTTGGGGCACATTAATAAATTTAACAATTAATTTGGTGCAAAGGAGTATTTTAATACATTCTGTAGATACTGCAATTTTTTAAAATCAATCTTCTGACATTAATCAGGGAAGGCTATTTAAGTTATTTATTATAATTCGTTTTCTTTTTCCCCATGAATAAGCAGATATTTTAATACTAATAAAAACAGTAATGTGTTTGTCACTGAACCCAATTAATTGTATTATTGGCATATTGTGTTATAATTTATGGGGGAAAGAAGGATTCAAAACAAAGCAAATGCAAAAAATGCTTATAATGTGATTGGGATACAGCAACCAGGAAATGACATTTCTTCTCTACGGCCTTGATCCCCTGCGGGGAGTGATTTGGTGGGAACCATCTGCTTCTATATTGGTCCATTAGAATCAGATCTGTGCATGCTTGTGGGTCTGCCCAAACTGAACCATCTGTGGGGTTGCAGCTTTAAAGTTCACAAACCTAAGCCACGATTAATTAAAGTGACCAGAGAACTGAAAGAAGGAAAAATTAGGGCAGCGCGGACACTTATCAGCTGGATTTTGATCAATTGGATCTCCCTGACTCTTCTCTGAACAACCCATAATAAAAAAATAAGTTAAAAAAATACACACACACTCAGAAGTGCTCGAGAGCCTAGAAATGCCTTCAAAGTATAACAGTTTAGATATTTGAGGGGTTGATAACGGACAACAGAGTTTATGATCCCACTCAAAAACATCCAAACCAAAAATCCAAACCCAAACATGTTGTAATACACACTTTTGCACTTTCTCTTCCGCTTCCTCACTCTCCAGCAATGCAGCTCTGAAAGGCAATCCGCGGAAGACGGAGCAGCCGTGGGCTCATGACCACTGCATCTCCGCAGACCCCAATCTGACTCCCCACTTGGCCAAACCCAAAGCTGCCAAATGTTTCCGTGAACTTGCTTGGGTTGACCGACACACTAGAGTAAGGCCGAGAGTTAAGCATCTGGCTCAATTTAGGGATTTATTATCATCCCACGGTAGGTACCAGACCTTAGAAGTAGACGTCTGTGGGCTTATTCCCGTGGCACGAACCTGGAACCAAGAGGAGAGGGGGAGAGGGGACTGGGTCTGTGCTGGGGGGACTGGACTTGCTCCCTGGGGTCTGAATCCCTGGCCAGCAGCTCACGACAGCACTGCCCTGAAACCAGAAACAAATCTAAGAATGCTCTTGGCCTTTACCGAAAGAAAGATGCCAAGCCAAACCCTTCAGAGAGCCAAACAGGACCGTGGCACAACGCTCTGTAACTGAAACTGTATGTGTAATCCTGCCTAGAAAGCACCTGATGTACGCTTCATCCCTCCTGGAACTTTTCCCTTAAAAAAATATTTTGTTAAAAAACACTATGATATGAGGGCGATTGACTATTTGGTTTCTTCTAAGTAGATGCTCTTAAATTAATGCATATAAATAATTTGTATTTAATCTCCTCCCTTCCTGTTTAGCAAAGCATCGAATGCACAGATCTCTTCTTTTCCCTCCCGCAACCCTCCCCCCCCCCCAAAGTCACTTTGTCAATACCGAGTCTCTTTGCGTTTCGCTTTTTAAGACAAATTGTGCCTCTCGCTCTGACTTGGCCATGGGACTCATGGGCAGAAAGGCCGTGTTTTCGCTCGCGCTGCTCTCTGCTTCTACGCTCGTCAGTTCATAGTCCTCCGACCTCCTCGCGTCCGTCAGAATTCGAATCTGCTCCTGCACAGTTTCTAGCAATATTTTCACTTCGTGTTGCTCTGCTATAAGACAATTACTGACTGGGGAACTCACATTGACAAGTTCAGCGGAATAGGAGTTTTTGCACCATTTGATGCCTGTTACTTCGGAAACATTTTGCATTTGCATGCAGGCTTCGTCCAAGCCCACAGACGGGATGATGGGAACAGAGTTGGCCCTTGAAGATGAATAGCTGACCAAGTCCTTCTGATCCACGTTATTAAAATAAGGGGTTGTCTCTCTTGAAGGCAGTTGCATATTTATTGAAGTATTCTGAGGAGTTTTTAAACCACTGGATGAATACCTGGAAAGAATAAAAAGAAGGTTTTGTTGCACACCAAGCGGTCAGACGCAACCAGCAGGAACATTGCATGAGATGCAGTGAATTGTGCTGACAAGATACATGTCATTTTACTCTCACACTAGGAGCACTGGGTAATAGCGTGGCCTGGGGAAAACAACACACTCTGGAGACCTGGTTTTGATTCTCACATCTGCAGGTGGCAAACCGCTGCTTTCCTCCCTGTCTCATTTTGCCCACCAGTATATGAGAATAATGAGAATTTCAAAGAGTCATATTGTATAACAATTAATTTTGTTTGAAATTACATTTGAAATTCCAATCCCATGTTCCTAACTGGGGAAACAGATCGAAGCTTCCTTCAACATCGGAACTCTCAATGTCAAAAAGGCTGTTCTAGGAAAATGCTTAAAAGAGGTGCAGAAAGAAAGAACTTTAAGCTTCCAACCCAAACTGTTCTGATTCTATGATACTACAAAAATACGATTGTGCAGTCTTTATTTACATAGAAATGATTGTCTGTGCTCCCTTCAAACAAGTAGGGCATCTAAGTGAAGCATATCTCTGAAAAACATGCCTTTTTTCAATTGCCCATACTCTGAATGCTGGCCTGATTTGTTTTCTTCAGTCTCAGCTGGAAACAGAGCTAATGCATTGGGCTCCAGAAAATGTCCACGCTTGCCTGATATTGTAAGCCTGTGTTTCAAAAACACCCCTTTATCCTCCATTAATACATAGCATGGGATGATTTATTTATTGTGAAACAACTTTGGTGAATTTTTATCAACATTTCCATTTTGTTTCAAAAGCGAAGGAATTATTCTAATCAGAAAGTCTGTTCACTACAGGAAATATTTAAAAAACAGAAACGGGAATTATATGAAATCTAAGGTAAAGGAAACAATGACAATAAAAAGAAGATGTTTCCCATCTGAGAAGCAGTATTACTGGAAATTCGGTGCTCCAAGAGTTACTATTTCTACTAGTCACTATTGCCAAGGGACATAAGACGTCACCTCAGCACCGGAATATATTTTATTTATAATCAACTTTGTGATCATATCGCTAATAAGGCAAGCTAGTGGTGAAGTCTGATGTGTTTTATCCATGGGTGAGGAAAGCAACACTTAGATCTGGTGTGGAAGCAGGTGCTTTCAGGTCTGATTTCAGGGGTATTTCCTGAAAGCTGCTCAAACCTGCTTGACTTCACTAGGGATACCCTTCTACTCATCCGTGCCTTGCTGCTTTCTGGCATTAGCAGAAGAACTAATGAAAAGGAAGTGCATTAAACAGCCACAGTCCAATATTAGAATACAATGCTAATTAACTGGAAAGGCTTCCTTTGGCCTCATCCTCCTGGCGAGCTGTCAGACAGGAGAGAGAGGAGGAGATACCTTTAGGCTCATTTCCAGGAGAGCACCGCGAACTAGTAATTAACTGGTCTATGGTGGCACTGTGTTTGTACAACTGCTTGACATGTTAACCTGTACACGTGACACCTGTGCGGTTCCGTGCAGCCCCTGTATGGAAACTCTCCAAGCATCCCCCAAAAACCAGAACACGCAGCTGGGAGCTCTGTGATAAGAAGGAGGTGGTGTGAGTGTGATCTTTGCTGCTATATGATGGAAAGAGATACAGCTTTGGGAAGTGGGACCCAGGGGAATAATATAGCAAGCAACTTTCCTGGATATGTGATAGAACATCTTGAACACCTTGTTGCTGGTTTACACCTGAGCCAGCTGAGACTCAGGTTCTGGTCAATAACATTTGCACTATGCTTTGACTCACTTGTACCCACATCCAGGGGGCCTTTTTACAACAGTTCTCAACAATCAGTCTGAAAGAAGTACTGCTCAGGGATATTATTCCCAAGGGAGGACAATTAAAAAAAAAAATAAATGAAAACAAAACAGTGCAGACCTTTGGATTGTGCCCATTCTTGTTTCCTTTGCTTATTATATAATTGTTCAAACGACTATAGCTGGAGAGATCGCATCAGTTGCATTATTCCCTTTTTTGGTAATTCGGGCCCTACATATATTCTGGGCTGCACCCTGAAAACAAAGGGAGTGAATGTTTTTAATGAATTTCACATGCAATGGATGTATTATATGGATGATATATAAGCAAAACCAAGAAATGACTGAATTAAAATGGTTTTGGTGAAAAACCAGTAACATATGCCAATTCCATAATAGAGATTCAATTATTCTAGGTATTTTGAAAACTAATTGGCAGCAACAATAACATGTAACGCAATGCCTGGCATATTTCTGTAATATTTTTTGAAGTACAGGTAGATGCACCAATTTTATGCCAGAATTACATGTTTCTGCATTGTGCTCAGAGGGCTTTCAAAGGAGGAATGAGGATGGATTAAAGCACATATACTGTGTGCAATAGGCAACAGTAGGGATATCGCACCTAACCATGTGAGACCCAGCTTTTGGTTAATTACAAACTGATCCATGTTTCTATTTGTGACAACAGAATGCTGCTGTTTTCAATAGACTTAAGACTTAGACCTATAATAGCAGAATCTTAATTACATTTGCTTATAATTAACTTTCCCAGAACCATAGTTCCTCCTAAGAAAGACACTTTTTTTATCTGAAAAATCATTTTGTCTGAATAAATCCATTCATGTGCATGTATTTCAAAGTCAAGCTCTCTCTCCACCCTAAAACCAGGCAAAAAAAGAAACTTAAACATTGATAAATACGCAACAGTAATTATGTTATACAGTGTTTAAGAGTCTAAATTACAGAATGATGCTGAAAGAAGCACAAGCATTTTATGGTCCCCTTAAAAGACACATTGAAGAGCGACAGAAGGGATCAGAGCTTAAAATACAAAATGTACAAAATGTTTTTTATTTAGCACAGTACTGATGGCTTTGCTATAAGCCCTGTTGCTATAGGTGTTCAGCAGATAAGACACATTGGGTCTTATATGCATAAAAACATTTCTAGCTGTATATGTACACATTCATAGGCTGTAAGGCACGACTTGTAACACTTCGTGTAACGCAAACAGCTCTCACCAAAAGCATGACATCAAACTGCTGCCCACTTAACTGCGCGTTAACTTGTGACACCCTCAGGGACTGGAATCACTCTCTGAGATGTGACTGGCATGGAGATGGTTTATTTTCTTTAAGTCACTCATTTCAAGCAGGTTTTTCTACTCCTTCCAGTAGCATATTGATTAAATAATTGGTGTTCACTGTATTTGACTGCAAAAATGAGATCCCATTGCAAATAATGGGATTTGGCATATCCCGAAGGCAGCAAAAGCTTCTTTCTCAATGTGTGGTGGAGAGAGGAGTCTCTTTTCTATCTAATATAAATAGACAAAATCTGACTAAACTTCAGTCAGAGCTGCTGATGGATGAACTTTAGAAGGCTCACAGAATTAGGGTGCTAAACCACTTTGATTTGTTCATCCCTATAGGGAAAGATGGATGTGAAAGGAAGAAGAAAGGAAGGAGCAGAACTTATGCAGGGGACAAAGGAACTTTTCATTTGGGCTGGAAATCTAATGAGAATAGGAATACTATGAAACTACCAGATATTTAGATGGAAAAAAAGCCATGAGATTTTGGGGAAACCTCTTCCTAAGTTAGAAGAACTCCACAAAAAGTAGAATTAGAGAATTTTTGTTCAGAGATAAGGTGCACACATATTTTGGCTGAAGAGATTACTTCATTGCTGCAACACAAAATAACTTGCAAAAAATGTTGTTACACTCTGAAAAGACTTCATTTTCTTAAAAACTCTCCTCAGTAAAACACTGTGATTGAACAAGATCAAAGAGCTGGTTTCGTTTTCATGTCTAACGTTGACATTTAGAAAATTGATTTCCATGGATACTACTTGAAGACTTTTGGTATTGTATTTGTGATACACAGACTGCCATGACTCCCTGTCAGAACGCTACCTTTGCTGAACTCAGAGGGCTCCTTCAGAGAAAGGTCACATCATTAAAGTCGGTATCAGGAAGGTCTAATTCTGCAGACATCCACACAAAACATGGATGAGGCGCTTTAGTGGATTGAGGCCAGAAGGGATCACAATCTGGTCAAAACATCAACCTTTTGTAGAACTGCAAATTTAAAATATAGGCCAGTAAAAGAGGATACTTGTAGTATCCCACACTGATTTCCTAGAGAAGAGTAAACACAACTACCCACATGACAGCTTTGCTGTTTTCTATCTCACTTCTCAACCTAGGAAGAGGCTGCAGCACCCTCCACCAGAGCCCGTGTTACAAGACGCTGCCATGGAAGAGGGAAGGCTGTTAGCCTGCGCCTTTCAGGAAGGTTTGCAGTCGGGAGTCACAATCTTCATGAGGAATTATACCCACATTATCATACAAATTAACAATAACATATTTACTGCAAGAAGTAATAAAGCAGTTTTTCCTTAGAAGCAGCAAACAGTAAAAATGAAAGAAGTATGAGGCAAATTTGTACTTTTTAAAAGTCACCAGATGCCCAAGTCTTTTATTGCTTTGCTTTTTTCCTTCCTAGGTAAGCCTTGTTCTTGGGCTGTTTCTCCCGATTACTGTGGCTGACTTTTTTAGGTAGATTCAGCTACAAAACACTTTGTGAACCAAGCCCCACTCTCACAGAATACCCCAGACTGGGCAATCCTGCTGCAGGCTGGAAAGTGTGGGCAAAGGAGGCGCGGGACAACACGTGCCTGTGCATCTGCCCACACGTGCAACGACACACGCGATTAATGACACTTATTCTTGGTCAGCGCTAGCCCAGGACGTCAGAGTGGATAGTGAATGTAGCTCCTTTCTTTCCCCAGGGAAAACAAAAGATGTAGGTGATCTCAGTTCTGCACTTCATACAGCCAGTTCCAACACCAAAATGTACTACTGCCTTCTTGCAGTCTAACTGTTCACTTAGCTAGGATTATGTCCAAATATTGTTTTATTCCATTCCGGATATCATTCCTTGTTTTACAGATAATGCATTTGTAGTGATTCCGGAAAGTCTTTGCAAATATTTAGGGATATACAAATATTATGCAAAATACCTCAGCAATTGCAAAAGACTTTAAAGGCAGCTGTAGGTGCTCAGGAGCACTTCTGAAATTCAGACCTAATATACAACTGGAGCGCACACTCAATATTCTAATAAGTTGAATTAAAAAGGAAAAATATCGTATTCCTCATGCATTTTCAAAGACAAACCTGTGTGAAGTGATGGGTGTCCAGTCTACAGCAAACACACTTTGCAATATACATAGATTTATTTAAAAAACAATGAAAGTTGGACTTCTGAATCATTTTCTCTTATTTGCCCAGTGATGATGGAAGGAAAAAATGCTATGCAAAAGTTACTAGACCTGCATATCATGGTACCACTTGAAAAAGCACCAGTTACAAAGAGTAATGCTGCCAATCCCTTACAGTTTGTTCTGATCACTCCTTCTAGAGCCTTTGAAAGGCTTAAAAGGAGCAGCTAGCCAAATAAAAATGTATTACCTCCAAAGAGCCAGTATACTGAAAACATTCTTCTGCTTTCAGAGCTATAAACCCTGGATCCACAGTACGACACAACAAAGCTGGAAGGACTGTAATGGCAAAGCCTATTAACCACGTAACGGCAGCCGCTCACAAATTGCCTCACTTCAGTTATGTTACTACTTACCCATGACAAGGCATTGTGTCCTGGTCTGTGATCCTTGACTCTTCTAGCTGCTGATATGCTGGTCCTGTAATTCCATTGAACCTACCCCGAGGTAAGGGAGGAGTCCTCCGAAAGGCATTTCGATGTAGCATCCCACTTTTTTGTCCTGGGCTGCAGCATGAAGAGAGACTTCTAGGAACAACACCAAGAGTACAGTAAAAATTATCACAGCAAAAGCATAAACTTCTGCAAAGTAAAGATCCAGGATTAATAACACACAGATTACTGTTTTTATAAACTTTGCTGTGGCATTCTATGACATCAGTAGAAATTCTCCATGGAAATATAGTACTATAACCCACAATTAGCTTCTGCTTATGCTGTATTTAATACATTACCTATCTTTTAGGAATGAAAATAATTGCCTAGTATATTAAATGTTTTTTTGTACTTGACGAAGGATACTTGGATTTTTTCCATGCTTTATCCCATAATCCTGCTATATAAAGCCGACTCCTTGGTATAAATAACCAGCACAGCTCCACCAGAGCTACAGCTGAGCTCAAAATCAGATCATAGTCTACAACAAGTTTTCTCCACTTTGAACAAGGTTTCTTTTCTGTAGTGTTTTATTCTTGTTTTATATAGATTGATAGTTTTCCTATTCATACATAGACAAATACTGTGTTGTTTCTTTATGTGTTTTAACACAAACTTGAATATGGTAAAAACACCTAATAGTTTTCTACTTATTTTAGAAAAATGCTTTTGTAAACAACACTTTTGTAGTATTTCACAAGAAGAATGGATTTTTTTCTGTTTCATGCAGGAATTAAAAGGTATGTAGAATCCACATAATTTTGGTATATCAATCATAAATTCAGCTGCTGCTAAAGTAAAAATAAAGGAGTGGAGAATTAAGGCAAGACATAACCTATTTCCACTGATAACAGGTCACAATATTACACGATGTGACTGGCTATTCGCTTTCCAGCTACTCCTATTTCTTTTGATGTCTCCTGGGTCTCAGAAATGCATATGTATTTCGTCACATTGATGTTTTAATATAGGTATTGTAGGCATAGTTTAAGAATCGTTATTTTTGGTCACATGAATCATTTCAAATACTGATACAATTCCACTATGCAAAACACTTTTGATAAGTTTGCTTCTCCTTTCCAATTATAATGCGAATTAAATGCAATCTGCTTTTTATACCCAGTGGGAACTTTATTTACAGTTAGGGCCACATCTACTCCCAAAGCAATTCTTGCTTGGACCAAATATGTTGGACAAATTCTCTTAGAGTGTACATTTCCATTAAATCTGAACTTTTCTCCCCAAAGTCAAAACATAAAGAAATTCAACAATCTCTACCCTACTGCTCAGGCTAACAGTGTTTTATCACGCTCTCTGCTCTGTTCTCTTCTACACTTTTACTTTTCTGGTGCTTTTTAATTGAAAAGATCAATAACCCATAGCACTAGCACTCCCTCAAGGACTTTCGATGCTTCCTTGAATAGATTTTTCCTTAGCTAATAAGGAGGCTGCAAAGACTGAAGTACTGGCCTTTCAATTCTGAAGGCTGAGTTCAAGTTATGAGTCAGTTCATATTCTGTAAAATAACACTAGCACATTACAAAATAGTTTCAGCTCAGAAGAGCCCAAGATTATTACAGCAGGGGATCTTAAAAGATGCAGCTGAATGAATAATTTGTGGTGGATAATGAATTTCAGAGTTTTTTTAATTGATTGCGGTATATTCATCAATGTACTATGGAAGTCAACAATCTGATTAACTTAACAGACTTTAACCTGATTGCAAATACTTGAAACTAGAACGGTATTGTTTAATTGTGGTTGGTTTGATGCCCTTGCGCATCCTCCTTGCTGGATAAGAGCACATCGTCTCCCATCTAATAACACGCATGTGCAAATTTTCAAAAGCTCTGTATTTGTAACAGACATAATTGCAACACAGATACACCTGAGATGGTTGATATAAACTGCAGTAAAGGTGCATGTAAATGACCTATCTGGACTTCTCATTGCTCAGTTCTTGAAGTAAAATTTTTTGTTAAAAGTTCTGTGATCACTTAAATCCAGCGTAACAAAGTTTGTCCTTTTTCATAAAACTGCTACGAACACCAGCATTATCGTCCCTAAAAAATGTTAATACAGCCCCTCTTAGGCTTCTGCTCTATTGCTCACATGAAGTATTTTTCTCTCAGGCAAACGATGCCTTTCCAATTTCTTCAGCAAATTAATCCTCCTTTAGCCACCACTAGGGTTTCCTCCTCCCTGTACTCCAGCCTAATTGGGAAAAGAAACCATCCCACGTAACTGAGCTGTTCAATAAAACAGATCTATAAGGAAAGCTGTAGCAGATATGTCTTCAAAATCTATTAATAAATTACTCCAAAATAATAAAAACCAGAATACCTCTCAACTGGTTTACAAGTAATGCATAAACTAGGGAGAAGTAGAGTTCTGATAAGTAATGGTTTGAAAGATGTAGTTCAATCAAATTGCTTTGTGTGAAAATTTTACTCAGGTTGAGCAACCAAGTAAAAACAAAGTCTGTCTCAGAAGGTGAAGTATTCTCTTCTCAAGACACATACACGACTCCTAAACACAGTTAACCATGTTCATGAAGAAGAAACTTGTGGTGAATTTACAGTAATTCTGGGAATCCTCTTGTACTACTTTTTTTTGGTAATTACTAACCAAAATTGATTATACATCACATTATGAACAGATTCAGAATTAACTTGGTCAACAAGAAAATGAAAAGCATTAACAGGAGGATGACAATTAAAAAATTAGGTGAGAGCCTAATCCTTCCCTTCTTCTTTAATAAGCACAGTGGAACTACAGAAATAGTGCTTATAACCATGGTTGTGTGTATATCTATTTTATACATTCTTTCCCCCTTTTTAATGATTGCAATTCATGAAAGAAAGATGTAATGTTGAGGAAGGAAGGAAAGTTCTAAAATTGATCATAAATACGTCGGCTCTGCACCTGCAAAAACTAGACAGAGAGATATATTATATTACCTAACACTCACAAGATGCAAACATTAGTGTTGAAGACGTGGGTTTTGTCCTTGCAAGATAGGAACAGTAAATACATATCCCAGTGACAGAGGTGCCAGATAGAAAGCGTCTTCTGACACTGACATGTATTTTCAGGGTAGCTTAGACAATCTACTGCTAACATTTGTACAGATCAACTCTTCAGACTTTCATCCAGTTTTCAGTTTTAATGAAAAGGATTTATTCTACCTGAGAACATCAGCATTTCTCAACAAATACCATGCAACAATAATAATGCTGTATCAGGAAGCCCTTTTGTCAGACTGTTGACAAGAATGAGGTGACACACACTGAATGTGTCTCTGCTGGCGTCTGTGTTATAGGTGGCTACCCAAAGAGAGAAAGTTAACACAGTATTTGGGACTTCAACAAAGCTGTATGTGATTAAAATAATACTAAAGTACTTTGCAAAGGTACAGGAAAGAGCGGTTTAGCAGTACATAATTACTGCGCAGGAAAACATCTCATATAAGGTGGCACAATGACCTGTGTTTCCTAGCCTGTATTTATGAATTGTTACAACTGGTCAGGTTCTCAGCCCAGGTGATGTAGTGGGACTGTAGCCTACTGTTTGCAAAACTCTCTTCCTTCTTCACATATGTAGGAAAAACTTTCCAGGAGCCAGCCTACACCTACAAAGCTAGTCTTGACTTCTGAAATGGAAGCATTGTTCCTTCCATTATGTATTCTTGTATTCAGGAGTACTATGTGCTGGGGCTGATCAGGGACTTTGCAACACTACATAGATCCTTCAATGACACCTTGTATCATGTGGCCACTGTCCTGGTTCCACCAATACAACAGGGAATGGGAACAGTGCATTCAAAGGTACCTCAGTGGCACTGAGTTTAATCATCTGTTGTAACTTCATCATATACTCCCTGCAGTGCACTGATCAACCTGCATCCTGGAACTACAATGGTATTCAGGCTGCTACTCCAAAAAGTTGTTCTATATTGAAAACTTTGAGGCTTCTTTTCAGTTTAAAATTATTTATGATGAGTATAAATCTATTTGTCATGTGTGCTATCACACTCCTTCACTTTAAATAGGTCTTTTACTTCTCATTATGCTTCCTCTAATGCATTTGTAATCAGTAGTCATATACACTTTTCAGTCTCCTGAACTGAAGATTGAAATGAGACAGAGTCGCTAACACTTTCTACGGAACACAGATTATTCATTCTGCATATTAGCTCATGAATGCAATTTTGAGTCCATAGTAATCAGGAGGCCATTTTAAGCAGGTGAAATAACAGTGGTATTCTCATGCTATATACAAATGAAGTGATAACAGTATCTCGTGAAGTGGCTTTAATGGTTCTGGCTTTCTGATGGAAATGTCTTGATTAATACTTTCTCTCATCTCATTTATCTTTTGCACGGCTGCATCATTTTATGAATTGGTTATCCCTTGACAAAGTAGAACACACTGAATCTTTTCTTCTTCATTTTTTTCTTAGATTTTTTTATTAGTTGCCAAATGACTGACCTTGTACTTAGTACTGCAGAACTTCACCGCTGTTACGCCACTCTTTAAAGTCACATTCATTTTTTCTATCTAGATCCTTATCTGTACCATCTCTCTTTTAACTCAATTTTTCAGTATGTTCCAATGTTTTGGTGCCAAAGTCATGCACAGAACAATTAAACAAAATTTGGCCCTGGTGATGACTAATTCTTTGAGAGCTCCATTAGTGTTCCACTGCTGAATGTCTTTAGCCCAGCACTTACCCTTCTCAACGTAACTCCTCACTATCTCCCGTTAACCACTTCTGTATATCTGCATTATACTTTTCTGTGGCTCCCTACTTTCTTCCATTAAAGGCATTAGACACGTGACAACAAACCAAATGCTGATTGAGGCTGCGCAGAGATCCAGCTCACCTAGGCAAAGTCAATCATTGGCATCGTGCGGCAGGAACCGCTGCAGGTAAACCTCATGATAAATTTTAGCCTTTTATACATCTACCCAAAGAATTTGCTTCCCCCACATTTGTTCTAAAACTTTCACTAATCTAATTCAACAGCAGTTCCTTCAATAAATTTTCCTTCTTCCTAAATATCTGACATTTCCTATTCCATCATCACACAGCACAGCTCACATTTTGACAGATTTTGCTATCAGACTTGAAAGTTCATAAGCCAGTACTCTTTCTAGACTTTTCTGATCAAGATTAACTAGACCATCTTGACTTGAAGGCTCTGATTTCTGCATTTTACTTCCACTTTGACTGTAGTAATGTCTATTTTGAATCTATTCCCATTCTGTCTTCACCCTCAAGTGATCATTCTAACTTAAAAATAAAATATATCCATTCAGGATTGCCCTAACTGCTTCATATATTATCTCTCTTCCACCATCGGCTTTGCTTCTTCCTGTGTAGCACTCCTCCTCTTCATATAGCAAAAACAATTGATTGCTTTCAGTATTACCAGTAATTCTTAACTCTCAATGATTCCTGGAAATGTTCACTTCAAGCATGACCTCTTTCCCTCTGTGATATAGCTTATTTCTTCGCTGTGCAGGTTTTGGCTGGGATAGAGGTAATTTCCTTTTTGGTAGCTACTATGAGACTACGTTTTGGATTTGTGCTGAAAATAATGTCAAGGTTTTTTCTGCTTCTCACCCCACCCCACCAGTGAGCAGGCTGGGAGTGCACAAAAAGCTGGGGGAGCTGACCCCAGCTGACAAAAGGGATATTCCATGCCGTGTGACATCATGCACAGCATACAACGCTGCGGGAAGAAGAACGAAAGGCGGGACATCTGGAGGGTCTCTCCAAGTAACCGTTATGTGTGACAGAACACTGTTTTCCTGGAGATGCCTGAACACCTGCCTGCCAATAGGAAGTGGTGAATGAGTTGGTTGTTTTGGTTTGCTTGCAGGCACAGCTCTTGCTTTACCTATTACACTGCCCTTACCTCAACTCGTGAGTTTTCTCACTTTTGTCCCAGGGGGAACTGAGCAAGGACTGTGTGGTGCTTAGTTGCCAGCTGTGGTTAAATCACAACATTCCCCTGTGCTATATTCCTTTTAACCATTCTTTTTAGTAATCTTTTCCAGAAAACTATGTTCTTTCCTTTGGTACCTATCAGATTCCTTATACTTTCTCCCTTTCAAGCTTCCTCTGCCTTTACATTCTTAGTTGCTTTAGTTTATCAGTTCTTGTTCTTTGAAACTCAACAGCCTTATTTACAGAATAACTTTAATTTACCCTTTCTTTTTATTGAAACTGAATCAATTATATTGGGAGTATAAAGAGTAAAATGCTTACTAAATAAAAAAAAAACGCCACATTTTTGCCGTGGTTTTCATGGTGTTAAAAGTTCATTCAAAATGTAAACAGAAATTATTTTAAATTTTAGAGTATATTTATCCTACTTTGGCATTTTTGTAAGGCAATACAACTGCTCTAGGCTGAAAGCTTCTTCATTTGGCTTCCATTGTGGCATTCTCTGAAATGAATCCCTCTAAAATCAATGAGGCCTGAACCAATGAATGAAAGTCAGGATGACTAATTACCAAGAAAACTGCTATTCAAAGGGATCACAACTCAATCCTGTAATTAACAAAACTCTAATTTGTTTCTATCTTTTAGAAATTAAAACAGTATGGGTTTTCTTCTTACTATAAACAGATAATCTGAGATGAATTTTCAGTGCATTGTACACTTCACAGGAAGTTTACTGATTAAACGCATTTGTTACTTGCCAGTTCTGACAGTACTAAGGGTTGTTTTACACATGCAAGTAGATGGTGTAAAATTCTTCTACTGTAGCAACAGTACATACAGGTAAAATATTTTAGGAGAAAGATTCAGTGGAGGTCCTAATTTTCAATTCAGCCTCTTCAGTAATTCTTTGCATGCAACTGGTTAATAGAGACAGAAAATTGCTACTGTCTAGTAATCTGAGGGAAATGACGTGGTGATCTCTTTTCAGTCAAATTTCAGCAATCTGTAATGATTCCCCACCTTGACAGTCTTACTGCCAGATGAAACTAGTACTGGGTTTAGAACCTAGAAACAGACAGCTCCTAATTTGAAGGAATAGTCACCTATTGTTAGAGCCCTTGAAAACATCATCAGAGAAAACAGGTCTGGACAAGGAACAAAACATTTCCAAAGTAAGCAGAGATAAAATAATAATATACAATGTCCAACACAAAAAAGACGAGACTAACCCTATAGCTCGTGAAACAAGAGTGGAAGGGGAGAGCCAAAGAGGTGCTTATAGAACATGTTCTAACTTGTCACAGTGAGACAAGGCTCAGCTCAATGCCTTCACTCGGTACGAGTAGGTGTGTGTTCAAATAGAGACGTTTTCTTACCCTTGGTTGGAAAATGTCAGTGTGCAAGAGTGAACAGCGAGTGAACATCAGGACAATGCGCCAGATCACAATGCTTTGTCTGTGAAGCAGTTTTTATCTAAGAGCAATATCACTGTGCTTGAGCACCCACTCTGTCTGCTAGATCTCGCTCCCTGCAATATCCACCTCTTCCCAAAGATCCAGTCAGTGCTTAAAGGGCCCATTTTTTGTTGGTATAAGATGTGAAAGCAAAAATTATGGAGATCCTCAACAGCCTTTCAAAAAAATGACCTGTGGAATTGATTTGAATGTTGGCAGCATCGTATACAGCCATGTGTCAGCTCAGAAGGGAATGATTTTGAAAGTGATCCTACTTGTTTTTCTTAATTTGGTAAATTAAAAGAGTAACAGGCACAGTCTCATGTTCTTTTGCATTGGACCTTGTAGTTTAACAACAGCATAAAACAGAGAACCCGCAGAGCTGCTGTAATTTTTCCAGGCTCCTATCAGGTTTGGAATGGAATGAAGGGGCGTTTAGGACAAAATGTATCCCAGTAAAAAAAGAAGTTCCCTCATCTGGCCACATTTGATCACCTGGACACACTAAGTACTATTTAGAAATTAAAGAAACCAAGTAAATTAGGAGGCTGAATCATTGTGCATAAATTAAAGGCAGCCTTTTAAGTCTTAAATGTTAAGTCTGTTGCATGTTCTATAAAACAAGCACCATGTAAAATGAATCTTAAGTTATGAAACTACAAAAAAATTTCTCAAAAGAAAAGGAACATGTAGCTGACTGGGGCAATCCAAGACTCTACTTGTAGTTATTCTAAAAAATTATCCTTTTAATAAAAAGAGTCTTCCCCTCCAGTTTATGTAGCTAAAAAAAATCTAAACTCATTTTTCTCAGTCTCTTTTCTCTCTCTCTATGACCTGGACCAGAAGTCACCACTACCATTCCACCAAGACTGTTGTAGCTTATATCACACAAGAGTTTGCTTTCCAGTCCTGTAATGAAACATCTGCACTGTTTTTCATTCAAAAAGACTAAAAGCAGAACTCTAATTCAAATGGCATCCAGCGATGGGTGATTTGCCTCTTTTTTAACTCTTGGAAACAACCACTCAAACTTTGTAAAGACCAGTTTTCAAAGGCCATCACGTGTTCATACATAAGTCATAGAACCACAGAACGGTTTGGGTTGGAAAGGACCTTAATCACCCAGTTCCACCCCCCGTGCCATGGGCAGGGACACCTCCCACTGGATCAGGTTGCTCAAAGCCCCATCCAACCTGGCCTTGAACACCTCCAGGGATGGGGCAGCCACCACTTCTCTGAGCAACCTGGGCCAGGGCCTCACCACCCTCACAGGAAAAAATGTCTTCCAAACATCCAATCTAAATCTCCATTCTTTCAACTTAAAAATATTTATTTAAAGAAACAGTGAGAAAATCTGGAAGTTGCAACTATGTCTTTCTGCAGAGAACGAGTCATTAACTTCATGAACACTGATAAGGAAAGTCTTGTTTTTAATGATTTCTCATACTACAGTTGTTTCAGTCGCTGCTCTGTGTCTACAGCTTGGATGGTGTCTTTATACACTTCCTCTACAACTTTTACAAAATGCAGATAAAGCCGGGAAGCATTTTATCACCCTTCATGTCTGCAGCTAACAAAAATGCTTGGACATCTGCTTAATGAGGCAGCTGAAGGTCTGTTGGTACCATACCCATTCAGCACGTCTCTTCGTCCCAGCGCACAATAATCCTGCACACGTATCACCCAGTACAACGACACCCCTCGGTCCTGCCAAATCTCAGACAGCTGTTTGCTTACCGATGTTGCTTGATGGGCTGGGTTCCTCTGTCGGGAGACAAGGCCTCTGGGAAAGACTGAGGGCCTGAAAAACTAGACTCCATAACTTTGTCCAGACTAGGCCCAGGATGCCTATCTGGCTTTGAATACTGTGGCACAGAGAATAAAATTAATTAATACACAAAAGGCAAAGTACATTGTTGATGCTATTCAATCAGAATTCATATCAGAGCGGGGTAAGGAGCACACTAATGCATTTTTAAGTTAAAATTAGGCACCACAAGTAATATGTTCATTCACTATTGTTTACATAGCAGAAAGCACCAATACTCATTATCCCCATTATCTTCTCCACATCAAAATTCTGATATCTGCATTAGTAGCAAAATTACTGACTGATCTGCCCATAATGATAGGGAATGCTGATGTCTTTGACTAAAAGCCTTTTTTTGTAGCTGTCCATGTAGAAACTGAGATCACAAAACTCATCTCATAGGATGGTCAGCAGCTTGTTGGGTCCTTTAGTGACGTCAGTCAAATAGTGCTTCTATCAACATGCATAACTAGGAAAACCAAACTGAAACAGCAGTTATATCACCAGATACATAAGAAAAATATTTGAACCCTATCTGTAGAGCCAGATATCCCTCCTGAATAAGCCTGACATTTTTGACCTGGTAGTATCTGTGCTAGCAAGAACAGTGTAAACATAATTCTTCTTGTGACAGTTGGAGGTGTAGGGCAGCCTCTGGTGCATAGTGAGACACAAAGGTCTGTAAAGCAGACAGCGGACATGAACAAGAGTAGATTTTCTTCTCCTTGCTTTGTGATTCAACTGGAAATTCAGCAAAAATTGTGTCTCTGATCCTGAATGGAGCCATAAAGTTGAGGTATAAAAAAAGCTGCATTTTGGCTCAGAAAAAGAATCAATGTTGTTAGCGGTTACTGGGCAATATCTCAGAGGTATGAGAGGTTAATCCACATTTCTCCTCAGGTACGATAAATACTGCACTTTTCAGATTTTTCTACATTTTATTACGAGGACCTGCACTAAAATTGATTGGTCTGTTTTGCTTTAATCCATTTCTTTCTGTATTGAATCTGTATTTTTAGTACTAGATGCCTAGATATCCACGTTATCTTTACAATAAACTGGCACTGTGGAAGCTATCACATGATTAAATATTTTAGAAATTAAATACAAATTAAAATAATAATAGTATAAAAAAAAATCAAAGAATCATAGTTTCATTAAGGTTGGAAAAGACCTCTGAGATCATCATCAAGTCCAAGCATCAAATTGCAGCAGTAAAAAATGGCAGCCTATGATACAACACATAAGCATCCATGGAGAAGATAGTAAGATTTCTTTCAAAGTACAGTTCTTCTTCATAAGAACTCCTTAAAAAAACAGAATGATTTTCCGATTCTCACTTATTCTTATCTACATTTCCCCAGATTTCAGCAAAATAAAAACCAAAAGTCATACAAGATTACTCTCTTCTAAAAATGAGTTACATGCAATTTTAGTCCATTTATTCAGATATCTTATGACTGTTTTTATAGACAAAATTACAGATCTTCAATTTTTTTCTCCAGTGCTCTCCTCCCTCTTTCTGTCGTGTGAAATACCCACATACACAGGGCCAAAATCACTGCTTTCGTGCTTCAGAAGGCGAAGTTATGAGAGTGATAATATGCAAAATGCTGCCGCATGCATGAAGTAAATACAACTGAAATAACAGGAAGAAACATATTCCACTCATTTCTTTCAGTTACCATGATCTTAGTTGTCACTTGTAAACACTGTAGATAAAATATTCAGACAGAAGTATGATTTTTAAGAGACTCGTGTCTGTGAGGGTTTTAAACTTTAATAGTTATCCTCCCAGCTCTGGAAATGAGATTGTCTTTGATTTCTGACCTGAATAAATCAATTTGAGCTATGTAAATAATGGGTTATTAGTGCCAGAAAGATATTTTTGTCCTTTTTTTGTGTTTGTTCATAACACTAAATTGAAGGTCTGGGTGGCTTATAAGACCATGAGTATGAAGTGAATCATGCAGGGTAATTAGAGAGAAGCTACGCCTTTTGCTGTATCCTTGGTTGAGGTGGATGTGGTCTGGAGCAATCATACACCGAGTCTTTCCTCATCACAAATGAGAAAAACCAAACTATGCTGAAGGTCTAACACCTAGCACCACCCAGGCACAGCCTGCAAAGGATATTTTTTTCCCCTAACTGAATGTTTCCTTTATGCCATTTTCAGATACACCGATTACCACAACAGCCATAACATTAATTACAATAAAAACATGAAGCACAATTTAAACTGAAGGTGTGAATAAACAATAATAGGTTTAAAGACAGTTGAGCTTATTCAGCTTTAGCTTAACCACAAGTGCCACATCCCTTCTATGAGATCATCTCTGGAGAAAAATACCTTCAGTTTTCTGGGAGGAGTTCACAGCAGCATTAGTTGGTGCACCCAGAAGTATTGTATAGGATTACTCCCCATTACTTCCAGCAGAGACCACCCTGCTGCCTCCACAGCCCAGTTGGGCTGAACTCTCCGACTGTTGTGAGCTGCTGAATACTCAGCCATGATGGAGAACAAGCTGTGAAACACTTTCAAAGGACTGCTCCAGTAGGCTGAAAGCATCACTGAAACCTTATCTGTAATATTTGATTTCTTTGTGGTTTTATTGTCTTCTTGCTTAATTATTTGTGCCTGTTTGAGCATTTACTGAGAAACACTGATGCATATGGCTAAATAAATTAAAGACTAATGATAGCATTTAAAAATAAACCATTTTGCAAATTTCCAATTTTTCACGGTTTCATGACTTTCTAATCATCTGTTATGTACAATTACTCAACTCTTTAGTAATAAAATTCCCCTTCCCCTGCTAGTTAATGCTAAGCTAATCTGCACAGCCAGCCTAGAGTAGGAGACCAGAAATCAGCCTCTGCCACCGACCTACTGTGTGACTGTGAGAATGTCAATTCCTCTGCTCCATGCCTTGTCTTCTTTATTCTAAAACGTAGGATCAAGGGACAACGAATGCCACTCAAGCGCTACAGAACAGCTTGACAGTGCTGTCCCAGGATTATGCAAAACAAAACACCCATCTGTCCCCCTGGCTTTTCTTAGCTCTTCTCCCTCAATGATTTTCCCAAAATATGAATAATGAAAGGTTCAGACCTGCATGTGACATTGGAAGAGATGTGGGGAAAGAAATGGGGATCCCATTTCAAAAGGGACTGAGAAGGCAGTGAGGGCAGCTTTAAATTACGTTCAGAGAGGGTACCTCCAGGAAGTAAAGAGCCAGGGATTTTCCTGGATGGGCTGACCTTGCACAAGAGCCCATCAGGTGGGATACACGAGGTTCGTACACCCGTTCCTATAGGCTTTACATGTTTTGTTGCCAACAGTAGCTCTCAAAAGAGGCCAGTAAATTTAGGTTTGTCTATTCTGGCAGCTCTTTTTAAGTAGTCACGCGATACAGAAATGGGAAATTTGCTCTTGATTATAGCTGATAAATCACATCATAACTCAGATGAAACCACACAGTAATCTTTTAAAAGATATAAGTGGATCTGTTGGTTAACATGTACTAATTGCATTTCTATCACGGTGGCTAAAAAGAATTTATTTCCTGCTACTATCAACAAAGGGTGACAAGACACAAAAAGAGCATTCTCCCCTCTCCTTCATTATAAGATCAGAAAGAAACCTGGAGGTAGTGATTGCAAGCTATTAGAAAAAAGTGTAGTGAAAAGGGAAACCACGCACTACAGCATGAAAAGCGTGTTAACTCCCTCAGAGGGAAAGTCATAGAGAATTAGTGGATCCCCTTGGCACCACGGGAGAAGGTACTGCAATCCAGGGGTGAAAAGGGCCACTTTAAACAACCATGGCAGCTCTGAGAATCACTTTAGGAATGGCAAGGTTTCAGCTGCCTTTTTTTGTTGTTCTTGTTCCATGACATATTGCCAAGTTATGAGAACTTAAAGAAGCCCTCTAGTCAAGGTGGAAAAAGAAGCCAGCAATCAGCAGCACGATTAAGACTCTTGAAGACTGAGGAACTACAGAAAAGCAGAGGGAGGGCCACAACACCTCCCTTGTGGCCGTTCTTCACTTGTGTTTACACTGTCGATCACAAAGGGCAAAAACCCCAAAGAGAGAAACTTCTTAAATGAAGGAAGTTCTGAAAATCCTACATTATTCATTTCCAACTCCATTTTTTTCTGAATATCCTGTTGCTTAACTTGAATACCCACATCTGAAAGAGCAATCTTGCCATGTTTAACCTGGGGGAACATCCCACACTTCAAATCCATTTCTTCAACATTGTCTGTTAAAATAAGGATTGCTGCAAGGTAACTATAGTCTAGGATGCAGCAGGAGAGTTCTGATAGAAAAGGAGAGTGTTTTAAAAGCAAACATTCAGAGCTTTTAACCTTGTATGTGGTTCTCACAATCACAGTACTGTAAGAAAGCTTTAATTGGCATAGAGGTGAGATATCATGGGGACAGGTCTGAAGGCCTTCCCTTTCCCTTTTGCAGTAATGCAAACAGCTGCAAGTATAATCACTTAGGCTAGAATAAAATGCAAATTGGTAATTTATTTTAGTACTTGGTTGAAAAACAAAATGCATGTTTTCTCTGTTAACAGCAATTTTGATACATTCACATGGATTCTCTCATTTTTAAAAAAACGATTCAAAAATGGCTTTGAAAATAAGTAATGCAGAATAATTACTTTCTTGAAGTCCAGTCAAGAGCAAAAAGGGGAAAAAAGAAATTTGGAGTAAAGGTACTTCACCGGGGCTGGTCAAGGTCCTTACAGTCAGAAACCTCCTAAAGCACTATCTGTCATAGGAAATAAGTAAAAGCTCTTTCTAGAAGAAAACACCATTTGGAAAGATCCATGCATTCTTTACTAAGTGTAGCAACCTCTGAGTTTTTCAGAACAGACGTGATTAGAAGAGTCATCAAGAATAAGGAACCTTGCGCAACTATTCCCACGTCTACACTAACGTATTCTTCTGTACAGAAGAAAAGGCAGGGTGAAAAACCTGAAAGCATCACCAGGTCCGTTCAAAATAGACAGAGGAGAAAAATATGGGAGAATCTTCTGGGGAAAGACAGAAAGGTGATGTACAAGCAAAATAGTTTTTGCATGTAAGAGGAGCACTTGGAGCGGGAAAAGAAACAGCTTTCAGGCAGGATGGTATAAACCAGAAGCCAGTCTGAAGAACTAGGCTCCAGAAAATAACCACCCTGATTTATTCAAGTTTCTTTGTTGGCCCCTGGCAATGAAGACAACTAAGATTTCTCGCCAGATGTGCAGATGGGAATAGCAGAGAGATCCCCCCAGGCCGTGGCTGGTAGAAAGGCAGCAGCACAGCCGCAGGAGTGAGCAGTGGGAGTGCTCGCCTCCCCGCGCTGCTGCCTGGTTCCTGCCAGCCAGCAGAGAGGCTCGGGGCACATCGCCACTCTCGGAGGGGATGCTCAGCCATTCCTATGTAACACCATTTCGACATTCTTTACTGTTGCCTCGCTATACTCTCTGCCCTTTTTCTTCCCCTCTAATCTGCCAAGTTTTGTAAATATTTCATGAACTGCCTACATGCATTCCTGCACTAAAATCCTGCTAACAATAGAAACCATTATTAGCAAGCACATTACGCTACATCCTGCACAAGGTCATTTTGTTTTTCTTCCTTAGCATCCTTGCTCCCAAGGGGAAAATGCATTTAATGGTAAGGAGAAAACCACTGCTTGAAAGCAGCCACAAGAGCAAGAAAGCAGTGTGTTAATGACCAGCACTGATAATACCAGTCTGAACAGCCGTAAAAGCTGAAAAGCAAACTTGGATTAAAATAATAAGTAATAATAATGGTTTTCAATCTCTAATATCTGGAATCTACAAACAGCTACTTCAGCCACTATGAGTATTGTAATGGCAAAAGAAAAAGATGTAAATAAAGCTTGATGTGTTTGTCAGCTGCTCAGAAGACATCAAACCGTTCATCGTGATGATGGGTTGACAAAATACTGCACTGAATTACAGTAAGAAAAGGCAAAGAACACATTCTTAGTGTTAGCCAAGATCTATTTCATATGTTAGAAAAAAAGGATCACAAAAGCTCTTTACAGCTGTACCTTTTGTTGCCATCATTCCAACCCAACAACCCTCCCAAAGGCTTTTTTTTTTAGAGGCTGGAAGTAATACATGACTGAATGAACTGGAAGTGAAACAAAGAATTGCACAAGATTCCCTAAACTGTGACTATGTAAGTTTAGTGAAGCTCTCTTCCTTCTTGAAATAGCATATTTTTCGTGAACCACAAAGCATATCATGACCACAATGATGCTCCTATAAAACAAAAGTTTTAGTGAACACATGCAGTGCTCTGACAATTCCTCTGTCATAGCATGGAGGGTCTGCTTATTCTGGATTGGTTCAAAGAGCTTCTACTTACTTCTACATTTATTGGATGTAAGTGAGGAGTTGAGACATCTGTGGCACGAGTGCTCACTTTTGCTAAGCTTCCACTATTTTGAATCTGGCAAATACGGTAGCTAGCCCTTTAAGCCAAGCAAAGCAAAGTTCTTTTTAAAAAAACTAAGAAAGGCTTCAATATATCTTTTATGATTTCCTATTACTACCAGGATCCTTCTCAGTTTTTCCACACAAAATGTGTATGAGCAGGGGGAAAGAATGACATGCACTGGAAAACAGCCGATATCCACAGCTAAATAAATTGGTCATCTTCAAATTCCTTATTCCAAATAAGCTTGGCATATTTCATGATTGTGGGATTGTATTAACTTATATAGAACTACAAACAAAAAATTACTAAATACAATTCAAGTTTAGTTTGAACAAACTAAGCTCTTTCTTGTATCAAAAATGCCTTTAACCCAAGACCTAGGAAAATGAGACCGTCTATACAATCTTCCCTTGGGCACTAGTTTACATGTGTAAATTTAGTTCTAATTTTTGAATTTAGTCTGAATTGATTGTGACAAATACCTACATTTTTTTTCGTGCAGGTTCATTAATTATTGGAAAACTTGAAACCACTGAAGATCAAAGACCCCCACTTCACCAATACAAATACATATGAGCTAAGGTATTGCTGAAAACTATGACAGCTGTTTGCACTGGGGTGCTCAGCAAGCTCTACTACATGAACAAAATGCACCAGGATCCATTGAAATCACTTTAAAAAAAATCCCCGCTTGGTGTTTTCCATTAACAGGCCCAACACAAAACACTTTATGGAGGAGGTGAGAATTCTTGTTCCCATTGCTCAGATGCTAATAGCGACGTGGCGATGTGCTGCCATCAGCAGCAGGAACTCCGCCAGGCTATTAAGTGTCATAGCTGACAGGATTACTTACATTTTGCAGCTGGACTCGGCTTTGTGCCATACACTCTGACTTTGCCATCATGCTGGAAGCATTTAGGCTGTAGGTTTTCCTATTCTGCGTTTCTTTCAGCTGTTCATGAATTTGCTTTGTTTGTTTTCTGCAGAGAGAAATAAAATTCATGTAAGAAAGAGCTAGTTTGATCTTCTACTACAGCTACGATATTTTTATAGCCACGGTTCCCTTTGTTCAAAACTCCACCGCATTAGATTAACCAGCTGAGTTAATTCACCAGTGTCCAATATTTCAATGCAATGGTCATTTTCTGGTGAGGTTCGAGAAAGGGAAAAAAGAGCTCTTCTGCTTAAAATATCTTTAATTCTCAGATTTCTGTAACGGTATGCTAGTTATTTTAGTGCATAATTTTGTTAGATCATTTATTACATATTTGACAATAGCCTGCAAGCAGGCCTGAATATTTAAAAATAAAAAATAAAAAAATTGCTCTGATTTGTACCAAAGATTTTGGCAAATACTGCAGGCATTAGCCCCTGTTGGCTATAAGAAGTGTTAAAGAATCAATGAGTTCTGCTAGCTGATTCCACTTGACCTAAACCCCAGTATCTCATACAGATCAGCTTTTTCTTACACACGTAAACATGGAAAAAACCACCAGTATGATACCTGAGACTGTATTTTTGACATATTATTTTATGCTCTACTATATCAGAGCTAGGAATGTCCCTAGAGGAATCACTTGCAATATTCAGGAGATAACTACGCTATTAATAAAAGCTTTTTGTTTCTGCCACACTACCACACTATAGTTACAAACTGAGTTTTAAGGTTCTGTACATGATTGAGGATATGAGACAGCAATATTTTAAGCATTTCTTTTATCTTTTGCAAACAGATATCTTGGCTGGACAAAAATGGTTAGCAAAATATATTTAAGGTCTTTTATCAGTCTCCATTCTTCTGATAAGCTATATTGTCTGAGACTATCAGTTGTAAATGATCATGAGAAATGACTCCACAATACTATTTTAATTTTTCCCCTCCTTCTCTTGTTACTTTTTCTCCCCAGAAGATGCATTTTCAGCAGCAAGTCTACAAATACCCTGGAAACTGCCCAGCAAGGTCAAGGGCTCACCAGCAGCAGCCCTTCACTATGCCACCAGCAGCTTCTGGACAGCAACTGGTGCAAAGCCAAATTTCTGAAGGAAGTGACTTCAGGCAAGTGTCGATAAGAAATAAAGGAAATACCATCTTTCTGTACTGAAATGTGAAATTTTAGCATAGAAGATTCAGCAACACTCTGAAAAAATTATGCTGCTGAAAGCCTTGTGACATTGTTAAGTTGAATAGCATCTTACTTGACTCAGGGCAATTAATTTGACATCAAATGAAGAAGAGAATTCATTGCAACTTCTTTCAGTGGAGTTTGTGTCTAGTGCAGCGAAGTGCAATAAAGCGGAGGAAAACTGCTCACTTAAGTGGTCAAGGGGGGAAACTGAGAGGAAAGACAAGTTCCCCCAGTAATGACAGAAAGCAGTGGGAAGCACCACAGTTCAGATATTCAATTTTAATAACATAGTTTTTAATATATTGCAATATATAGGAGGTTGTCTGCCTTTGAGTCCCGTATTCTGATGCAGCATTGCACAATTTAAGCATTTGCTTGAATTTCACAAGCTGTAAGCACTTGCTTATTTTTTTTAATCTTTTTAAATTTTTTTGTTATATTTGTTATATTTGTTATATAGCACGTTTCCTGATTACAGGTCACAAACTATAACAAATTTGGGACTCCATAAGTCTCTCTTACGCTTTCTATTCACTTCCTTGTTTCGAAACAGCACAGCAAATTAAATGGAATGAATTTACATTGTAAGCATGTTACAAATACGTGTGGCACCTTTTGAGTATAGCTATGAGCTCAAAATTAGTATGATTCATAAATATGGGTGAGTGAGGAACCAATTTCTCAAGTACAAAACTTATTAAATTTCCAAAATTCTTCCCCAGTCAAAAAACCTTGTAAAGTTAGTATCAGAATAATCTGAATAGATACATAATAAAAAGGATTATAGTGTCAGATTAGACAGCTGATTCTGAAACTTCTCCTTTATACCCATTTTTTTGATACCTACTCTTTTTTGAAACTAATGAAATTGAATAATTTAATTTGTAAAATGTCAAAATGAACTCTTTAGCTTCTCATAAAATTCCAGGGGAAATGCATAAAAGCATCCTAGAGTTTGTATGAATAATTATTTTCTGACTAGCTAAATTACATAGACTGAGGAAACAAGCACGTATGTCTGTACGTCCTGCTGGAAAGCCAGACACTTGCGTTTTGATCCCCATAAAGGTTATGGAACATGCAGTCTTTTTTGATGACTGTTTAAAGATTAAACAATGGCAGGGAAACATGATGACAGCATTAGACTTTGGGAATCTCTCCCATACTTACAATGTTCTTACAATTTAATTGGGAAAATAACAAAACTAATTACAAACTTTTTGGACCTTTAATTTGGATTTATTCAGAAAACCTGGCTTTAGAGTTGTGTCGACACCTATAAACACATATAAGTAAACTGGAATATCCAGTTTCACTGCTTCAATCTTCAACATTACAGTTGAGATTCCTGAAGGTGATTCACTGAGAGAAACAACCTAAGAACTGATTTCCTCTTATGCTCATGCAACCTAACATTAATATTAGGTTAACGCATATTCATTTGGTAAAATTAGTGGATGCATAGTTATAAAACTAGAAACTAGTAATAACTTAGTTACTCACCAATTAGTATATTTATTTAAAAATTGTTGTTTTCAAAACAAATGGGCCTTATGTGTTCCACTTTAGAGGTATTTGGCAACAAAGTGTTACTTTAGCAAGAAATGAAGTCACAAGACATTTATAAAATCCTAAGCCATAAAAAGCAGCCCATTACTGTACTCTCCCTCCATTGCCAACATTTACAGCACTTTCTTGATTACCCTAAAAGGACTAATTGGAAGGGCATAGTTTTAATTATAGTTCTAAACTTCCTCAGACTGAATTTATTTTAAAGTAAGACTTTTAATTTAATGGTGCATAGAGAAATGCATATTTATAGCAGCAGGTATTACACAACTGTCAGACTATGCAAGTCAGGATCCGTGTCCTTGTGGAAACTTTTTCCTTAAAAGGTGCACCAGTCAGTTTCTATAGCTGTTAGCAATATTTTACATTTTTGATATATCAAATTAAACCCAAGGATTATCTCCCATGCAGAAGGCATGTTTTGATAACTCTTAAGCATGACCAAGATACATCTGCCTGATGAAGCAGCTCTCTGCTGACTAGAAGTTAACACATGCGAAGTGTTGAGGCACTTTAAATTGGTCAGGTTTTACACCTTTAAGATACTGGCCAACGTCAGAGTTACAATACAGTTTTACACAGCCTCTGTGCAGCCCGGTCTAGACACTCTTCACAGTTTTTGAACAGCCACCGCCAAGGAGTTAGGGTAACCTCACCATTACTCTTTTTCAAATATTGGAGAAGATCTCTTGATGGAACTGGAGGTGCTCAGGTGCTCATTTTCTCATTAATGTTGACACTTCAGTTCCCAGAATCTGGCACAGGCACATTTCAACTCTTCCCAGCAAATCCGAACTATCATATTTATAATCCAGACAAAAACCCCAAACCCAGCACCCCCACCTCCTGCTGAGATAGGAAGCACGATTCTCCTACGAGGTCACTTCTGAAGTATTATTTCTACTCATTATTATTAGACATAGCTCTCTCCACCACGTCACCGAAGTCATCACATTTTGAAGGCTGTTCCAACCCAGCCCTCCACCGCTCCCCACAACAGTGCAAAACCAAGAGGGGCACGGCTGAATAACAGAGGGACGTTTTATCCACACCGTGCTCAGCTGCTGACTGAACGTTCTTCCACCTGACAATCCCATTCTGCCTTTGCTGAATCCCTCCTCATCAGCAAAACCCCCAAGTCTTGCCACGGACACCTTATTCTCTCTTTCTTTCTCCTGCAGACCTAAATGCATAATGACATTTCTAATGCAGTGGCTGTCTCTGCCCACAATTTATCCCACAACCACGGAGTTCGCAGAGAGGAACTGTCCTGCCAGGGCATCCTCCCAGCAAGCATCACCGTCTTGTTCTAGATCCAAACAACAATTAAACAAAATCCTTCAAGACACTCCAATAGGTAAGAGCACTTAGATGAAACATGAACCAACTCAAATCTCCACTCAAAGCATACACAAACTACCCTGGAAGTTTGAGGGGAAGAAAAGCAGGGGGCAAGGGGGAAGCGGGAAGGAAGCCTGGTGACTTTTCAAAATTCATTAAAATAAATTCTAAAAAGGGGAAATCAGATAAGCATCCAAACTTTATAATAGTGCAAACCTCCCCGGTTTTGATGCTCATCTACCATGACTAAACTCAAACAGGTACTTTTTATATTGATGTGTGTTCTCATTAGCTCCAGCTGGAACAGGAATGGGGGATGACAACCATACAGAACAGATTTATAGAGTGGCACTGACAAGCATGTCACGTAATCGCTATGACATTTTTGCAACTCAAATTACACACAAAACAATAAATATTATGAAATAAGGTTCATTGAGAAGATAGAGTGAAAAGTATTTCACTTGAAAATAGTTTACTATAGATCATTCCACCATATCTGGATAGCTCGATGTGCTTGTGCGTTATAGATACTCATCGTGAAACTACAGCAGCAGTTTACAACTATTAACTACAGGTTACAGACATGTACAGAGAACTTGTCTCTTTCTGCATGTCTAACCTTACCCTTCGTCTCAGCATGCAGAGACAAAAGGGACAGTCACGGATATGAAATGAAATGCAAAAAGGAGATGGTATGTTTAAACTTTTACTTCCAAAAGAGGAAAATGATTATTGCACTGATAGCAAAAGGTAAAGTTATTATTGTCAAGAAAATAACTGGAAAGGTCATTTTCTCTCTTTTTCTGCTATCAGAAAATAGAAACAAGGACACATATTACTCTTGTTTACTGTTTTTGACTTACTGTAGCCATGGGGAACTGTTCTAACCCATCCAGACTTAACAACAGCTTCCAAAGGAGGGGAGAAACTGAAGAATCATAAAGCCATAAAAAGGACAGAAGCTAAATAACAAACACGCCAGACGAAGGCTCTTACTTTGTTTTGAAGTAGAACGCTGCACAAAGCATGCCCACTACGACTATGCCAAAGACGATACAGGAAATAGACAGCACCTGGCGCTGGTACACTTCTTCGCTCTCTGTGAACAGCAAAATTGAGAATTATGAAAGCATCAGAAAGCAATACTTGCGAAAAGTGGATTTAAGCACATCAGAGTTCCACCAATGATGGACAGATAAGAGAGATTTGGAGATCCAGGTTGGCCAACAGAATGGGTGCTTCTCTGAACCTCTCATCTTGATAAGGTTCACAGAGTTGTGGCTTCCTAGGAAAGTTTTAGAAAATGGTTCCAATACACAATGAGAGAAACATAATTATACAAATCACCTGCTCTACATGCTGTTCTTTGACTTTTTCAGAAACCTTCTACTGCCAATAGGATAAAGACCCCTACAACCAGAGTGCTTTTCTGGCTTCAGGCAAGACTCATCAGAGCTCTCATAAGGTCCCACAAGATTCTTTTTTAAAGGTTTTTTTTTTTAGCTACCCAAAAATGTAAGGGGTTCTTTTGACTGAATGGTGATTAGAATGGCTTCTCCCATGTCACTCCCTGTACTTGAAGCTTACATACAACATACCACAGTAAAGAATTAAATGCTTAGATGGAACTCCATGACTAATATGCTGCAATGCATCAGATATGGCTTTTATGGGAGGCTACTTGTAAAAAGAAATTTTCTTAATAAATCTCATAATCTTTTAATTAATTTTAAATCAAGAACAGAATGAAAGTAAAAAAAAAAAAAAAGAAAAAGAAAAAAGCTAAGAAAACAAGAGAAAACACTCATTCATGACAGCAGACAGAAGCTGACAGGCAACCAGAGTTTCACATGCCGAATTCATCAACAGCTTCTTAAGTGTCATTTTTTATTTATATTATTTCAACTACTTCTCTAGTCCAAAGTGCTAACGTGCTAAACAGACTGCTATTTTTAAAGATCAGTTTCTCCAAACACGGAAGATTCAAACCAGTATTTTAGTTTGTGTATTTTAGGCAGAAAAAACAACATGTAGGATTACCAAAGAACAGTACAATCCCTGCACACTGACAAACCTACATCTCCATTCTATGCTGGAGATCTTCAATGGAGACCCCTGCATGAATACCAGACACATACGTCATTAGGTGATGGTAACGCCAAGTTCCAGATTCATAAGTCTCTGGTTCATAAGATGAACATATTGTATGACAACATTAAGGTGAATCTAGGCAAACATTGAAAAAAATCTACACCTAATGAACTTCAGCCAAAAAATTTCTGGTGTTATAACGACTGAAGGCGAGGTACAGTATCCTAAGTAATACTAGTTATTAATTTCTCAAGAATGATATCACAGTGCTATTACTAAAGATTTGAAATCTTAAGTACACCTATTTGTTTTTTTTGTAAAAGTCCCAGTTCCTTTTTCATAAGCTATTTCAAACTAAATTACAATTACCCAATCTTTATTTCTTAATTACTTCATTACTTGCTCTCTTAAAGAATGCCACAGTGATTCAAAAGCCATTTCTAATATGCAAAATGCCCTCAGCTCCTGTTGGCATTTTTCCCTCACTTAATTTTGAAATTCCAGAAGTTATACTTTTAAAATTAAAAAAAAGAAGTATAGTAACTTACACCTTTTAAATGTCTCAAATATAACTGAAAAAGTTCTAGTTCAGTAGGAAATCCTAATAACACTACAGTAAAACTGATTCCAGAAGAGCTTTAGGCCCATTCCTCACTGGCTTGCATAAAATGTGGATGTACGCAGTAAACCCTCATTGGCAATGAACTAAATGTTTGGGGGTTTAATTTCTTTTATTGCTTTATTTGTTTGGCTTTACTACTCTGTGTAAACACAATTCACCTTCCACTTCCGCTGCGGTATGCAAAGGACTAATCTTACAAATTTTGAATTCTTACGTTGAGGTGAATCACACTGCTAACAGTTAAAGGACTGTTCAGTTTAGCAATTTTTAATCTATTCTGCCTGAATACAAACGCAGTTCTGAGACAACAACTAAAACTCACATACTTGTGAACTGTAATTTCACTCACACATTACATATAATTAATAAATAAATAAATTTATTGAAAGAAACTGTTATAAATAATGTATGCAAAACTGCTTACTTCGGTTTTTCTTTCAACCTACATCCTCATTAAATACTTTATTCTTTTTCCTTTTGTTATTTTTTTTGAGAAACAGTGAGTTTAATGAAGCTATGGTCTCTTGTCAGCCCTGAATAGCTATCAGTGTCTTGTCAAAGATGCTTTAGAATACAACTTACCAAGATAAAAACACTTCAGAGACTGGACAATAGTATCTTGCTCAAACAACTATGTGAAGATTTAAGTCTTTTGTGTAGTCAGATTAATCCCCGCCACTTTCTTTCAACACGTGGTGATCAATGCTTCAATTTTTGTTTATTTTGTAAAGTACATATTTAAAGAACAAGCTACTGATTAACTTTATTCCACTTCTTAGAAATCTTTGTTATTCTTTTTCTAGCCTTTAAATACTTATTTATCGGATTCCACCATGTTTTGTCTCCAACATCTTTAAATATAATCAGTTAAGCATTTTTCTATTCTCCAGTCTTCCACATTGGCTTTTTCTTAAAAACCCTCTCCTTCTTACTGATAGAAATGTAATCTGTCTCTCTCTGCAGACTTCGAATGTCTCCTCATTAGGAATTGGTTGGATTAGGAATTGGTTGGATTGGCCGAGCCCAAAGAGTGGTTGTGAATGGAGTCCCATCCAGCTGGCTGCCGGACACTAGTGGTGTTCCCCAGGGATCGGTGTTGGGCTCAGTCCTGTTTAATATCTTTATTGATGATCTGGATGAGGGGATGGAGTCCTTCATCAGCAAGTGCGCAGATGACACCAAGCTGGGAGGAAGTGTCAACCTGCTGGAGGGTAGGAAGGCCCTTGACAGGCTGGAGAGATGGGCTGACTCCAATAGCATGAGGTTTAACAAGTCCAAATGCCAGGTTCTGAATTTTGGACACAACAACCCCATGCAGAGCTACAGGCTGGGGACAGAGTGGCTGGAGAGCAGTCAGGCGGAAAGGGACTTGGGAGTGCTGGTGGACAGGAAACTCAACATGAGCCAGCAGTGTGCCCAAGTGGCCAAGAGGGCCAATGGTATCTTGGCCTGCATCAGGAATAGTGTGGAGGTTTAGGCTTGACATTAGGAAGAAGTTCTTTACTGAGAGGGTGATTGGACATTGGAATGCGCTGCCCGGGGAGGTGGTGGAGTTACCGTCCCTGGAGGTGTTTAAGGAGAGACTGGATGAGGCTCTTCGTGCCATGGTGTAGTTGACGAGTAGGAGTAGGTGTAGGTGTTGGGTCATCGGTTGGACTCGACCTCAAAGGTCTTTTTCAGCCTTGGGATACTGTGATACTCATTGTTGCTTTCATTTAACCTTACTATTGTTTGAAACACACACAGCACAGCTGAGATCCTCTCTAGCCAAGTTGCACTGAACAAGGCAGAAGTCTATAGATAAGTACTGTAAAGCACATTTTCCCTCACAGAACACAAAGCCGTAGCAGTTCAACTGAAAATTCCTTCTCCTTAGATGAAGATGTGCATCAACTGGTGCATCCACGTATTTACAAAGTCCTCAAGGCAACCTAAGTGTGACTGAAATAAGTCTCTCTTTATTTACATATATTCATATATTCCTTGTGAAGTAAATCACCTTAACTACATTCTACTGAAATAAATACTCTAGGGAGAGGATTCCTCATTTAACAAGCAGCCAAGAAAATATTTCAGCTAAAAATCAAAATATAAATTGCAATGGATATTACTGGATAATCCAGCCACGTGAATTCCACCAAGCATTCAAATTATAAAAAATATATAATCTATATCAAGAGAAATACAACCACAGATCACAATGCTGAAAAATTGTTTAGATGCAGACTACTTGGTATAAGAAAAATTATGGAAAGAAAGGTCTCCCCAGATCATGAGTCCAAGACAAACTCATGTGGGACATGAAGCCTGCTGACAGGCTGGGTTCCCGTGGACAAGTCCTCATTTACTGTGTGTGTTGTTACATCTCTAGTCCATTTTTCTTTATACTATTGGGGTTTTTTTTAATTTTCACTCTTGCTAGAAAACTGTCGTTCTCCCTTCATCTCTATTACATGACTCCACTGAATGCAAACTTCTCACGCCTTAAGTGTTCCTTAATCTAAGCAAATCTCACACATTTGCTACTGTTACGAAACACAAAATGACTACTGGAGACCCATGGAACCAAAGTTTCTGCCAGCACTCACATCACAGTCAAATTTCATCTGCTGGTTACTATAAAAAATTACATGTCATAGGGGTTTGGGGGTTTCTTTTATATAGTTCTCTTGCTTTTTAAAGTTTACTTTTAAGGGCTGTCACCTATGTGCTTTATGCGTGTGTAAAGACCCACTGAAGCTCATGCATGCAGCCTTACAGGATTACAAAGTGTAGGGTAGACACATTTTTCTCAGGATTTTGACTTCTAAAGGATATGGTTGGTTTTGTTGTGTAAATAAGCTGAAATCTGCCTCTTCTTTGTGACCTTAAAAGGAAGAACACTGGTATGTGGTCCTTGAGAAAAAAACACATATTTTTCTAACCATATTACTGAGAAAAATTAACTGAGTTAATAAAAATAGATTATGTTAGGTTTTGTTAGCACTGAAATCCACAATATCATTAGCAGCCATTACCACTGGATGGTCAGTTCTTTTGTGCATTTTCTGAATCCACTGAGATATCTTTGGAAGGTATTTCAATTATGAAGAACAGCATCGTGCATGTGGCCTAAGCAAAACGATAACAAAACAGAAATAGTAACTTTCCCCTTTGTGGTGCTTATTTCAGTGGCTCTGGAATAAAATTCCAATACGGTCACAAGCATCACAGAGAATAATTATTGAATATTTAAACTGAGCCAACTGAGAAATTACGACATTTACCATACAAATGCATTACTTAAGCTTTTCTCTATAAAGAGAAAAGATAGATACAAATAAATGTGCAGAATAATTTTCCTGCTGAAGTTTTTACTCCCAGCCACAAACCCACCACAAACACTAACAGCGTTCAGCACTGATCTACCTTCCCCGCTCCCTCCCCTAAATGGATCCACTCTGCTTTGCTGCTATAGAATAAACTTGGAAAGCCCAGTATCTTGTCATTGGTCTGTATGACAAACAAGTGCTCGCCATGTGCTTTATCCCATTGATAAATGCCAATGAAAACTTTACAAAATAATTCTATGACTTACTTTTTACCAGAAAATTTAGAGATTATGTTCTTCAATGTTCTCTCAATCCCTGCCATTTATGAGTTAACAGAGGAAGTGGGGACTAATGGATAGAACATTACATTTCAGGCAGGCATTCTCTCTGTCCTCATGAAAAACTAAGCCATGCCAGTGCAGCAAAGTGGGCACCGTCACCTCTGCTGTAACCTCACTGCTCCATGCTTTTTAATTTCCTTTAATTCTCTGCCTGTGCATTTTCTGACACACCTTTTAGCATGCCTTATTGTATTGAAAAGCCTTGCAGAGCCACAACCTTGCTACTGAGGTGACCCTCAACCGTGTCATTCGCCACTTACACTCCTATTGGCGTCCAGCATCCTCAAAGTCCCATACACAACAACAGAGGAGGACTGCATGAAAACCTAGACACAACGTCAAGATTTCCAATAAAATACGGATTCCCTCAAAGGCAATAGAGTAGTTAATGCATTTTTCTCAATATGTTTAGATGTATGTGTGACAAGTGCTGAACTATACGCGGCATTCGAAACGGCATCCTAAATTTAATTCATGAAGAGAATACAAAAAAACCCTGCATGTTCCACAAAAGCTGTGATTGCCTCAGCATCAGACTTCCAACTCTCCCAAGATTTTTCTGTTCTTTCACTTGCGAAAACCTGCTGTACAGATTCACTGCCATATGCTGTCACTTGTGCTGAGGCAGAATGATTTCACAGCTGAAGTGGTACAAGTCACAGTTCACAGATTTCTTCTTTGACCCTTGTACTTTCTGTAACCATGAGGATAATACTGCCTCTTCTATTTCAGTGATTAACATGATAAAATACAATATGAACTTATTAACCTCTAAAGGAAGGAAGTCTATGCAAATCTATTAAGTAGATAAACCTGCCCCAGATAGTTCTGTTCCAATATTTTTAAGACCATATGCATTACTTTACATAGAATGCCACATTTTATTTTCATGCTCAGCTAATTTTACTGGAAGCTGCATTTTCTTCCTTTAAGTTTTGTCTGTCTGATTAGAATTTCCCTTTTAAAAAGGCTTCAAAACACTTAAGATTCACAAGTTAGGAGCAGAAGTTTGTATTTGCTATCATTTACAGAAAAGAGAGAGCCAAGGTTAATTGCACGGATTCACATTTCAAACTGCAAGCTGACTTATGCTGGCAAAAGTTCATAAAGCATTTCATAGTTTCGATAGTGATTCTCTCTTGGGAAGAACCGTTCCATGATTCTGATTGTAACAAAGATTAATAAAACACATTTTCTTCTGCTTGTGGGATGTCAATGACAGAAGGATCTTAATGTGAGAAAAGTGAAATAGATGCAGACCATCATGTATCATAATTGCATAGTATTATGCATTGTTTTATTATTGACATTTAACACTAGTGAGATAATTTTCTTCAGAAGGCAGAAGAGGAACAGATTAGTGTTCAACCTGTTTGCCTGACCTATTTTGAGTACTTGATTCTACAGCATTAATGCTGTATTAGCATTATTTTGCATGGAATACTAAAAATGAAGTCATAAATTAAGTATGATGTTATAGACTCATGCAGGGATGCAAAAGTATGCGCTATAACCCTGAGCTCTCAATCAGCTTAGGTTCCTGAGTGAAAGGTGAAATCTCACTCAAAAATTAATGAGCTAAAACCCCCTGAAAAATTATTTCCATCAATTCCACCGTTAAAAAACCCTCTACAGAATAAAATGAGCCAAACAATGGAGAGTTATCTGCAAAAAACAAAAAGGAGAAGGTAACCTTAGAGAAGAATGTTTAGTGTTGTCTGTGGTTAGAACAGGAGTGAAGGTGCCAGTATTCTTAGTGCTACTTGTTATGAAGTGAAAATGTGGTAAGCAACTTTAAACAGCAAGATCATAATTCTGAAGGTAAATTGATTTAAACTTTGGTTTCCTAAGAAACAACCACTTCCTTGTATCTGCAGGGAACCTGGGAATTTGTGTCAGCTATAACCAGAACTCAAACCTAACAAACTTTCAAAGCCTTAGGTAAGTGTGTTCAAGGCAAGATATTTATTAAATCTTAGGCCTGAAATAGTTCCATAGGCAGTTTAGGGATGAGAGGTAGATTTTTCCTTTTTAAGAAAAAGTCTGGTTAGGAGGTTTTGTGTATTGACAATTTACAAGCAGGACAATCCAATTCTATTATAAACTTTATCTATTTTCATTCTGTTTCTAAGATGGTTAAGGTCAGTCATCTATCGACGAAATTAATTACCCACGTTTCATCAGCCTCTGTGTGCATGCACTAATTTTCCTTCTGAAAGATTCAGTTTTAAAATTTATTATAGCAATTCTAAGTTTCTTTGAAGATCTTTAATTACCGTAAAAATACACCCAGTAAGCTAACCTGTACTACATTAATATTATATACTAAGAATACGAATTACATACGATCTCTGTTTTTATCATACTCGTTTTTGATACAACCTGGATACAAATGTTTTAACTTGTATTTGCTGAGTATAAGAGGAAAAACAAATCTGAACACCATTCTTTCTCCCTTCTCCAATTTAATCTCCAGTCTGGATACAGAGATAAAAATATAGCTGGTTAATAGAGGTTGACAGCTAAAAAATCTATGGCAATATTCTAGACAATAAGCACACTAAAAAACCCCTTATGACAACAAGGGTAAAGCTATCTAAAACTCTCATTCCTTGACAGTAATCTCCCTGCCTGATGGCTGCCTGCATTTTTGCTGATGTGTGAAAGGGATGAGCGGCTAAGGAACAGCTCCCTAAGGAATAGCAGTCCCGAAGGAGGGAAACTTGGTATCTGCTGGAGAAAAAAAATAATCCATTGAAAGATGTGAAACATTTCATTTCTGGTTTATATTAGACCCCCGTTGAGGTTATTTCTACTAAAAATGCATCAAGTTGCAAAAGAAATACTACCGTGGCAATATGGGGTGAAATTCTGGGCAACCAGCTTACACCTAAACAAGATGAAGTCTTGCCCTAATCTCATGTGAAAACTTGAAGCTTAGAGATAGAAAGCTAAAGAGTTCCTAAAGTTTTTCCTGGACTGTAGGGATTGCACACGGCCCTGGACACTCTAATTTTTGCAATGGAGTTGAAATCGAGAAAAGAAACAAACAGCAAAAGACACCAGGGAAGCAGCAGACATTTTCAAAGAAATTGTGTCCCTTTCCCCCCAAAAGACCATGTCACATCTGAAATGGAGAGGGATTGGACCCCACAGATCACCTATTTTTTTTGCCAGAAGAGCACTGATTGACGATACCCCAGTCAGCAAGCCAAACTCATCCCATTTAGTTATAACTCAGTCAGCCATCAGCAATTACCCCACAAGCAGTGTATCACTTACTGGCCTCTGGACACAAAAGCTCTGCCTTTATTGCCACAAATGAAAAAGAGATTGAGAATAGCAAGACAAAGCAGACGGTGGTGAATACGAACAGCCAAATCGTACCAGCACGATGAGGCAAAACAATTTGCCCTCTTGCCATTTGATGGCGAAATAAACTTTAGAGCCCGACATCCCCTTTTGGTATGCTTTTCCTTTGTGTACATTCATACTGCATAACAGAGAAACCCAGTGTTAATGCTGTGTGACTGCTTTTCCTGGTGTGGTGGCATGGCAGGCAGCACTGAGAGTCCACCAGGCATGGGACAACACCAGCAGCTGTGACCTGCGCAGCCAGCAGAAAACCAATAGCAATAGAGTGACATCAAAGAAGTCAAACACAAAAATCCCAGTGGGACAGCTGGGATTTTAAACCTTTGCTACACTCTGCAAGTCTAGGTGGTGCAAACCCTCTTCATGTACCATTGTTACGCTTGCTCGTACCTTGGTACTGAACTAACAGCTAAACCCACTTGCGTTTCAGTTACTCAAACCTCTTAGCTACAACTTCACAATCTACATTGTGTTATTTTTTATGCCACTTCAGCTTACTGACAATCACAGCTCCAAGTACCTCCGGCATCTACTGCAGGTTCAAGCGATGCAAATTCATCCTCTTAAATGAGGTCTTTCACCATCAGACCGCCCCTGGTGACAAGCTTGTACTAAGTTGACATGCAAGGTGCAGATTTAGTTTCACAGCCAACCCAGCAGACAGTCTGCACAGTTCCAGGTACCTTTGTGTTGACAGCGCTGTTGAGTATTCTCATACAACGGTTTTGAAACTATTTGAAGTTTAGGTAAAAGGATTCCATATAACTGTAATACATTACAAAGTCTGAATGTTACCTACCAGTCATCCATTGAACAAAGAAATTTCCAACATGTTTTGCATTTTGCAGAGAAAGGCTTTAGTCTTTCACTGATACACAAAAAGCCTCAACCAACAAATCATAAAAGCTTATACTGGAAAATATTACAGATATATAACAAACTTCTTTAATTAAATAACTTTTTTTCCAGAAGGATTATTTTGGAGGGTGGGTTTTTTGGTAGTTATGTTTCCATATATATCCTTGCAGCCTATCAATTATTTGCCAGGCCCCTACATCTTTCATTCCATAGATTTCACACACGATGTATTATTCTCTTGCTCGCTCTCTCTCTGACGGAGCATGCAAGCTCCACAGTTCAATGGGAGAGTCTTAACAGAGAGGAAACAGTATACTACCCTGCTCCAGAACGATGACTCACCTCTTTTCCTATCTTAATTTTTGGCTGCTTCTTGGCACATCATTTCATCTTCCCTCTCTGATTTTGTTACCTTCCTTTCTTTTTCTTACTTTTTTTTATTGCAAATCTTATAACGACACACAGTTCTGCTCTTTAAAAATGTCTTTGCTATCATCTTTTTCCCCCCTGATCATCAGCAAGCCTGTCAAAGTGAAAGTTCTTTGCAGCATTCATTCTTCTCTTTATTATAATATGACCTTCCATTTCTGCAAAGTTCACACTCAGCTGAGCTTTCCAGCCCTCTTGAGGCCCTGGCTCAGCCATACTTTGTGCTGGTAAATTGAGGAAGGAAAGGGAAGGACATTTAGACACAAGCTTCCTGCATGAGTTATTATAGAGTATATCACGGTTTCTTAAGTTATGTACATATATACAGGGATTAATCCAAAGATCATTAAGTGCAATTGGCGTTGGATCACATACATAATCCTTGCACTTTAAATTGTTTTATATGTTACTCCATAAAGACAGTTTCTGAGAGGTTTATTACATAAAAATATTATGGCTTTATAAAGCAATAGCATTCTTTAATTCTGCGCTAATAATTCCTTAGCTGATGAGGGCTGTTATTCCTAAGATCCTAAGCATGGCTGACATCTAATATAGTCATGTCTTAATTTCCCAGCTGATACTTTATTTGATCTCAGAGCTTGTATTACTATTATCAACAAAGCCGTGTCACTGGAATTCCTCCTACCGGTGAGGCTTATGCATTCTGTATCTTACTCACTTGCTACTGTTGAACATTCCACTTAAATCATGAGTTAATATCGGAGTTGCCAAAGTCTATTTGACAGTTATTGTTGATGACTACATTGTCAGGAGATCACAGTAACTCAAGCAATATTATAATTAAGTGCCACCTCTGTTTTGACTGCTATTGTTTTAACCAGGGTGCTTTTATAGATGTTTTACAAAAAAAAATGGGGTGAGCAGTGACAGTGACAGTGTGACCAGGCTGCCCAGGGAGGTGGCGGAGTCACCATCCCTGGAGGTGTTTAAAAAATGGGTAGATGAGTTCCTTAGGGGCAGGGTTTATTAGGGAGACAGGTACGGTTGGACTCGATGATCCAAGAGGTCTCTTCCAATCTTACGATTTTATGATTCTAGGAGATCCCTAGAAACTGACCATTAATAACTTGAAATATTTTTTGTTTTTCTCCTTTATACAACGTAACAGAAACATGGTGTTCTTCCTGGGAAGGCTCTGGACGGTGAGGGCACCGAGGATAACAAAAAGGGCTTAGTCAGCTGCAAAAAGATGTGACAAGGGACACTGTGTGGATATTGAAGATTCTGAACAAGGCTCTGTGGGCACAGGGGCACAGGACTATATATTGGACTATATCTTTATGCACTGTCTTATTTTACTTCCAAGCCACAACTCTTCGGCTGGGCTTGTCCTCACCAGCCTGTGACCAGGGATGGATGTGATGATAAGGAGAGACACAGCCAGAGGGAGTGAGAGAAGTGTTCTTCACAGTGTTGCACCAACCTATGTTCTCCTTGAAGCCATCTCCACTCAAAGCTCCCAAGTCAGTGGAGAATTAAGGGACTGTATGCTTGTTACGCCCATTACTTATTCTGTTGATTTTCCCTACCTGCTCCATGAGCCAGTGGGAAACTGGAGACAGAGATCTGCCTTGTCCATGCTGTCCCTCACCTTTACAGGTGCACTGGCATCCCTCTCACCTTGTCACAAAATATTCCCATCAGTCAGGTCCCCACCACAGCAAGCGCATGTTTGCTCACTATGACTACAACATTCAAGTCTGGGCTGGATAAAAGATCAGAGAGAAAACCAGACTACGTTGGCAGAGAAAGAAAAGTAAATACAGAGCCTATAAGTAGCTATATGTTTCCTTTAATCCTCCCGTGGCTTTTTGCCAGCACGAGGGATAATGCATCCAGTTGTTCTTACTGAGCAACAGCAGATGCTTAAAGTCTACTAATGTGAGTAGCAGTGTTAAGACAATTAAGTTTTCAGCCCACAAAACATCTAGCAAAGTGTTCCCTGTGCTCACCCACATTGAGGAAGCTGCTCTGTGTGTTTGGCAGTGGCTGCAGGTATGCAGCGAGCTGCCAAACCCAAGTTGCTCAAGTGCCAACTTGTACGTGGATGCGACTGCTGGGACTGCCACAGTGCAAGCCTCGTCTTATTCCCTTGCTTCAGAAGGACTGGAGAAGGGGATTAAAATCTTTAGCATGTCACATATTGCATGACATCAATGATACATTATAAGTGTGTTCCTGGTTAAAAGAAAGTTCTTAGAGTAGTTGAGAATACTATTTTACTTATTCTTCTAACTCCTCTTCCTGGCCTCCCAACAGGTGTATACAAAAAGCAATATAGTTAAATCTCTCTATACTAATAAGCTTAGGTGGATTTCAAACAAATTGTAGCTCAAATGGATGTGAACACATGCTTAAAGATAAGCGTGTACATAAATAGAAAGACAGTTTTTACTAATAGATTTTTAAATTCCAAATCCCTTTACATATGCCATTTTTTTTTTGAGAAGAGTGAAGCAAAGTGTCAGAAAAAATCCATAAGCTTGTCACTTCAAAAAGCTGCATGGTTTTTCAAAACCATACAGTGCAATGTAACTTCTTATAATCTAAAGAAGAATAAGAAATTAAATGCAGTGATAGCAAAAGTTTTTTCAAAATGACACATGTAATGACTTTGAAGTTAAAAGTGACTTAAAAAAAATACATAAAATATTAATAAATACCAAATTATTTCTAACCCTCAGGAGGTTATTGAGAAGGCAGAGCCAGTGGTGCGTGGCAAGAGGACAAGGCAACACAGACAACATTTGAAATTAAAGCGAGTTTCTCACTGGATATGAGAAAAAACTTCCTCCCATGAGGACAGCTCTGTGGTGGACCAGGCTGCCTAGCAAGTCGGTGCAGTGGCCATCCATGGAGGGTTTTGGCACCCAACTGCTTGACCCTCCCTCCAAACCTGAATCACGTTATGACTTCATGAAAGGGAGCAGCTTTACACAGCCATTGCCTGGCAACTTGAAGGACATATTACACCACTGTCAAATGTTTTCAAACAAAGCCTGACTGGCGGTACCAGTAATAAACATTTCTAGACAGAGTGCCTGGGTGGGTGTTACAAGCCAGGAGCTGTCATACACGATAGTGATGCTGGCAGCACAGGGCAGCTTTTGATGTGCTTTGTTAACATCCCCGGTCATGACTTGTATCTAAAAATTGCAAATGAAACACTGTAGTAGAAGGAAGCACTACCTCTGGTTCATCGTAACATTTTAACAGGAGGCTCGCTTTGCCAAGCAGTCGTGGCAAAGGGTTTTCTGACTCCTGCTTTATACGCCAGCCCTTCCAGTACCCCTCATCTTCATGTCTTTTAAAACCATTCACATTATTTTCCATGGCAGTCATGACGGACAGCTTATGGCTGCAGGGCGAAACGGGTGCTGAGCCTTGAACAAACAGTGCTGAAATCACAGCTCTTGAGTAAGGCATAATGGAGAGGATGAGCAGGCTTGGAGAGGCTGAGCCCAAACAAGGCAGCTGAATAGCACCCAATAATTGGGCCTATTTGGGCCTGTCTGAGACCCAGTTTCCTTTTCTGCCTGGCCATGACGTATTTTGAAGAGCTCAGATAGCACTGAGACACGAGGGAGGGCTGATGGGGAGGCACCAGCAGCTGCACTGCCCTGGCATGAAAATAAAAGGTGAAAGAACACAAAAGAATAGCAGCAACTGCAGAAGACAGTGCTGTTTGTGATCCCAGTGCCCTGGAAGACCTGTGAGAGTTCATGGAGACACCTTTATGATTGCAACTGAAATTCCAAACCAAAAGGCTCCCCTGCTGGCTGACCTGCTGCCCGTGGCTATAACTCACTGTTCTCTCCCCCACCTCTAAAGTTACCGGTGTTTTAAAATCTTTTGTCTTCATATTTCCTAGCAGCTTTAAATAGTTATGATGAATTCTCCTGTCATTAATTCAGGAAAAATCCAGTTTGCAATATTATCAAGGCGGCAGCTAGGTGAAATCTCTGCACACCTTAAATGTCTTTGAATTTTTCCTTTCCTGTCAGGTGTTGCTAAAGCCAAGGAAAATGCATTGCCTTTCCACGTTCCACTTCATACATCCTCTTTGACAACTCCTATCTGTTTTGCTTCTCTGAGCAGGACCAGAGAGGGGATTCATTCAGATGACCCTTCTTTACCCATCATCTTAACAACATACATCTTACACCTAGTCTAAGAAACAATCAGAAAACACAAGATTAATCAAGTTGCCAACGTATTGCCATAATCAATTTCAATTTTCGCACTATTATCAGAGAATACAGAGGTATGCAAAAATGGAAGTTATGAACTAAGAGAAATAAATTAAATCGTCATTAACCAGATAAGGACTTAACAGCTAACAGTTGCTAACAATAAAGGAAACATCAAACCTCAGTTTAGATGTCTCTTCCTCCAAAACAGCTTTCTTTAAGATGTTACATACAATACAAACATATAAATACATATGTTTATACTATTTTAATAGCTGTGAACTAGATTCAAAAACCTGCCATACCCAACATTACTCAGCCCCCAACTCTTCTCACTTTCATTAAATCTATCCAGGTATTTCCACCTTGTTTAGACTGATTTTTGAAATGGAAAATATAGGGAGTGTTTTGGATGGATTAATCTGGAAATTGATCCACTGGGACCCCTGTGAAGAAAAACTTAGGAATTTCTACAAACAGTGGGATTGATTTTGGTCTGCTTTGCAAAATGCAAGGAAATTCCACTGTAAACTGGTGTCAACTGGTGTAAACCCAGAATGTGCATGACCTGTCATTACTCTGTGTTGGCTGGAACAAGATCTGTCATTCAGTTGTAAGTTTTTCCTTATATTTTGTCTCAAATGGTTCTTATTGAACCAAAACTCCATTTCCAGGTATTCTTAACTGGCATATGGAACATCAAATGTTCCAATAATGCAGAATATGACCTCAGGAAACACACATAAGAAAATCAACTCCCAGCTATGTGTCCCAATTAAGCAAACCTTCATTGATCATGCCTCGATCAGGCATTGCCAACTTGTAGCTCGTTAAGAATACTTTCATGGAAGTATCTGCAATATTTGAAGAAAGCAGACATTTCCCCAGGTAAAGGCTTCAGAATCCTCTGACAAGACCTTTTGAAAGGATTTAGAAATGCTGATCAGGATGCTCCTTAAATATATCGCGCTTTATGCTCTCCTGTTTCCTGCTCCTTGTTTTACTGTCAGCCGTCTCATAATGAAACTACATATGGAATAATTTCCTCATTAAAGTTTATTTCTTTACTGACCTTCTGACAAAAACAATACCAAATTCTAAGTACTCTAAAACCAGCCTAAATACCCATAACTTTATGAGCCAGACAGTGTCCTGCAGAGCTCTGCACACGGCAATTAATTCTAACCTATGTTTTTTTCTATGAATTTAGAGAGAATTCTGACACCTCCATGAAATGCTGGAGATAACCTTCCAAATCACTGAGTCACTGAGGTCACTTACGAGACACTGAACTTCAGGAAGTTCCTGTGTTGAAGTGTGCAGTTTTGCTTCAGTGAATTCACAACAATGAGCCAGTTCATGGGAAATACTTTAGGGGTAACTCTTGTGCTTGCAGTACAGTTGTAGCTTACTACCACGTTTACCAGATTTTTCATAAAGACTAGTAACTTGCAGTTTATGAACACTATAGAAATAATCCAGGCTTTGAAGCTTAATGATTTTAATCATCACTCACAAAATTCAGTCTGTGCAGACAATCTTAGTTCAGGTACAAAATACTCTGGAAGCCAAACTTTCCTTCTGTCAGGCCCCTAAATTCAAACACATAAGTACAAACCACCTTATACATTAGCGAGGAGGCTTCATGTAATTTTTTGTGGGGGAAGAGTGGTGGTGGGGTAAAGGTTTTTCGAGTAAAGCAAATCTTCTACTATAAAGTCTAACGCAAAAATTGCTTTTCTGCAGAAAGAATTTTGGAGGAAAATGTAAAAATATACTTAAAATAATCAAACTACTATTTCTATTTTTATAAACATATTATGTAGGAGCTGTTAACATATTATTTTACAATTGTAAAATACTTTCAAAATTCTGTCAAACACTCACTGCAAGTGCTGATGCAATAGTGTACTGAATCAGAAGGAAACTTCCTACCTATTTGAAATACTTTTTTAATTACTAATTGCACATTGTTAGTGACATAATCGCTTTAACTTGTTAAAACTATCCATGATAACCAATACTTATTTACAGGAACCAAGACCAACTCATTGAAAAATCCAACGACAATTATTTTAATAGTACAATCATAAAATCATAGAAAACTTTGGATTGGAAGGGACCCTTAATGGTCTCTAGTTCAATCTCCCTGTAATAAGCTGAGACATCTTCAACCAAGCTGCTTAGAGCTGCATCCAACCTCACCTAGAATGTTTCCAAGGATGGGGCTTCCACCACCTCTCCGGGCAATAACGGATATGAAACTGTCCTCTTTCCTTCACAGAAGTCCACAGACAGGATAGAGACAAGCTATTTGTTGATTCTTTGCACTGAACTCCTTCTCCCAGAAGAAACAATGTTTTAAATGTTGGAGAAAAACATGCTGGGGTTTTTTTTTTCAGAACATTACTTAAGTTTTTTTTTCTTCAGATAAAAACTAAAAAAACCTGCAATGATGGCTGCCATCGTTTCACTCCTAGTCAGAGAAGAGCCACAATCCAGAAGTACTATAGAAAAGGAACACTGCAGAGGGTTTTGAAAGTATTTCCCTCCATAATTCCTTTCCAAAACATTATTACTAACATCCAGTATCACAGAGATATGTGAAACTCTCTTCAGATGTGGGGTAAAAATTCACCCTGGATCAAAGCCCATGCTTCCACATTTTCTAGCTCAGCACTGGCTCACTATCAGGAAACTGTTCCCGAGTTTCTGCAAGAGGAAACAGAACCGCAAAATCAACCTCCCAAATCAGCTGAAAGTCAGGATGTTTTGAAAGTCTGCAAGTTCTGCTGAATGCTGAATCCTATTGGTACTTCAACTATCTTATTTAAGTTCTCGTGGTCTCTGCGTTGTAATTCTGCACATGTACTAGGAATTTCCCAAAAGGCTTCCTCAACAGTTAAAGAAAATTCAAATCTGGTTAATTAATCTTTCATACGAAACAGGTTAAAATTGACAGAACAAATTTGTGGCCAGCTAGGTACAAGTGCTATAAAGCCCTCTCCTATGAATAATGGAGCAGAAACATCAGAGAGAAAGAAAAGACCATCTCAAAGTTGAAATTTCTGTCCTGAGGTTCTGGGGTTTGCTTCCCACACACACACGCACACATTTTTTTTTTTTTAAATTGCACTTCCAGAGCCTATGAACAAAAAATTTAAAAAATTTAAATAACTTATTAAAAGAAGCACATGGGCATTGCTTCAACTTGAAAAATTAGCAAGTGCGGCAATGAAATTATTAAAGAAAATGAGAAAAAGTTTAAAGAAAACTCGATTTCTCAGAGCTTCCCACACACATCATGATGATGCAATGTGGCAAACTTCTCTGCTTGCATATTTGTAAATTCAGTAATCACGTTGCTATCAATGAAGACAGGTTGAATAACATGAAGGTGACACACGATCTGAAAATATATTAGCTACCTGGAAAGCCTCTCGGGTTTGGCAGAAACAAAATAAAGGATGATGCCAGAAATTTCTCTTCAGAAAAAATAGCTCTTCCTTTTTCTACATGAACTCCAAAACATGGACTTTCCAGCTAGCTCAAGTACACATATAATTTAAAGGCATGCACTGGTACAACACGGTACCCTAATGTATCTTGCATTGTTTGGTTAACATTACAGTTGCTTTTCCTCTAAATTATAAATACACCTGAAGGCAAAGCATCGATAAAGTTAAGTGTTGTAGGTACCCAGGAGGATATAATCTGAATTTTTTATATCTTCTAAGTCCCCTTACAGTATCTACCTGGTTTACAAATCAGAAGACACCTCGCTTTAATATTGACTACTGCTCTCTAAGTAGGAGTGCAACTCTCTGAGGAATAATACTACATTTTATATTGAAGTATTTTACAAATTTATTTCAACCTTTCTGTACAAGACCTTTGCCTAATTACCAAACAACTGGACTGCTCATAAATTTATCTGCTTCTTATTTGTACAGAAAAATAGGATGCTAATATCTTGTAACAGTTCAACTAATTACAATGAATTAATTATGTAGGGTTTTTTTTTATTTATGGCACAACAGCAAGAACTCTACCTATTAGACCATAAAGACACTGCTGTTGTGGGGAACATTAAAAAAGCTGATAGTTGAATCCATTTATATTTCTCTTTAATCCAAACCTCTGATTTCTGTGTAATAATCTGCTCTACTGTCTTTTATAAAACAATTTTAATAAACAACTGCAAAACCCCTACTATATGAAGTCAATTCTGAAGCTTCCAGACATAATTATTTATTTAGCTTCCTATTGAAGAATTCAGTTAAATACTTCTCCTTGGTTTGCAACCAAGCTGAACTGTTTTGATATAAGGACAGAAAAAACTCGCAACAGCTCTGAATTCAACATGGTCCAGAAACTTTTGACTGTATTTAGGATTTGCTTTATTTACTGTCCTCAATAATGTCTATTTACTATATATCTATATTCAGCATCAACACTCTGGTCCTAAAGCAACCAGTTTATATTAGGATTCCAGTGAAAAGCTGGTGACTGAAGAACTCTATAACCTCTTAAGATCTCTTTAAAGACAAGAAGAAATATCATCTGCTCCTCTCTAATATGCACAAACTATTCTTTTCATACCATAAAACTAGAGATTATAAAGACATTCAGCAATGTAACCAAATGCAACCAATATTTTTTTGGAAACCGGCATGAAATACAAGGCTTTTTACCTATTCATATTTGAAACAAGGCAAAAGCCTTTTTATGTTAATCAAATAGCCTAATGTCAGCAACAGCTCTGATATTTAGGAGCTCTCAGAAGCTGCAACGAAGGAAGAGGAAAAAATATGTCTGACTAAATCCAATTCAAATGAATTTTACCTCCTCAGCCAAACTGTACTCTGTTAAACTTTCTCTACTGAAACATCTGAAGTCTATGGGAAACTATAAATAGCATCATTAAAAATTATGCACATAAATATAAATAATGACTAAGCACTGCTCACTGGACCCCTGAATACTCTCACATGCTGAAAAAAACCAATTGTTCTCCCGAGAAAAACACAGTATTAAAAAAAAAAAAATCAGACATTTATGGCCATGTGACATGAAAGTTGTTATGAATAAAATGATTTTTAGCTTAAATTGTAGCAAGTCTTACCAGGTAATGAAATATAAAGCTATCTCAGTGAATGTCAAGGGAGGGGAACTTTAGACAACTGCTACATTAGGGACATTAGGTTTTGTTGCTATTTCTGTGACATTAATACATCAATTACAACTTTTTTCACTCATGAGCAGTAATTACCACTGATGAGCAAGTGAAGCTGTTTGGGAGATGCAGATAATCGATTTACTTGTTTTAGCGTGCAACGCAATGCAAACTACTTGGACTGTATTGAATAGGTTTCCTTCCTGTTAATTGTAAAAATGAGAGCCCCACAATGCCCATCCATATACTAACTGAAGAGGCAGAGTAAAAACTGAGTTCATGTATTTTACTGAAAATTATACCTTATATATATTTAGAGCCAGTTATTATGTCACATCCTAATTATTTTTAACTTGGGAGCTATTGCACTCCGTTCCAGTAAGATGCGCATCTTCTTCCTGTTTGGTTTTTTTTAATGCAAATGCTCTTTCAAAATTGGATATTAATTTGTATGACCTTTTCAATATTTTTTGAAGAGCAGATTGATTAACTAAAATTGTCTCTTAATATTTGACTACGGAAAAAAGTGAATTAGCTTCAGTTATACTAATCCCATTTTGTTTTCCCTGTGAATAACTATGCTTGCCTGCACAAACAATTTTCGAGAACTGCAAGTATTTGAAGTATATTTTAATTTGTTTTCATTTAAGTACCTATGAGACCTACATTTCTTCTGGGATGTGATGGAACATGGTAAACACACCGTTTCCAAAAAACAAAAGCACAGAGATGCTGTAGGATCCCTTTTAGGAAGCTGAAAGGCAACTGAGTTAACCACAAAAAGCCCATTCTTGGAAAAGGAATCCACACTCCCAGCCACAGGGTTCTGGGATAGTGAAAAGTAAAACTCACAGCCTATCTTTCCATATCTGCCAAGTGCAAGGCTTGGTTTACTCCCCACGCAGGTGAATACTTCCATGGCACGTGAGGAATTCCTGTGCACAGCATCCCAGAAATAAATGCCACTGGCTCCCTTTGGCGCGTGTCCTACCAGAGATTCCCTTTGTGATACTCCTACTCCATCTGAATATAGTTAGGAGGAACTCGGCTGTCAAGGAGAGACATTCCAGTTCATAATTTAGGGAGCAGTACTTTGTACTGAGGAGTTCAGTGAAGTTCACTTCAGACATCAGTCTGCCGGCATGAACAGTGGCATCCAACCAACTGGGTTCAGGTATCTTAAACACAAATCACTCATTTTTCTCCTCAGAGCTAACCATTTGTAAGAATGGCAGTAGAATAGAGGATAAAAATAGAAAACACACAAGAAACATAATTATGTTCTACGAAATGTTTGCTCAGTCGTTGTTACTGTTACGAGCAATTTGGACATAGTCAGTAAACACCAACCACAGTCAGGGTTAACTCTTCACCTGAATGACAGTTGTTGATAACTCTGAAACCAGAAAACGCCTCAAGCTAGATAATCAGAAAAAAAAAAGTGCTGGTTTATAGTACTTTTCAGTACTCCCAGGCTAGCAAGAACTACGTTGATTCTCACAATAACGTGTTTGATAATGATCACAACAATATTTGAAGCTCTATGGAAGGAACAGCAACAAGAGTCAAAAAGGCAGAAATAATATTTGTGTAAGTTATTGTCCCAGGCTGGGAACCTATATTTTCAGTAAAAAAATTGCAAAGTAAACAGCCTACCTCTACTCTTCATGAAACTTAAGATCTCAAACTTCAGTCAACTTCGGAATTAATACTTTCAACTATTTTTTTTTTTTTTTTAAAGACTGGTAAAAATATTTAGGCTAAATAGCTAAGACGTGATTTTCCAAGGAGCCTAATGAATGCTTCAGCTGCATTTTAGTTTAAATTAAGTGGCTAATTTATGTTGTGCTTCTTTTTTAACTGCTGCTGATGGGTAGGCACAGCAGTGTGGATGCAGAACGTCAGTAACGCATTTTGCATGACACGATTATTTACCAGAAAATGAGTCTGGAGACAGAAAAATCCTGCTTTCACTTACAGCTGCATCAAAGTGCATTTTGAGTAAGCATTGAGATGGTAGCTTCCAGAGTGATCATTGGTAGTGCATGGTTATGAAAGGCAAGATTCAAACAAAGGAGCTCTATTCAGCAGCTGAAATTCCAAATTCTGCCAACAGGCTTTCGAGAAATTATGTATCGGTTTCCTTTCAAATAATTGAACCCTCTCAGATGTGACTGGGATTCATGTCTTCCTTCACAAAGCAAACTGTTCACCTTACTGTTTGCAAGACTGTGTGAAGTAACAGGATGAGGAGTCACGGTTTTAAGCTGAAAGATGGGGGATTTAAACTCAATATTATGAATACTTTTTTTTACAATGAGGGTGGTGCTGCCCCATCGCTGGAGGTGTTCAGGGCCAGGTTGGATGAGGCTATGAGTAACCTGATCCAGTGGAAGGTGTCCCTGCCCATGGGAGTAGGGTTGGAACTGGATGGGCTTTAAGGTCCCTTTCCCGCCCCAGCCCATTTTGATTCTGTGGTGCTATGATTCTATAAGTACCCTGACTCAGTGCGTGTGTCAAAGTCACCGACTATTTTCACAGATTCAGTAGATATCTGCTGGGGCGTACTTTGCATAGGCCTTCAACTTCAGAGAAAGCTGACTAGAAGATAAATGGTCCTGATAACCTTCAAAGCTCTACTCAATCACTGAAAAATGAAAGTTTCCCACATAGGTCTCCAAAGGATTACCAGCTTCGTTGTGTGCAAGCCCTCCCCATGGCTTTTCATTATATTTCATAGTCACTTAAGTCTTTTCCTAATAAAAAGACAATGCCAAGGGTGAGATTATGAAATACTCCAAAGTTAAGTTGATAACGATTTAATTAAATGTTGCTCACTAACAACATTTCTGGCATGACTCAGACAATAAAAGAGGAAAATGAATGTGGTAATTGCTTCTTTTGCTGCCTTTTCACAATCTTCTGAGATGCTCTTCCTATGACATTGTCTTTCAGAGCGTGCTGCAGAAGATCTGGTTACAAGACACGACTGCTCAATTCAGTTCTGCAATGAACATGAAGGATTCATTTTGACTCTGGGTTTGGTATGGAGCAGGCTCTGCACAATTAGATTTTGTCTGCTGCTTTTAATTAAAATAAAGAGGGGCAGGTCCTCAAAGGGAATAAGTGAGTATAGCTCTGTTGAAGTGAATATTTACCAAGCCTTCTCTCAATGTCAACAGCAAAATCTTGCTGTTAAATTCAAGCTGCACTTTCTGCAGCGATGCACATCTCTACAGACAAGGTTCATGGCACTTCTTATAAGCAAGACTCATTCATTTAATAAAGACAATAAATATACATCTTGTCTGTGTTTCTTCAAATGTCCCTTCATTCCTTCATGATGCAAGTACTGCACAGTTTGTACTCTATGCGCTGCAGAGCATGCTTTCACCCTACAAGTCACCCATGATGCATAAGCAGATGGATGGTTTCCCTACTATCTCCTCTATTATAACCTCTTCTACAATGTTATGGTTTTTATATGCTACATTCATTCCACATGCAAAACAACTCTGATTAAATGTCAGCTTGTAAATTTTACTTTGGTAAGCAGTTTGGGGTCAGTGTCTGATCATCTGCTCTTGTTAAAACAGGCAAGTTTGAAAATGTGTATGACACCAGCTATTTTCTGTGGAAGACGTGGAGAGGAGTGATTAATTTCATGACTCCCCTTAAAACTGGACCGCTCTTATGGCTTTGCATAATAACAGAATAATCTTGTACGTTAAAAACCTTTTCAGCCTTCTCGAGCAGCCTGGTCCAGTGCAAGATGTCCCTGCCCATGGCTGAGAGGTTGGAACTAGATGATCGTTAAGATCCCTTCCAACTCAAACCATTCTATGATTCTATGTCTGGCAAAATTATCCATTAATAAAGCACAATAATGAAGATATACTTAAGACTGTGTTAAAACTATACTACAATGGGGGTATATAATAGTTTTACCCATGCAAACTGGAAATCTAAATAAAAGAATGCATAATATTAGGGAAATTGCATAAGGAAAAAATATGAGTTCATTTTCAATAACAGAAATGCCTACAAAAACATTGCACAAGAAATACTATCACAGGAAAAGCAAAATTAATTATATCCCAATATGAAACTTAGCAACAGTACATTCACTAGGTAGTGTACAAAGCCATGAACCACTCTGAATCAGATGCTTCCATCTCACCAGAGATAGCCAGAGAAAGTCTTCCTCCTGTTTGCAAAGGCAGGAACCTGCAGGAGCAGTTCAACAGGTCACCAACAGCAGTACAATAGGTCACCATTCACACTAGAACAACATTCCTTTGTCTTCTGATCAACCATGCAAAGGCACATTTTATTGATGTTTTCCCCAGGTTGACACTGATTTTCTGACTCAGAAGCAGACTGGCTGTAACACTGTCTGAATTTTTTTCCTCAGCAAAAATCCTGGCTTCGCTTTTGCTATGAGATCCTTCATTCCCAGATTTTGCTTTTAGAGTAACAGCAGGAAACAAACCCTGTTCCTCTACAACAACAGAATCACAACATTCCACGGTACTGGTGCTGGTTTTTTCCAGCCGAGTATGCTGCCTCCTAATCAACACTGAAGTGGTTTCTACTTGTTCTTTTGAAGAGGCAACGGACTTTCCCCTCTGTTCTTATTTCTACCTTTCTGGATTACATCAGCTTCTGTCTTAATCGATCTGGTGTATAAACACGGGTCAACAGGAGGGATTACAGCATTTTACAACCCCGATCCATCATCCTCCATGCTGGGCAAACAACCCCAGGAAGTAATCCAGCAGACAAGGGTGTTTTTCAGACACTACTTGTCTCCTCCCTAAAACGAAGTAATTTAGCAGTAGGTGCAGAAAGGCATGGCAACAAAAGAAGGGCTCAGACATATTACAGACAGTATTTTGGACTATAACACATTATTTCTTCACTGTATTCATAACAAATGCTTTTGAAAACACCAAGCGTAACAGTAACAGTGTAAAATAAAGGGTATTTGCTTATTTTATAAAGGTAGTGCTGTGGTTTTGGACACGGCTTCAATTGATTCATTGTCCCTACCTAAGACAAACTAGGCAGATACCAGGGAATATATGATCATAAAGGAGCTGTTGATGCACATTCCCTATCAGGTCTTTACGGAGATGTGTTATGCTGAGCCAAAAAGGATCTATCAGCAATTTCATAAAAAGGCCGGCAACTCTACTTGTGAGAGCTCAACGCTTAAAATTGCACACGTAGCAAACCTCGCAGGTACACGTGAACACACCCTGGAGTGCGTGGCAAGGGGGTGAGCAGCTCAGTTTCTCAGCACAGCACTTGTGCGTCTTTAGCACAGCTGCCCAAGTGGTTCCCACACCACAGACTATGTGTGGCGAGAGCTGCGCTCGGCAGGATGAAGCCAGAAAGCTGCTGAGCATATCTACGCTTTGCCTCAGGCATAAAAATGCACCCCAAAAAGCAGGTGGGTATGGTTATTAAGCAACTGTAAAGCCTTCCGCAAAAGTCCTCTAAAAATCAAAAGTCATCCCTGTATCAGTCAGCTGATTTCATAGCAGCACCTTCCACCTGTACAGAAAGACGTAAATTTTGAGTTATGGTTATCACACCATGGCCAAACCTCATGGGTATAACTGGTTCATCTCAGGAACTGAGGTCTTCTAATTCAAGAACATTAAAGTAATGAACCACATAAATTCCTAGCTGCATTGTAGTTTTTAGAGAAATAACAAACATATTAACCAAGAATTATTAAATTTAGAGTAAGAAACCATTCTCCCTTGTAGTATTTTCTACTAATAGATGACCTAAAATCATCCATTTCTGCTTTCGCTTCAGAGAACAGAAACCAGAAGCAAAACATCCACAACACAATCATATATTAAGGGCATTCTTAAAGGAAGGAAAATGTACTTTCAAAAATTGCGATAATTGTGCCTAGACAAAATGGGACACGTTATTAGATGACGCATGATTAGAACAGTAGGTTAGATTAGAATGGCAGTATAGGGATTTTTCTGTGTGTTTGTGTATAATACAGGAAAAAAAAGTGACTGTAATTAAATGTGTGTGCAGATGCTTCAGCAAAAATAGAACGCAGAATAGGAAAATGGGTAAGTAAACACGATTCAAGAAAATAGAACAGGAATCTATTCACTATGTAGCTGATTTTGGTACTTCCACAGACAAGAAAAAAATTCATGTGTTCAGTAATTTTCCATTAAGGACTTTATTTCATTTAAAATTTTAAAGTTAAAATTAAAATGAAATTTTAAAGTTAAAATTAAAATGTAATTTCAATTCATTGATGAAAATGCCTATATCCTTTTACAGTCAACGTAAAAGATAGAGAAAAAAGAGTAATGTATATTATATAGAAAAGGACAAAAAAGAGGAAACGCTATATTATTTTCTGCCTTTTAACTGCCTATCATGGTTAAGGGGAAAAAAATGCTGTTTTTTTTTTAAATTATCAAAATATTTGATAGTATGCTTTTAAATTTAGATTTGCAATCTGCAAAGTTGTTTCCCTTTAAGCAGTTGGAACAGATTTCACAAGTTTCTTATCCTCCATTTACAAAAACCCATTCTTCTCCTCAGAGCATACTTACTTGCTTAAATACTTAAATACTTACTAAAATAATTTCAAAATACTCATCAGACTGATATTGGTTTCAAACTAGAAATACTATCTAAAAAGACACTAATTATTTTAAAATTATGAAAATTCCATTAAATTTCATAGGTTTGGAATATACAATTAAAGCAATTTAAATATTGACATTAGAAAGGAACCAGCATAAGACTAATCAAACAAGAACCTATCACAGATTTTCAGCACCGAGGCATGACTCAATCCTTAACGACCGTTAAAGCCCCTTTCATGATTATGCTCACTATTCAAGCTATTGCAAAAGCATAAATCTATCAATAAATGCACTCACGGAACAGAGTGTGTGTTTGCTTAAAGCTACATCCGTGCTTTAAATACCTTTTCAAGCTTATTTTGACGGAATTTTCTAAAGTCTGTAACTGTTTTACCCAGGCTCTTTGAAGATGAGGCTCCATTGTTGAAGCTGTTTCAAACAAACAGCTCTAACCCTGCTGTGCTAGACTCAAAAGATCTTTAGAGAACATCGATAAACTGATGGCGAATCCTACTATTTCTGGTACTGCAATGACTGAATTCTGTTACATGGTCTTCCATCAGGAATTGCAGCAGATCACTGTATTCCTATAAAATAACTGTCAAGATTGCTGAAATGGTTCGCTTCTCTCTGTGGCCATTACAAATCTCAACAATATCATTATTTTGGGCCTGTCTCGCCACTTCCAATTAACTACTTGTATTTCTTCACCTAAATATTGAATTTAATGTGTAAACAGGTACTAGGTGAGAAATTCTCTACATCACAAACCTATACTAGATGACATAAGATGTCTAAAATGGAATAACTTCCTAGGTTTCAGTTGTGATGATCTAACCCACAACAACGTTCTGCAGCTTTTGCATAAAGCTGATAAAATATTATACTGCAGGTCTGGATAACTACAAAGCCACAGAGAAAGTCTTACTTTAGCATTATATTATACCACATACTCTTTTCTGGCAGTAAAGCGACAGAAATAAATGAGGACTAGTATAATTTTGACAGGACAAGAAAAGCAGGACTATCAAAAATAATACTAAATACATTTTTACAGAGAATTGAGTATTAATGAGCAATTATTTGCCTGAAATAATGTATCAAGTAATAGAAAATACATTATTCCAGACAATTTCTATACAAATAATAAATTGAGACATTTTAAGTATAAGGAAAATTTTTTATCATTATGATAGTCAAGCACTGGAACAGGTTGCCTAGAGGGCTTGTGCAGCTCCTCATTTTTAATGACTAAGATGGGCAAAGCCCTGAGCAGCCTGGTGGCACCTGAGCTGACCCTGCTTTGAGCATTGACAAACACTAGAGACCTCCAGGTTTTCTGTTTCCACCGTCAATTACTCATAGGTTCTGTGACTTCCATTCTACAAATATTTTTTAAGTAAACAGGAAAACTCACAGGCACACAAAATAATGCTCCAGAAGACAAGCAGGGAACAGGACTGAAGTGCATGGGGGAGCAACACAGGTGGCAAAAAGTAAAAGAAATATTTTTTTTAATTGATTCCTCTTTAGAGCTAAAAAGACAATAATATCAAGTAATAGTCTCAGATAAAGGATTAAGAATTAGAGCAAAAATATTTGCATGCTAGTAAATATTATATAATAGCTGGTAAAGAATATATTATAGATAAGGAACCACTTCAAACATATTGCACAGGGAAGTTAGTGTGCAAAGACAGAGATAGCAAAAATGGAAAGAATGCTCTAAACCATTTTAACAAGTATCACAGTATCACAGTATCATAAGGTTGGAAAAGACCTTTGAGATCATCAAGTCCAACCTATGACCCAACACCTACACCTACTCCTGCTTGTCAATTACACCATGGCACTAAGAGCCTCATCCAATCTCTCCTTAAACACCTCCAGGGGTGGTGACTCCACCACCTCCACGGGCAGCGCATTCCAATGGCCAATCATCCTCTCAGTAAAGAACTTCTTCCTAATGTCAAGACTAAACCTCCCCTGGCCAAGATTGAGACCGTGTCCTCTTGTTCTGTCGCCAGTCACCTGAGAGAAGAGACCAACCCCTGCCTGACTACAACCTCCTTTCAGGCAGTTGTAGAGAGTTATAAGGTCTCCCCTGAGCCTCCTCTTCTCCAGGCTGAACAACCCCAGCTCCTCACAGGGCTTGTGCTCCAGCCCCTTCACCATCCTCGTCGCTCTCCTCTGGACACACTCCAGCATCTCAACATCCTTCTTAAACTGAGGGGCCCAGAACTGGACACAGTATATAGCTCCTTGACTGAAATACTCCTCACAAACAACTAAAAGACTGTTGAGATCTTGGAGATCAAAAGAGAACATAAGGTGGGTAAAATGAACTTCGAAAAAACTGAAGGCTAGCATTTATTCTTCAATTACAAGAGGTTTTAAGCTCCAGCATAAAAGAAACAAAATAAGAAGTTTTGCACAATAGGTGTAGGTGTTCACATGTGGAGTTACGAATAATTCAGAAATATTAACATTACAGACTTTTGGTAAGGACAAAAAAAAGATAACATCAACAGTAGAAGTAATGGCGATAGCAAAAAAATCAGGGAGTAAGAGCTGGATGCAAACAGGTGTGTCAAACAATGAAAAATAAAAGGAAGAACACCTAAAGGACGCAAATAGATCAAAAGCCGTTCTCTCAAAACAGTGACACGAGAGTAATGACAGTGAGGGACAAACTCCTTTGAAGAGCAGAAGACCTTGCAAGCTGGTCTATTGGCACAGCTGTGCTATCAACACAAGCATCAATATTTTTTAGAACACTGAGAGTAAAAGAATGAAGGATAAGATGAAGGTATCAAAGAGAGTGAGTAAGCAACGAAGATGACAAAAGGCTAAATGAAATGGTTCTAAGCTTTGTACCATAAAGAGTAAGGAGTATGGAATGGGAGAAAACAGTTATATCGTGGGATGTATTTATGAGAAGATAATTCTAAGAGAAGTGAATCATATATTGATATTTTCACGGATTTTAATTAGTGTTCTTTATTGAGACAAGAAACCCTACAAAATTAACTTGAAGCTTTAAAATTATAAAAGAATTGGGGAAACTGAGCACATATGAGGGCCTCCTGAAAAAGTCAACTTTTTCTCCACCACATTCTTCACAGCACCAATTTCACAAGTGAGATGGTAAACCAGCACCACCAGAATCCAGGAACACCAGTTAGACAAACAGCAAGGTATTTGGAGCACATTTCAATCCTAAATTCACAAGGCAGTTTGTCACAGTAAGAGTTACAGCTGCAAATTTAAGGGTGATTCTGAATTTTCTTTGCACGAGGACTTTTAGATCTACACTGCACGTGAATGAGCAGACTGAAGGGGATGATTACTGAACTGATTCGCAGACTACAGATGCTAAATTCAATCCATAAAGGTACTGAGGCAGTGAAACGATAGAAATAGCTGATACATGGATATTACCAAGCCCTGAAAGATACAGAAAAAATTACAAATCACTTGAAAAAGCAGCCAACAGCTTCACATTACTCACCCCTTGAGCAGAACAACACCTGCCATAAAAGCTGAGCAAAGCAGCATCAATGGCAAGGTATGCATTTTAACTGTCTTTCAGATGTCCTCTGTCCACACCAATTGCATCAGCCAATTAAAAAGCTTTGATCTAATACTGAGAAGGAAGATATTGCCCTTCCAGCGTAGTTCTTGCAAATCACTAGCTGTGTTCAGCAAACCATTCATAAGTAACAGAATTTCTACTTTTGTTGTTGTTGTTGTTGTTGAGGTTTTCATGAGATAAACTAGTCTTAGTGGAGCAAAATCTTGGGTAGAACATGAAATAAGCAATCTTGGGAAAAACACACGAATAGCTATTTAACTTCAAAGAAATCACATCACTTAAGATAAGTACATCCACTTTTTCTCTCCAGTTCACCCTTAAATCACTTCTGGGAATAAATCAATTTAAAATGGTTTGATTTGTTTCTAGACGCTTTTTATAGGATTCACTCACCTTTTCCCACTAACGATCAGTCACCTTATTTCAAGACAAGATTCACTACAACTTGAAAGAATCGGACACTGTGGTACTACCTTACCTTGAAAAGAGACTCTCCATCAGGCAAGAGAAACTTCAAAAGCACAGTAGAAAGACTTATAATAATTACTTAAATAAAATGTTTCTCATTTTCGTGATTTTCTCTTCATCATTCATTAAATGAACAGTTAACTCAGGACACTTTCTTGGTTGTATCCGAAGAACATGACGACAAAGTGCAGAAACACAAAAAAACTTCGTGCAGCAAAACTAGCAAGAGTCACAGTGCTGTTCTCACTGAGGCAGGTTATTTATTTGTATTTAATAAAGTCATATTTTGTTTATGATACTCATTCTAACAATGCACAATATACTATTTCCAGGTCAACAATTTTAAAGGTCAGCCCCGTAAGTCCCCTGTAATGTAAAAAATTTCCAGTACATCTGGCTTTATATTAAGCACATAGACTCTACCTTACAGACCCAAAGAAAAAAGTGGCACAAAAGACACCTAAATTTTTCTCATCAGAAGCAAATCGTCCTCATCCTGAAAACAAATTTAATTTAGTTGAAAGAGAATAATGAATACAGTGTAGAATATATAGAGAAAACCAAGTAGCTGATGTTTTTTCATTAAGATCCCATGCAAGTGTACATTATAGTGATAAATACATATTTTTGTTTTTCTAAAGCTGATTAACTGTATTAACTTGTTGCATTTATTTTCTGAGCTTTCATATTTTATGAGCTGGGCAAGTTATTGTATGTTGCAACTCCCATTTTTCAAACGCTGTATCACTTTTTGATACAGGAGAGGACATTACATTTATAAACGAGTAAAACTTCAGTGTGTGAATGCTATACTCTCCATTAAAGCTAAACAGAAGAGTTAATCTGTAGTCACTGCTGTACACAGCAACACACACTTAAATAGAGTAAGATACACTGATCAGTACATTTACGAAACTGGAGTGGTATAGGAAAAAGAAAGAAATGAGGTGGGTACAACAAAGAAAAGCTAGGGAGAGAGAGAATAACAGTTCAAGAGAGGAAAGGAAGACACTCCTAGCTTTGCACAATTACACAAAATTTATCTGGTTTAGGGAATTTAGCTGGTGTTCAGTTTTAGGTGATTTGGAGCCAATCACGAAAATGACAAACTCACGTCATTTATGAATCCAGTCACACATTTGATCCTGATTTCAAGTTCTGCAGATCATATTAGAAATAACAGAAATTATATTGAAACATCCATTGACTTCCATGTGTTTTAGTCAGAAATCACAAGCAAGACAAAAGTAACTCTTATGAAGTTCAATATTGCAATTCTCTAATTTTCCAGTCTACTAACACTCTGAAAACACAAAGACTTTTTAGGCATCAATTTTAAACATTATTGGCTGGCACAAAGACTCTGAAGTCTTTACAGCTCTGAAGGACTTGGTGCTTACCCCACACCACAGCAGACCGGCATGAAGGCTGGAAGCACCACAGACGATGGAAAGAAGGCTCAGGCAGGGCAGTGTTTGGCACTGCAGTATGGCAGTTCTTCAGCCAATTTAACTCTGTGTTCCCTTCCTGACTTAAAAACTTCCACTTTAGGACACTAAGGTCGTTATTTCAATAACAGAAGGGAAAAACTCACAGCCCTAGCCATTAACAGCAATGTGTGGGAAACTACTAATAGAAGTATTAAGGCTCTTAATTGCTAATAAACTTCTTTTCTCTCACTTCTGTCTCCTCTACAAAGTGCTTGGTCTAATTCATTTCATCTAGCTCTTCTCTATCTTTTGCTTTTTTTATTTAACTGTTAAATAGTGAAGCCCCTAAATTGCCTCAGTTAATTCTGCGGAGAACTTCAATACTGTCACATATTAAGCTCCTTCATTACCAGTTTATTATTTTGTATTTCCATTTTGATTTTCCTTTCTACTTGAACGTGAAATTCAAAATTACCAAGAGACTTGAAAGAAAAACCATAGAGCAGTACTATAGCACAACTGAGTTTACTTGCTAATGTAGGCATGGAGTAGTATATAATCAACTAATCACAAAAATACAAAAGGATCTTATCAATTTATATATAAACTACTGGATAACTGATACAATAAATACAACCACGTTGACTAACCTGCACGGACACGATCCAAATGGTGTTTGAAAATTATGAATCCATACTAAATGAAAATACCTCACGGCGATTGCCACTCCAAGATAAAAAAGGCAGCACTGGTAAAGAAAAAGCTCATCTGTCACCTGCATGCAACAGTTTGCACTTGTGTGATTATTTAACCTGTTGTTAAAGAATTGAGCATACAAGAATAATACACGTGCACTAATATGCACTACTTGGTTTTCCCCCTCCTTTTTTGCGGCTCAGGCTTGTTTCCCAGATAACTGTTGGGCTGTCCAGTCAGAAGCAAACACTGATAAAATATCCCGGGCAACTGGACAAACAGCGATTTTCTGCACGGACAGATTAGTTTTGAGGTGGGGATAAACAGATGCTGACGGAGACAGGAAGTGGGGTCATGAGGCAATTTTCAATTGTCATAAAAATAACTTTATTAAAAGCAATTAACCAGAGTAGGAGTAATATCTCTGTACTTCTCCACGTACAATATCCTATAGTTCCTGTAAAAGAAAAGAAAAAGAAGCACATGAAAAAGATGTTTAATGCTTTACATAGTGCGCTGGCAATTCTTCCACACTGCTTACCCTTTTCCTTTGCTCGCAGCAACTGCTGGCAGGACACCGTCTCTACTCCTTCTAGGCAGAGGACACAGAAAGATTTAGTTCACTGTCAGAAACATCAATTTTTCTATACAACCGTAATATACAAGCGCACCACTGTCATGGAACGTTTATTATGATCCTTACCTTCTGCTTTCTGAATCCTTGCATCATTTACTGGATTAGACTTGACATCTACTAACATCTCCAAGCACGAAAAGGACAAAGTAACACTGATTCACTGGGGCTGCGTAAAGAGGGCACAGCTCTGGAATTTGGGGTCTCTTCTCCTGTAGCAAGATAACTTCAGTACACTGTAAGCAACTTTCTGCTAGTAAAAAACAAACCCTACTCTAGTAGCTTAACAATGGATCCCAAGTTCTCATAGCCATGTCTGGATTGTACTCATTACTTTGAAGCTTACTCCCAGGTCCTCTATCAACTGGAAATATAAAGTCTCAATGGAAGCCTTCTGGCAGCTGTCTCTACCAGCACCTTTGAGATGCAGATCTTGCCTTTGTCCTGCTAGGCTTGTTCCAGCAGCAAACAATACAAACAAGTCAAAATGCAGATGATGATACTGGCTGGGATAAGGTCACATCTAAATACACAGCTGTCTGTCTGGTGTTGGTGCTATCTGATACCCTGTATGTCATGATAAAAAGCATTTATCTCTGAGACACACCCGTCATGCAGGAACCTGGGGCAAATGTCTAATCCCAAACCAGAATGTATGTGTACTTCGCATACATACAGACATAATACAGCAAAGCCCTTCTGTACGCATAGGAGATGCTGCATTCTTGGTTAAAATCCAGCCTCGAAGCACACAACCTTTCTCCCCGAAGGGACAGTACAATACAGTTCTTCTTGAAATGAGCACTATGGTTTGTATCTGGCACAAGGAGTTACATGCAAACTTACCTGAAGGTTCATACACAACAGCCATTTTTAAGGCTCCACAAATTCTCTTTATCTTTTTTCCCACAGATAACACTTTGACCTTACCAGTTACCTCCTTACCAGTTACATCCCAACACACAGTACACATCCACATGGGAAGTGACAGGCTAATGGTTACTTACACCTAGCATTACCACTGACATACACCCATTTTACAGACTGATACCCTGCTTAATGCAAACAATGCCTCCTCCCAGCCCAGTTCCCCCGTAAACCTGGACCAAACCTGGCTTTCTGAGCTTGTTACTGGGTTAATACATTTTTTTTTAGTTTCCATAAGTCTCATAATAAAGGATTAGTAGCTTCAGTTAGAGAAAGCAGAAGAAACCAAACACAGAGAAAGGTTACCAGAGCAAGTTATATATATTAACATTATTTTATCCACACAGTTCACAGCATTACTATTTTGATGAAGCTGCACAGGCTATTAACAGCACATGTAAGTTAGCCATGTGGTAAATCTCGGTCTTACCTTTTAGAAATAGCGCGAGTTTATCTAACTCAGTTCATTGTCAGTACAGAAAATGCAGATAAATAGGAAAGATGACGTATCGAGATGAGTACAGATAGTAACATTAAAACAAGACAGTAGCTACGTCACAAAACATCTAGGGATAAATCTCTCCCTGCCACTAAAATGAAGCGAAACCATAACCCCCAGACTGAGCCAAGTTGCTGTAAGCAGCCTGCAACATGTTTATGAGATACATGTTGGCTTTCATTTAAGAGGTACATTTTCCTAAGCAGGTACAACCACTGCCAGAGCTTCCTCCGCCCTGAGGAACCTCTGCTTCATCCATTACTCTTACAGCATACAAACATCAGCTGTTTCTATAAAGCTCTCTCTTCTCCTGCTCATGTCTTTTTTCTCTAGAGGTAATAAATGACTCTTCCTCATAGCTAAACGAATCCTGTGGAAAGTGCTGAAGATTTAAGGCCATTTCATGCCTCAGAATACTATTGTTATTTTGCAGCAGGCCTAAAAAAAGGACAGCTATTTCACAAAGCAAACAGAAAGACAAGGTCCTAAGAGCAAAGCTAAAACTGAATTTGAAAAGGAAAAATCCGAAGGAGGTAATGAAAATTCGCGGCAGGATGAAGAACAAAAGGATTCAAGGAGCGATGACAGCAATGGTAGCAAACATTACCAGTATTGATGCCTATCCGGATAGCCCCTCTTAGTTCTTCAGGAATTCACTAAAGGAGTATAGATGAAACATTTTAAATGCTTACAAGTATCAGTAATATGATTAGACAGATATGATTTGATACTCTCGGAGGAGATGACTGTGGTCTGAGTCTCTAATAACTGATTTTGTATAAACAGGAGCATAAAAGTCAGTGTGCCATATTACCAGGAAAGGATCTACCTGCTTCACACTTTAAAAAAGGAATACAGGGAAAACAGAGCTTTATTTTCTTCTAACATATGTTTTCTAAAACACATACGTTCTTTGCTCGTGTAACTGAACATTCATCCTCTCTTCCAGGGAGGACAGGAACGTTACAGAGCTTTCTAACAGAGAAGAGCTGCTAAATGGAGACTTAGGCTCGGAGCACCCATGCAAACACTGGTTATTTATTTTCGTTGTCTGTTTGCTGTTACAAGACATTGAGTTTCAGAGGACACCTCACCAGCTGCATATTTTGTGAGCTGTGCAGGAACTGATGAACTTAGCCTTTTCATTTCTTCTCAAACAGGAAAAACACTAAATCGTTACAGTCTTGGTTACACTGCCCATCAGCAAACCCAGTGTTTGTGGTTTGGGAAAACCAAAATGCATCTGTAGCAGTCCATGACACAAGGTCGCAGAGTCAATTTACTTAACTGGATCATGTGTTCCAGGAGTCTTAGGCACACAACTATCTTAACATCGTGTGCATCAGCACAGTGAAAATAAAGCATGCACCATTTTCTCCAACGTTAACAACTGCTCAGAGTGCAGAGAACTGAATACATTTCACATCGCAGTCATTGCAAAAAGACATGTAAATGTTGATACGATCCCATTCTTGACTACTTTATTAAACATTACTTAATGATTCACCACTTACAACGGTTTAATGTATCATTCTTACTCCATTGACTTCAGTGAGGCTTCTTCTGATTTTTCCAGAAAGATTACTAGTTCTATGAAAATATATTTATTTCCTGTGTGAGGCCTAAGAACCTGCAAGTTAAAAGCAGCCACCAAATACAGCAACCACTGTATTATTTTTGCATTTCATGCATGGAGAGATTCAGGTTTTCACATCATAATTGTTTACACTGTAGATACTGGTTTAACTGCTAAGCAGCCTGAGGATAAGGACTATTTGAAGTAATGACTGTATTTCCATCAAAATGGTAGTGACCTGCCCGTTGCACTTTCTTGAGGCACTTTATTTTCAACTGTATCCATTGCACATTACTGTTACAGAACAAAAGATAAAGATTCTGGATCATCAGATTAGGTGGAGCAGGTGAATTGTTGGAATAGTTACGTTTGTTCATGTGTTGCAGCAAGTTATGGCAATACTCACTCACCTTCACATTTCATTCTTTAACACACCTTAAATTGACTCATTCTCAGTGTAAGAAGTCAGCAAAACCAACTACTCCTTGTCTTGGGTACTGACTCTTTGTCCAGAACACTCATTTCCAAAGATCACTCCCAGGCTTTTGCACCTCCTTGTATCTGGCAGTTAAAGCAACAATTTCACTCTGCAGCTTGGACCACATGCATGAGGGTCAGTGCCCACAATTCAACTTGCAGCTGCTACCTGGTTGCAACCAAGTAACCTGATCAGCCACAGTGGCTATCAGATGAATTTGGCTTCATCATCAAATTTTCTATCAGCAAAAATAAACTATTCAGCCCTGAAGTGTGGTTAATAATTTGGGTCAAAAAATGATATTAAGTTGTAGATACTCCCATCCCCAGGCTATCTAATTCTAATCAAACATCACTTAGTTCACTCGTTGAATAAAAGCTTCTTCTTTCAAGTTCTTTTTTAACATAGTACCAACATTACCAACAGCCAGTCTGCTTTCAGTTGACATGACACTTAATATGAGTAGATTTCCAGTTTGTGGGAACATTGTGAAAAGATTTATGAGGTACAGTGGAGTACGGGCAAGGAGGCAGCAAAATCTGCACCCTCTTGCAAGGAAGAAACAGTTCATGTGTTACACGCTGCCGAAAGATACTGCCCAGAGAAGGGAGGAATATAAATGCAGAAAGTCTGACAAAAATTACTGTAACTCAGAATCTAAGGCACAGAGAGATTAAAATACCTTGCTCAAAACCTTTCTGGAGATGGCTTTAGAGATCAAAATTGAATCGAGCTCTCATAAGTGAGTATCAAACACAAGACTTTTTTTTTTTCTTTGAGGTACTAGAAAGTGTAAAGCATTTCCTTATCACCAGAAATTTTAAAAAGCTTGGCCACACTGATCACAAAACACATTTTTAACAGCATAGTGCCCACAATCACATACTTGGCTTTCATTTAATTCAAGAGAAGCTGAACGTGCATACATCAGAAGTGTACATTAATTGTTACATTTGGAACATAGATATGCCACATTAATGTGACTACATTGATCTCTGCTATCCATACAAAGCAACAGACACTGCAAACCAAAGCCAGCAACAATATTTTAGTATTAAGTATTCATGTTTGGGAACCCACAATACTGAATATTGTACAGAATATGAACTTGCCAATATCCAAAAGAGGAAGTGGGTCTGAGAACATGAGAGAGGTTAACACAACAGTCAGTGCTGGATAAACTAAATGCATAAATCCTCTTCAATAAGTCCTGCATGTGAGAGCTAAGGATCTGGTAGGAAGCAGATTTCAACAGGTAACGAAAAAGCCATGTTCACGGCCTCTAATTACTGAGCTCTGGAACTGGCTGCCACAGGAGCTTGTGTGGGAAGACAGTATCAGCTGGTTCACAAAAGAATATACAAATTCATGGGTGATAGATTCCTAGCAGGACAGCAGAAGGACTGGGAAGGTGTACACACTCCAATGTTTCTTGAGAGTCCAGCACAAAAATTACTCTGCTCATCTGCTTTCCGTGGCGCGTGTACACTGAGCTAGATGTGTAGTTAGTACATTTCACCTGTCCCCTGGGGCACCTCTAGAGAGAGATGTTCCTATCTACATGAGATTTTATCTACTGTGGAAGAAATTCAGACTTCCCTGGGAAACCAGGCTTACATTATTTTTAAGCAAAAGTTCTGGAAAATGACGATGGAAATGAAATTCCTCAGGCAACTTGGGCCACAAATGCAAAGAAAACATGAGTGTTCCCAGGATGACATACAAACAAGGCTGAACTCTACAGCATCTGCACTGTTATTTTTCATAACTGGAAAACATTCTTCCCTCTAATCACAATTATATATTATTAACATTTTCTATAGTACAAAAGTAAACTCATGGGAGAGGCTTTGCATGAGTGGCCCTAATTTGATGAGCACCCCGTCACTTGATGTCTCTGTATACAAGGTGGGGACGTGCACTTGCTATGTGTGCAGTCTTGATTCCATACATGCTTACACCTCCTAAGTAATTCTTCAAAAGCATGGGAAGATGGTTTAAGAAGTAGAAGCATGTTATTTTTGCGAATGGTTCTGAAACTCACTTTTTTCTTTACCCACAGAAACCACCTCAAGCCTCATTTAAGACTGCTGTCATAATATTTTCAGACTCGAGACATGAGCTTTGCTTAATTTCTATACCATCAAGATCTGTTCCAATATTAAGTAAGACAATCAGAAAGCTTCTCATAAGAGAAGGCTATTCTGAACCAAGACTTCCATGGGTTATTTCAAGCCTTAAAAGATGTTTAAAAACATCTTTCCTATGGAAAGGCTCACTCTAAGAATATATATTCCTTATCTTGTTTATGTATATGCTTTTCATTCAGCTCTTATGCTTCAAGACTGCTGCTGACAATTTAAGTCAAGCAGTAAAACTGGGATATATACAGGGTCTTTAAAGTAATCATTTTCCAGTGTATGTGTCCAATATGGCTGTGAAAACACTTGCATTGATTGCACCAGTATATTTACAACTTCATATCAAGTGATGTGAAACACTAAACTACTGGAGATCACGAGTTCTCCAGATTAGTTCCCTAGAGACAACTGTTCTTTAGGGATGCCACACAAGTCCTAAAGCTGTAGGAAAAATCCCCTCAAACTGCTGGGTATCCTCTGGCTTATGCAGCCTGCTACACAGTTAATCCTCATCACTGCAAAGGGTGCATGACAATTTACACAGAATCTGTCAATAAAATCCCCTTTTCACCACTCACAATCACTAGTCTATCATATTTTTATTTTTAACAGCTGAAAAAAATTAAGTAAAATTTAACATAGGGAAAGAACACATTAAAAGCATTTTGTTTAATGACATGGATAGGAATTTGCAAGCTTTTTATTACAGTTTTTTCAGTCATATTTAATAGTTTGTGCAAGCTAATTTTACACAAAGGATGCACCGGTCCACTAACAAATCCTGACTTACTCGAGGAAGTTATCTCTGCTCTCTGCAGCTGAGAGGTGAAGCGGTGACCTGTTAAGCCTCTCATTCCAACAGGCTATCAACACTTTAAGGAGCAGCAACTGAGTGAACAGAACTATCTCTTTCCCCTTCAAAAATTATAAGAAGTAATTATTAATCCTGCTTTAGTTTTTTTCCTATCCTGAAGTTAGTTTATTTCAAAGCCTTTTCTTATAAGTATTCCTCTGACTTGTCTGTTAAAAGCTGACCGAACAGTTCTTATTGTATCTATCTAGTTACATTTCACATTGTAATCAACATCAAATTCTGAAAAAAAAATCATTTAAAAATTGTATTCCTTTACATGAAGTTAGGCATTAACTCTTTCCTAAGTTCTCATCTAAAATATTATTCCTCAAATGTCATGATATGGCCATATAATCTTTATATTTCATCAAATATGAATAAATATCAAAGCACCATTATGTAGTTTTTAAGCCCTCCAGTAGCAGACAAGGGAAAAAATAAATCTTCATATAATTTCAAATGTAATCAATAAATATTATTGGAGCCCAATCCAAAATCCCCTCATGGAGGTTATGGGAGTCTTCCCATTAAATTCCATATGCTTTGGGATAAGGCACCAAGATAAGTATTAGTAAGAGAAAAGAAGAGAAATCAAAACTTACCCATGAATTCAATCCCTAAATGGTCTGCTGTAGCCAAGAAAGCATGTAAAAGAAAAAAAGAAAAAAGAGAGAGGAATGTTAGAGACTAAAGCATAAATATCACCTTTATCAGTGCTGGTAGCATTCAGTATTTATGTGGCAGAGGCGCAGAACTCAACGCAAGGTCAGGGTCCCACTGTGTGGGTATTGGTAAATAAGAAAGACACAATTATGGCATTTGAAGGGCAATCCTGAAATGGAAATTTAGAGCACTGAGCTGTTACAGAAGGGAAGCGTATTTGGGGAAGGACAGGCATCAAGCCAACTACCTACTGGCATTTCATTGCCTCTCTCCTGAAAATTCTCTCCCTACATGCTAACTACTATCGTTAGTTAGACAAGGGTCTTGCTTTCATTTTCTCTGAGAGAGATCAAAGCCTGGGGTGTTGAATGGAAAGCTTTTCCTGAGTTTCGCAGCTTTCACTGCAGCACAGTGAGCACTCTTGTACCCAACCAATGTATACATGATGCAATAATTACAAGACACACAAACATCCCTGGTACCTTTGACATAGAGATGCAACCTTTATCAGAGCACGACATCAGAAATACCGAAAGTGCATACAACATAATACAATCATAGACATTTATAAGGGCTTTTTTCCTCTAATTTTCTGTACCTGTGCAAGTCACGCCCTGCATCCTTCTGTGAACTCGATCAAGATGCAGGCAACAACCATTTACTTTAAAGAAAGATAATGGAGATCAAAGCACTATAATCTGGTCTCCAAGGAGCTAAGGATATTCACACACGAAGCAAGATCATGCAATATCATCTTTTTAAGTCTATGTAGAACAGCTGAAAAACCCAATCCTCCTTTCATAGCTGGGCTGTAAGTTTTCTCTAGATGTTTTTCATTTGCAGCTTGGAATCTCCTCATTGATATCACCAACATGGTTAAAAGCCACCTTCTCTAAAAGTGCATATAAAATACACTTTTCATTTAAAAAGATAGAAAAAAGCACTTTAGTTCATCTTTGAGTAGTTTATACCTAAGAGTCAAAGATATCTGTAGCCTTCCTGGGAAACACGTTCGTTTGGAGAGGACGGAAACTTGTCTGGTTATTTACTTAAATATCTCATGTGCCTGGAAAGCAACCTCAGCAACCAGCGTGATATATATTGCCGACAAAACTGATTTACCCAGAGTTTGATGAAAAGATGTCTAACAGGATAAACCTTTAGAGTAAAACAGCCAAACTGCCAGTTTATATCATTAAGCATAGTTTAAAAAGCTCTGTGAGCAGCTAAATGGGAAAAGAAAATAAAACTGTAACTCTTGTGGATTCAGCACACACTGGCGCGGGCGCAGCCTTCTTTCCCCTCTGCCATGGCACATGTACAACTGTGCCCACGCCTGGGAGCTGGCCTCTGCACTCTCCCTTGCGTTTGGGAAGCAGAGGCCACACTCGCACCCACAAAGAAGCACGGCGGCGGCTGGGAGGTGGCCAGGGTGGCTTGGTCGGAAGCCAGGCCAAGCCCATTGGCTGCACGACAGGAACACTGCAGGCAAGAGCAGCACTTCAGGGACCAGACATTGCAAACGAGTCTTCCATGTCATCAGGTATCATGCAAACACTGCTCAAATGCCATAAACCATGGTTGGTGGAGCAGTTCTTCCCTTTTTTTCCACCATACATCTTTTTACAACTGCAAAAAAGACCATTCTCCGCATCCTTCCTCTCGTTCCCCAGGTTGAGTGTCAAGCCTCTGTATTTAAAAACCAGAAGACATTCTAAGACCAGAAACAAGGGTATCACTCCAAGACTTCAGAAGCAAAAAGGAGGGAATGCCCACCCCCCAAAAGAATCCTCTTAAGAGGCCAAACGTACTCCCATTCCTCCCTCCCTTTCCCCACTCACTCCAGAAATTCAGCTTCTCTCACAAGTTATACAAACCCTGCTATAGGCGTGGTGCTTCAGGACAGGGTTTAGTAGGCACAGTGGTGTCGAGTTGATGGTTGGACTTGATGATCTTAAAGGTCTTCTCCAACCCTAATGATTCTATGATTTCAATGTTGTTTTCCTCCATACAAATACGGCTCCTGCAGCAATGGTGTTTATCAAAGCGTTTGGAGTATTGAATTTGGGTCACAAGGCAAGGAAAGAGGCTAATAAAACCGCTAGCCATCATTAGTCACACCCATTGTTGAGCTCTTCATGTTTTTAGCATTCAAGGATGCTAAAAAGCATCTCTTTTAGCATTCAAAGATGCTCCATTAGCTATGTGAAAAAAAAACAAACCAAAAGAACAAAACACTACAAAAAAAAAACCAAACACAAACCCCACATCTTTCACTGAAAAAAAATATCAGAAAAGGAGAGAAAATGACTGCTTCCAACCCCAAGCCCTTATCTGAGCTGGTCCCTGCCAAAGGCTGCCTCCAGAGTCCCTCTACACCGTTTCAGAAGGTGAGAAGCAGACGCTGGCTCTCTTGGAGCAAAGCCTTTACACTGCAGCTCACCCTTTCCAGCAGAGGAGCGACCAGACTCACACAGCTGAACGGCATCAGAAACCTCCCTGCTGGAAATGCAGCGGTGAGATGAGTCCCCAGGGATCCCGGAGCTGCTCTTCCACCCCTGAGCCCAGCAGGGCGAAATGAGTGATGGGGAGAAGTAGAGGAACAGGTTACGACCATCATTAGACTGCCCCGTGGTGACCAAGCACCAGTCCAGTGACCACTCTCATTTTCTCCGCCATGGTGAAATAAATGATTTTGCAAGCTGCGTTTTTGGAAATGGGTTCACTCCCTTTTAGGAATGGCAAGAAACTCTCAGCAGGTCCACGTGAGAGACAGGCACGGCGCAGGGAACAGCCCAGCAGTGGCATTGTGGGGGTAAAGTAAGCTCTGGTGGCGACCTAAGCCTGAGTCAAACAAAAATCTACAGTAATGACCCCTGACGTGTCACAGTGTACCAAAGGGATCTCACACTGCTAGACAACATGATATATAAATGATAAACTGCCTGCAGAGCACTTCCTCAGACACAGCGAGTGCAACGCCAAGTAATTCACCATCAAGCAATGCAGTTTCTTTAAGGACTGAGTTCAACAGAAATGTACACTAGCTATTAATGTGCCGAAGCGTGGATGCTGCTCCACAAGATGGGGTCATTAACTAAATAATGTGACTGTATTTTATGTTTGTTATTGTGATTTCTTCTTTCTTTCTGGTATTGCTATGTTCTTAGGAACTACTCTATTACTCAGACAGGAAGATTATTCTCTTTTATATTTTATTTTATGAATATTTCTGTATTTTGTTGTTGATGTGGGAAAAATACTGCACCTTATGGTCCTTGCACTATATGAATTTGTTGCTAGCATTAAAGCCATTTTAATTTATACTTATGAATATATACACACCTGGGAATACCTGACAGCAGGCACAATAGAAGAAAAATTTGCACTTACTAATGGATTAATTTATTAGCGTTTCACAAAGAACATGCAGCCTTGTGGCTGGATTACTATTTGCTGAGGCTTTTTTCTTAGTCATATTAACATGGAGATTTTCTTCCTCAGTAAAAGACGGGTTTCATTATCCCAGGTACATTCTAAGGTTAGAAGTATAAACTCAACATGCAAATCTCACTGATTTATAGAAGAAAAATGTTGGGCATATTTTCAAATGCTCACTGTAGAGCACTACGGACATTTCAATCTGTTCTAAGGAGAGGCTGAGTTTGGCATGGAAGGGACTGCTTAAGGAAATAATTGTAAAAGCGATGTATTTTCCTCTGCAAATGAAATTTATCGGTTCAAATAAACTCATAAGATTTGTTAAATTGTCCTTGGTAGATTATTGTCTTGAACAGAAAATGCAACAAGATAATATGCTGCAAGCTACCTTGGGACAGCTCAAGTACTCTAAACAGATTATCTAGCTGGAATGAACAGGACAAAGTTTAACTCTTAAGTATTAGACCGATCAAACTTGGTTTGAAATGAAGAAAAATCCTTCCATTCAAAAGGCAGCTAGATTGGGATACCACCTAAAACTACAAGCTACTGCTGTCCTACCCATTACGTTTTAACACGCTTGACAATACACAGTTATCAGCCTATTTGTGTACATAACGAAGCTAAACCTGCAACGAGTTACACATGCGTATATATGTGCAAGTACATTGCACTTAGTACATTATTTTTGGTGCCTCATATTGCATATGAGCACAGAGAGTTATGGGACAAGGGATTTCTCTGGTTGGAAGGAATTGCTCCCATTTTCCCTCTGACATCCACAGGAGGTTATCAGACTTAGCCAAGTGCTCCCAGAGCTCGGTTTGGGGCTTTTTTTTCAGCATAAAAAGCACCAGCATGTATGAATGTATTTTACAAATCTTCGTTACTAGAAAGCAGAAAATTTGATTTTGTCTTTTGTTTCAGAGAGATTCTGGTGATTTGTTTCTGTAATTAATTTATATAAAAGTACTCTTCACAACATCTTTTTGGAGGGGAGAAGAAATGATTGGGACAGTTGAGGGGAATCAATAAAGTTCATGAACTTTACTGATTTTTTCATCAACTTTATCAGTTTCATCAACTGATTTTTCAAAGCATCTTCACTGAAAGACATGGCAGAAATTTCCCTCTGTAGGACATTTAAAAACGGACCAAACTAAATCCTGAGAATGACTTTGAATAGATTAATACCCGCTGCCTCCTTTTACCCTTTCTGAAAAAGAGCACTATTACATTTTTTCCAGATATAAAATTTCCCTGATAATAGATATGCTTTTTACTACTCATTAGCTGGTGCAATAGAAATCAGTTATTTGCTCCACCTATGTCAAGACACGCTGATGAAAGTCATACACATGCACATCCCTTACAAGATACTTGATCAGTTTTCAACCAAACTATAAATCACAGTTACAGAAATAACTCAAACCAAACAAACAAAAAGAAACAAGGCCATAAATCTATAAAAAACTTCACAATATGATTTACATTCTCAGTTGGTAGAGATGGGGTTAATTTAATTTTAAACCAAATTCAAATCCTCCATCCACAAAAATAATTACTGAAGACAACATCTAGAGGTTAAGTGCTTTATCCATTTCTTTGTAAACAGAAAAAAAACTAGATGAAGGAGGAAAAAGACTTGCTGTGGGTGTTTGCACGGCCCTGGAGAGGTTGTAGTGCGACCTAGGACAGAACCCGCCCCCCCCCCCCCACTATCAATTCCACAATAAAGGAACGTTTGAAAAACATGCAGCAAAGCCTGTTGTTCTGTAAATAATACATAGTGCTGAATAATGGAATAAACCATTGATTTTCGTTCCCATTGAATGACAAAAGCTCGCGGCTGTTGTTTACACCACTAAAGCTGAAAGATTGTTTCTAACACCTGAAAATAAATAATAGCAATACTCCTACCTTCACAGGTTCACGATGAGTAGGAAATTTCGACTGCTTACCTCATCTGCAGCATGCAGGCTCAGAGGATTAACCTAGCCTCTTCTCTATCATTTTTAAGACCTTAAATTATCATCCCTACAGCTGACAGACTAAATTACTTTTCTTTGAGGCACTATGTTGGCTTGTACAGAAAAAACTTAGTCTCATCAAACAACGTAAGTGATCCCTACTGATATCCACAAGGTTGGAATCAGTACAGATTATACCCCTACGTTAATTTTTGTTACTACAGCTATAAATCCACCAGAGCAAGTATACGTATCTTTAACTTCAAATCAAACAATATTCTCTGGAAAAGCCCATTGTTTTCATCAATGAGAAGAGAGAGCAGGTAAATGTTAGATGCTGCTGCTCTACGCAGACATATACTTGCTGATTTACATAACATTCATAAGTCTACAGAACTGCAAACGTATAAGGACTTGAATTCATCCCAGAATACGAGCCTACAAACAGTTAAGTCCACACAGAATGCTCTGTTTCCAGTCATGACTTCAAGATGCTTTTTTATTTTATTTGCTGAAAATGTAATGCTGTCCCCATGAAAATTAGAAACTACCTCACGTGAAAATGAAGCCGCCTGTATAAAGCCTCATGGCTCACAGTGACAAGATTATTTATGCAGTTTACTCTAAATATATATTGAAAATTATAAACTAATGTGATCCCCCCAGGTTCAACTTCCTCCCCCACTGCAACGAGACTGCAGTACATGTTGCACGTTATATCCTGCCTACTTGGTTACTGATACTGGCATAAATTGTTCTAAGCAATGATTCTGATAGCTATTCCTAGAAAAATCATGATTTCTCTGATATTCTGCAGTTTTGACAGAGCAGTAAAATCCTGTATTGACATTGTAATTGCAAAATAGGTAATATTTCAGTTTTGTTCCCGTTCCTTGCTGAAGCCCATCATCTCCTGTAAAATTCCTTTGTTATTTTTCCTTTTTGTGTTTCCCTTGGCTTCAAACATCACGCCTCTTTCATAGCACCATCTAAAGGTCCAGCCTCAGATGCCACAATCTCTGCTAAAGACTGCAGAAAGACAAAACACCGACGGAGCTATTTGACCTACTTTTACAATTCTGAACTCTATTCCCAGGCTGCTGCAGCAACCGTGACAATGACTACACTTGTGCCACAGTTGCAATCACATAGTAGGTGGTTACAGCACTGCCACAAGTGAGGAACCGTCAGGAGAATTAGGTTGTGAAGCAATATATTCCTCTCTGTCATTAACACAACCGTTCCTGCAGAGCTTCAGTAGCTATCGGCATCCTTAGTCACAAAGAGTCCTTTAAGATGCCAGCCTCCTCATTGGAAAAACCGGTCCTTTCCCAAATATGTTGTGTCAAGGTCTCACAAAGCTAGGTAGAAGAGGGGAGGGGAATTGTTAATTTCTGTCAAAAACCAGAAAAAATTACAAATCATACTCCCAAACCATATTCAGTACTTTCAAAACATATGGTCTGGAAAGTTTTTGGAACCATGTATGAATTAGATGAATTATCTTGTCATAGGCGTGAAAGACTTCACTCGACTGCAGTGTGCTGTGGGAGAAAGAATCCTCTTTTGGTTAAATAAATGACGTAAAATGTCTATTAAGGTGGAATAAGTCTATGAGTTTCTTCGAAATTACTGCAGGGATTTTTGTACTATTATTTCCAAATGGGTATTTGATAATATGGGTCTGTAAAATATAACCAGCCTCACAGAAACATTAAAGGAATTGCTAATAGCTCCCTCATCTTATGAACATATGACATTCAATAAACATTTCTCATGCTAAATGTTACTTTACTCCTTCCACAGATCATTAAGCTGTCCTTCACTTGCCTGCTCCAAGAAAATGTTTCAGATGCAATTGTGTTTACTGCTCTCTATAGGCACAGAAAATTTTGTAAGTTTTTGTCAATTCCTTAAAACCTAATTACTTTCTTCAACTTCAGGACAAGGAATGTACATCAATTTGTGAAAAAAAATATAGTTTTATTCCCTAACGCACCAAGTAATTTAGTTGTACTGCAGTGAAAAAAAAAAAAACTGGCAACAGCAGAGTACAGGTATTTACACCAAGATTTTTACAATATTGACTGAAAGCTTTAATGGCTGTGAATTATACATCCCTATTCTAAGGACAGGAAAGTTGCCACATTTATTTATATCCATATTTAGCTGCCTAGATAACTGGCCTGAGTTTTGCACAAAAGGACTCAGGAGACTCAGAAATGTGAGATCTTCAGACCTTTTTAGAAAGATGCTGGTAGATATCTGCCTTGATTTAGAAAACTACATGTCTTTAGATATCCGATTTTGACAACTGTAACCATATTTGCTGTACACAGAAGACATGTTCTCCTATTGTTTCATTTAAAGTAACGTAGAATGTAGTGAGAGAATTACTTGAACTTACTCTGATTGCTCTGTGCCAGCAGCTGCCTTAGGCAGCAGCGTTACTGAGCCTCATTTCCAGCAGTCCTGTGTTTCAGGCTCAGATGATGATAAAAAAAGCATAAGCTTTAATCAAAATTTTCCCAGTGTTTATGGCATTTGCTGCTTTATGGGCTCACTGGTCCCCTGTGCAACAGGTACTCCTGTGGGTAAGGAGTCTTCCAACCCACCTTCCTGAACCATCGAACACCAGTGTTCTTCCAAATCTTACCGGGAGTCCTTTCTGTAGGAAACCAGGCATGGAGGTCCCTCTACACCTCAGCTCCAGCTGCAGGGCGGGCGATCCACACATACGTGGTGCTCTAAAACGCTTTACGAGGCTGCTCGCACCTACCTAAGTCTCTACTGAAGAAGAGAAGCATTCCTCCTTTTTGTAATTTCTTTCAGTTTCACAGGGCCACATACTTGAAAGCTTTGAAGAACCTGTTGCAGTGAACTTCAGCAGAAAATGCAGGATTTGTCCAACACTTCTTATGATTCAGTGGAGGAAATACCAAGTGCTAGTTACAAAAATAATCCCACTGCTGTGGGATTCTCCCATGTCTGCCAGAAGGTAACATCTATAACAAGAGAATGACTCCAAATCCAGGCACATCTCTCCTTTTTTTCAATGCCAACTCTGTCTAACTCAACTAATTATGTTTTTCTTAAATTATTTCTAAAAAGCTGCTGCATGTTTGTTGTCTGGTGTGCGAACTATGCACATACACAACGTTGCTCGCACTGCATTTATGCAGTATGCGGTATTAATTAGAAGGACAAAAGTTCATATATAAATGACTTGCTAAAAAAAGCAATGGGTTTTACTTTTGGTTTCTTTTTGTTACCTGGAAAATGTCTATTAAAATATCTGACATTCCACCAAACCACTTGAGCAGTTACATTTCATTTAAAGCTGGTGTGTACAGATAATTAGGGGGATTATTTTATTAAACTGTTTCCAGATTCAAGGAAAGGCTCCTTGAAGGACGGGAGCACTTCAGTTCTCCAATTTGAGTTCTCCCTCAAGTTATCCACCAGACGCCTTCCCAAACCCCATCCTGTGAGGTTGGTGCGCTGCATGAACAGTCTTGGTGGAAATATAATGGTAATTGGTATCAAACGACAAACAGCAGATGGAAGCAGAAGAGCTCTGTTTTTCTTTAAGTTTAAATCCTTTTCTGACATCTGGGGAAAATTTAAGCTAATCAACAGCCAGGTATGCTGGAGAAAAGCCCACTGACTGGACACCAGCTCTGCAGCGTACAGAGCACCGTGTCTGAATCGCAGGCTTTTTGAAGGGAGATGGAGAGATGAGTTATTTGTTGAGATATGAAAACTACAGAGTTGAGGTATATTATCAAGGCTCCAAGGAAATATGTCTCTTAATTGGAGTGGTAACAGTTCAAATGGTGTCATTTCTATGTGATTGTGGGTGTTGGCACGTATGTCCTGACAACATCAGATCAGCTTGCGTTCATGAGCCCACAGACAATATAATAAAGAAAGCCCCAATTGTGCAGTCAGATACAGTACATGCAAGTAGAATCATGGCTTTTTTCCATGCCTAAGCTGCCTTGTTTATAGAAACATTATGGAAATATATTCTGCATAGAAGCCATTAGCTAATATGTAAACAAGCAAGTAGTAGCAAAAATGGATGGCAAAAAATGACCATCGGATCTTCCTCACAGAGTCTGACTGTCTTGTGCAATTCTGGATACATGACACGAATTTATGACTCTGATATGTTGGTAGCAATCTGAAAAATTATTTAATTAGTTTTGTGTTTGAATACTGTAGGTGTTCAAATTCTTTACTACCATAAATACATCCAATACATGTATTGGATGTATAACTACAATAAATAGATATAACGAAGTTGGTCTAAAAATGTTAATGCTTGCGATGGATAATATGACTCATCCATGAGACTTGAAGCAGACACAGAGCTATAATAAAAAGAATTATGAGCTGCTTTCAAAAGCAATAACAAAATAGCATATTGGAATAGAAGCATATGATGTGCACACAACCCAGAATCACCTACAGCGAAAGCAGGAAAATCAGTGCTGCTGTTTGTCCCCATTTGTGTATGGTGATACACTGCAATTAATTGTTATGAATATCCTGCAAGTAGAGTCCCAAAGGGCCCCATGTATAGAAACACCATGCTCATTGAACACAGCCACTCTGTCAGAGCCATTCAAACAGGTGAACTGCTTGGGTATGGATCGCTGAAAGTTGCTGCACTCGTGGTTTGCATCTGGTCCCTGAGCCAGCTCACAAATGCCTGCAGCACTCCACGCAGAGCAGCGTATGGATAAAAGAAAGGAACACAACTTTTCCTGTGGCCTCCATAAACACGAACCATCATTTAAAAGCTAGGCTAAGAGTTTTAGACAACTATGGAGCTCATTTGTTAAAAGTTTTCACGGAAGAAGGCAAGAGAGAGCCTGTAGGAAAGATCAGAAGAGCCACTATGGCCTGCCCTCGGCAGGACAGCTCAGAGACACCTGTGCTTAGGTGGCCAAAGTGCCCTTGCTTTCTTTTTTACTTCACCGTATCACAGTATCATAACGTTGGAAAAGACCTTCGAGATCATCGAGTCCAACCTATGACCCAACACCTACATGTACTCCTACTTGTCAACTACACCATGTCACTAAGAGCCTCATCCAATCTCTTCTTAAACACCTCCAGGGGTGGTGACTCCACCACCTCCACGGGCAGCGCATTCCAATGGCCAATCACCCTCTCAGTAAAGAACTTCTTCCTAATGTCAAGCTTAAACCTCCCCTGGTGAAGCTTGAGACCGTGTCCTCTTGTTCTGTCGCCGGTCACCTGAGAGAAGAGACCAACCCCTGCCTGACTACAACCTCCTTTCAGGCAGTTGTAGAGAGCAATAAGGTCTCCCCTGAGCCTCCTCTTCTTCAGGCTAAACAACCCCAGCTCCCTCAGTCGCTCCTCACAGGGCTTGTGCTCCAGCCCCTTCCCCATCCTCGTCGCTCTCCTCTGGACGCACTCCAGCATCTCAACATCTTTCTTAAACTGAGGGGCCCAGAATTTCTTTTGCATAATACAAACATTGAGAGGCCTCAAAGAATTTAATAGTTCCCATGAAATCTCAGTGAACATTCCCTCATTAAAGGCCATCTGAATTACTTTTTTCTTCTGGGATTAAAGTACAACTTTATCTTACATTCAATTACAAGTTAACAATATTAAGGAATTCGATGTTTCCCTCACAACACCCTTCTATTAGGGCAGAAAATATTTTGACAAACCAGAAACAGGGCAAAAGGAAGATATGGATTCTTTTCCAGTACAAACAAACTGCATATGTCAGTATGTAAATACATTCTGTAGGATGGGCTAGAAAATGGGAATAAAATGAAATAAACAAAATTCTGTTATCACCTGATTAGAGTTAATTTTCTTTGTTTTAAATCTGTAGCCCTTTACTCAGAGCAAAGCTGTGAGGTTAAATTAAAACTTTTTAATTTCTTTGGGTTATTTATGAATTAACAATGTGGAAAGGGGCGAGGTGGGCACTGATGTCTTCTCCCAACTAACAAGTGATAGGATGAGAGGAAATGGCCTCAAGTTGTGCCAAGGGAGGTTTAGATTACATATTAGAAAAAAAAATCATTACTGAAAGAGTAAGCACTGGAAGAGGCTGCACAGGGAAGTGGTGGAGTCTCCACCCTTGAAGGCATTCAAAAAACCTGTACACGTGGCACTTGGGGACATGTTTTAGTAGGCATGGTGGTGTTGGGCTGATGGTTGGACTCGATCTTAGAGGTATTTTCCAACCTTAATGATTCTATGGTTCTATGCTTTGCTCCACTACTGCACCTTATTTCACAACTCGGGCAACTCACGAGCCCTGCAAAGCTCATCAGCCCAACACAGCAGGTAACACACTGCTGGGCAGGTGTGGCTCTGCGAGTCTGCACTCAATGCAACTGCAACTCAAGAGCAGGGTAAACACTGTCATCTATGTGCTACAGCGGGAAGGTAAATATCTAGGCAGGATTAAAACGTATTAACTGCTCCTGTACTGTCAAAGCATTTATACCTCTAAACAGTAAGTATAAAGCAATTACAGAAAACATTTGGTTTTTTCTCCCACCACTGGTGAATCAGAGCCGGGAGTATGGAAATCATCCTTTACATAAGTTCTAAATTAATTTCGAACCAAGGTCTGTACAAGAGGAAAATGAGTGAACACTACTACACCTTCAACTGTAATAATACACTCTGTATCATCTGTTACCCAGCTGAAACGGAGTTTCCCCCTTGAGATGTACTAGTCTGAGACATTAAATGTGTATACGTTCACAAAGCAAGAACTGTTGCCTCTCGTGTCCATTCCAATCAACTCACTAGAAAACATTACAAGCAATTTGTAGAAATACAGGATATCTTACTAAAAGGTCTTCTCTTTTTAGCAAGTCATAAACCCAAAGGTGCATATGACCCAACAAGAAGAAAATGCTTTCAAATTACAAGAGAAATTCATAATATATCAGCATTTCAGGAGGAAAGTAAACAATCCTGATACCTGTGCAAATTTTTATTTTATTCTTGTTAAATGAAACCGTGTCATGAATTAATTCATTTACGATACAGTAACATTGACCCCATCAAGGTGGGAAAAGCTCTGGGTTACCAAATGGACTTGTATTTTGTCTGCCAATGCAGCCTGCTAAAATGGAGGCACAGATTGGTTGGTGACCTCTCAGCTGACAAGACCACAGTTATTGGGCTGGGAACCCACACAGAAAATCCCTTTTTTTGCAGTGATAATATTACAGAGCAAATAGTTAAAAAAATATCAGACACACTGCAAAATATTCACAAAGCTTAATGCAGTGAAAGGAATAAAAGACAAAGATATATTTCTATTTATACTTTACTTGAAGATCAGAATTTCAGGTACAGAATAAGATCAGGTAAAATTAAGTTGAAAGATGGCAAAAAAGGTGCCAAAGTTGAACAGTACAATTTTCCAGTGCCTTCTCCAACCTCACTGAAGTGAAATTGCTGCTGACTTGAGATGAAAACTGTGATTTCACAGAAAACTTTGGGAAGCTGACTCTTGTCAAAATCAGTTTTTTTCCATTTATTTATTTTATATTATTTCACCTGCATGTGGTCTTAAAACTGAGAAGTCCAGTTATCACCTCTTTTGTCTCTAGCTACGCATCTATTTCACTTCCGCATTGGCGGTAGGATTGAGAAGGGGCTGTAGTCAGTGAGAAAGACGAGTGCCCTTACGATGGCATGGAGATGCCAGGTAGCAGTGACAATGACAGAATAAGGTTTGTGATCAGCGAGCCGATCACACTCATATCACTCTAACCCAAATTCATTAACTGGATTGATTAAACAAGGGGCTTCCTTCGAGCATGTACGGGTCAGTAAACAGCAGAAAGGAGAGGTCTAGAATACTCTTTTGTCCTCACTTTCCTAGAGCATTTAAAGAAGGGAAGATACTGATCTTCATAGGAGCTGCAAGGCTCCAAAACAATAATATCTGTATTTTCTGGGACTCTGGCTGCAGATCTTCCTAGTCAGCCATTCGTCGCATTTACTAGAGATGTTTTTTCTCTCTAAAATGCTGCACTGAACACAATCTCCTCCTGCTGTTTTCTCTGTCCAAATGTGTTACAGGAGGGACCGTATTGCTGCTTGAGCTGACAGTAGCCTCAAAACCAGGTCTTTACATTTCAGAGTAGCGTTACAAAGGATCAGGAAATATCCTGGAAATAAGCTGGCATCAGTGAGTTCCTACTATTGCTGTAACACCATTATCACTGGCAGGAACACAGAGAAAAATTTTTTTTCAGATAGGTTTGTGAAGAACTCATTATTTTGCCTTAATATTCAAGAACATCAGCAGCAATAGTTTTTTGCTTAAAGGAAAACAGTTGTCCATTGCAAACTCCAGTCCCCTCCTTTTCTCAGCAGCTATGCACTACGCATAACTAACTTTCAAGCACATTTTAAGCTGAAAAAGCAGCCGTCTATTTTTCATTTCCTAAATGCGCCTGCCACTAAGGATTAATGGTTCTCTTCCTTTAAATAAAACATTATAGAGAGGCTCATATATGGTTAAAAACATATTTAGACACCTACATATCTTTGCAAAATACAAAAAACATTCCCTTTACCTTTGTTAAACAAAGCTAAAGTCACTTGCAAAATCAAAACCAGCCATCTTAGACTCATAGTTCTTAAGCTCTCTTGAAAACTGTATTTCTTTGGGGTAACATCTATGCTGTAAGAGAGACAAGCGACTTCATACTTTCAACTAGTCAGCAGGAGGTAGACCTGGGTGTAGTTACTGCAGCATGGAAGAACAGCCATGCACGTATTATCACAGTCTAAGAACACTTTGTGGTCTTGCAGCTGGTTCTTCCACGACATTGGCTGGAGAGCAGTCAGGCGGAAAGGGACTTGGGAGTGCTGGTGGACAGGAAACTCAACATGAGTCAGCAGTGTGCCCAAGGGGCCAAGAAGGCCAATGGTATCCTGGCCTGCATCAGGAATAGTGTGGCCAGCAGGACTAGAGAGGTCATCATCCCCTTATACTCGGCACTGGTCAGGCCGCACCTTGAGTACAGTGTCCAGTTCTGGGCCCCTCAGTTTAAGAAGGATGTTGAGATGCTGGAGTGTGTCCAGAGGAGAGGAACGAGGATGGGGAAGGGGCTGGAGCACAAGCCCTGTGAGGAACAACTGAGGGAGCTGGGGTTGTTTAGCCTGAAGAAGAGGAGGCTCAGGGGAGACCTTATTGCTCTCTACAACTGCCTGAAAGGAGGGTGTAGTCAGGCAGGGGTTGGTCTCTTCTCTCAGGTGACCGGCGACAGAACAAGAGGACACGGTCTCAAGCTTCGCCAGGGGAGGTTTAAGCTTGACATTAGGAAGAAGTTCTTTACTGAGAGGGTGATTGGCCATTGGAATGTGCTGCCCGTGGAGGTGGTGGAGTCACCATCCCTGGAGGTGTTTAAGGAGAGATTGGATGAGGCACTTAGTGCCATGGTGTAATTGACAAGTAGGAGTAGGTGTAGGTGTTGGGTCATAGGTTGGACTCGATGATCTCAAAGGTCTTTTCCAACCTTATGATACTGTGATACTGTGATACTGTGACTGCTATTATTGCTTACGCTAGGTGGGATCAGACTGTCGTGGGAACATCTAGATTTGCTGGGAGATCTCCATTGTGCTGAGATGACTACTTCTACTTTTGCCAAACAGTTGCATTAGCAGAAATCTAGCAGGGCATCAGAAGCTGGAGTCTGCATACTTACATAAGGAAGCCTTCCACAGAGATCCAGCAACCATGGCAGTAAAAGGGCAGTGAATCGGAGGCACTTATACCACCATACTATTACAGTGGTCATCTGAGATCTTAAACATCTCTTCAACTCTGAGGCGCAAAACCTGTTGGGTTTTTTTTTTTTCCCAGTTCATTACTCCATACATCTGTAATTTCCAGACAGACACTGGAACACCTATCAGTTACTGGACTGGATCAGAAATCCATTCACTCAAACAATAGTGTTCAAACACTTTCAAAAAACCTGATCACTGCCCTTACCACCATGTCCTATATTCCCATAAAACATACCTCGTGGTCAGAAGAAAAGCTACCGTGCACCTATTAGTGCTGCCAGAATCACCAAGAACAAAATAAAATAAACCCATTGAGCAAGAATAAAAGAGGTAAAAGGTTTTGACTAGCATCTTTGAGTCAGACTCTTCAAGGGAGAGAAGAATACAAGATCTGCCACTGAAAGTGCAATTTCATCCCAAGAGATACATTAAGGACTGTGCTGGATGGCACGGCTGGTCGCTCTGCTACCGATCCAGCAGTGAAAAACCTGTCATAATGAATTTAGAGATTTTCCTTAAATCCCTTTTGCATAGGAAGGAAATTTCTGCCCCACTAACTGGATTTCATCTAGAATTATTAAATGGGGAGAACATTTTTAACAGAGAAAATGTGTTCCCATCGTATTTGGATATGGATATCCAACCTCTGGATAAAACAAATCAAAGCAGTTCAAGATCTAACTTCTTCCATAATTAAGTTTTCCAACAGGAACAATTTTCAGAATAATAACCTTTTTGTTTTGGAATGAAATATAAAATTTACGACAGAGCACTGAAGACTGCACTTCTAAAAGCAGCATCTACAGAATCATGTTGTGATGATTACAGGTTATGTATATATATACAGTCATGCAAGAAATGCAGTCAGACACTGTGCTTTCCCCACCTTCTGTGTAGCTGCTAAACACTGCTGCACAAGACCATAATAATATACATACTTTATTAGCATTGTTTATTTTTGCTAATGCTGTTTAGATTGTTAGGACAACTTACAATAGTAATTTTGAAATCGTAGTGACTTCCTTTAACTGTTGTGTAGGCCATTTAAGCAAGTTTAAATACATGCAGAGGAATTTCATGTGAGTTGTTAAATGCTTGCCTACCAGCTGCCACAGTATCTGAAACACTTGTTGAACAACAAACACAAGTTGAGGCCTGGAACACAAACCTTACTTCTGGAAGGTATTCTTAAATCAGCAGTAGAGTCATACCTTAAGCACAAATAACGGCTGAAGACGGATATGCCAAATGCTGTATGAAAAAGACTCACAGCCCGGTCTGTCAGTGTCACTCTGACAGAGTCTCATGTGCAACTGCACATTTTCCTTTTCTCACAATCCATTCAGCTGACTTTAACAAAATTAAACACACTCCAGGGCAAAACGACCGAGTAAAACAAAACAAAACATTTATACTGTTTATGAAGATTTTCTTAAGAAATTCTGATTTTGAGGATAAATGTTTCTCTCTTGAGCAAATTAGACACCCTTCCTCACAGTTCTGGCCTCTGGATGACCACAGAACCGTGGTGAAGGACAGCAGGGTTACTTCGTTTCCATGAAACTCATTTAGCAACACCACTTTGTGCCTAACTGGACATTACTAAATGAGGTATCTACCACAACAAATGAATCCTAACGATAATAATACAAATCCAACTCTATGGTGATGAATAAGATGAATTAGATGGCCTAGCCCATCTCTCAGTAATGCTACAACCATGTATCCTATTCACCATCTGTCACTGGTTGTGCTAATTTCTGCTTTCTCTGTCTATGGCCATTAAATGCAAAGTATGCTATGGGAAAGAACTGTTTGCAGGGAATTGTAAGGAGTGAGCCACACCTTTTTAACATTATTGTCTTTTAAGCATTCAAGAGGATCAGAGAGTAGGTCAGTAGGCATAAATAATGCCTATTCATTCGCTTCACCTGCAGCAGATAGGGAGAGCATGCATTTGGATTTGCCCTTCCACATGTTTCATCAGTAAGTGTATGTTTTAAGTCACTGGTACCAACAACAGCATTCTTTTCTCTTTTTTAAAATCGGTGTTTATAAACAAATTAATTGGTGTGCAGGATGTGCCACCAAGTTGGGATATTTAATCCATTTTGATAGGTATTTCTAGGCTTTAAAGACGACAGAGGAACCATCATTGAGGGATGGGCCACCAGCTGATTGCGTTTCTGATGGAGCTCTGAAAAAAGGAGTCCCCGGGCGCTGCGGCACAGCCCATGGCAGCAATGCCCATTACCTGCGTGATAAACCAGTTTCAAAGAATTCAAACTTCAATCCATTGATTTTTGTCCTCTCTGTAAAAGATTTCTCTGACACAACTAACCTATTCGATTTGAGGTCTTCGTCTGTTGTGACCTAACCTGAGATGATGATGGTGGCATCTTCCCGGGCCACTCAATGTTTTTGCCTGTCCCTGTGGTCTGGCCAGGATCTTTATACTACTTCTCAAAGATTACAAAAACAGAGGGATGAAAGTTAGAGGTGCCAGCATACGCTGTGCTAAAAGCAACTGAGAGCCAATAAAATGATTCCATATGCAAATCATTTCAATTCCAAACTGTTCCATTGCTTTGTAATGAACTCCTACAGGAAATCTGAGATCGAGGATCAGATTGTTCAGGCTCCCTTCTCCCTCAGTGCTCCTTCCCCTCCACATTCCACTGTTTATTTGCATTCAAAAATCCCACACTGGAATGTGACTGAGACTTCCCACTTTTTTACAGCTGCTTTGTGAGAGAGAGGTGACAGTGGTATTCTAAGCGTCTGCAAAAGCTTCAGTGTTGGGATGCTCTGCTCTGCCACAAACCCACTCCTTTGTATCATGAAAGCGGAAACAGCAAACGTGTCCAACAGAAAAATGGACATCACACCTTCTGTCTTTTATACACTGGCCCACTCTAAGCTGGAATGCTGAGAAAGGAAAACCAGGAGGCAATCAGCAGCAAGCAGCATAACGTGCTAGAGCAAGCAGATTAAGTTCATCCCATTTGTCCATGCTGGTCCTTCACTCTCAGGTGGTGTTTAACATAACTGAAAAAGATGCTCCTGTGATTATAATAAACAGATAAAATCTTTGCAGTGTTTTTGGATCTCAGTTTACTGCTAAATTCTGTATTTTAGTGCATTTTCATCTTAGAAAAAAAGGCTGAATGCTTATATTTTTTCTCAAATTATGCCATGAAGAATTATAATTTGCCTTTTAATGGAACTGTCAAGGACCCATTCTCTCCAGTTTACTATATAGATTTGTATAGCCCATACAAAAATGTTATGAGTTTAATTGGAACAGACAGCATGACAGCATAGTTTTATAGAACTGTTTACAATTACTACAATGGCAGCTTCCACAGAGCTCTTAGTGATTTTTCAAGAGCATTTGCAAGAATAAAGTGTGTGTTAGGAAAAAAGAAATAGTAATTTGCTACAGCTGTGCAAAGTGGATTAAGGAAATCTATCAGCAGTGACACAGATATTTAGAAAGGGGAGATATTTTGCCTATCTGAGCACAACTGTAAGATTTTGTGACATCGATAGTTTTTTTAAAGGCTAGATTACACAAAATATTTTCTTTTACCCTCAGATATATGGCAAACTTACAGGTTAGAAAAGTATTCTGGTTGTTCATCACTTAAGGAGAGAGTGAGATCAATTAGGCAGAACCTAAGACCTCTAGTCCTCCAAAGCAGAGGGCATACACGATCATTTGGAAAGTTATGCAAGCGAGAAGCAGGATAACAATATTGAAAAAGAGGAGTGCAAAAGGCAAAAAACCCACAGAGGACAGGTCTAGGAAAAAGTGATGAGAAAGGCACTCTTCTGGCAGCTTTAGTGCTGGAGCTGTGAACAACTGTGTGATGTGTCCTGTTCAGACAAGAGAATTTGCTTGTTATGTTGTAAGCATAACTGCACCAAATATATCTGGTATTACCAACTTGCTTTTCCGACTGCTAATTTCACAAAATCTTCAGTTCTGGCCAAGCCCTTGGGTCAGAACTAATGTTATTATTACACGCAACAGACTCGAAGCTTCTGCTATCACATGATGCAGAATGGAGACTTACATGGGAAAAAACCAAACAAATTGATTTTCTAAAGGGCATGTTGAACACAGATACTAAAAGGAGCTTTGTTGAGTATAAGGGCAATAAGAGAACAGAAATCTTTGCTTAATTAACTAATAATGAAAAAAGCTCATTATGGAAGTTCAACGTACTAATAGAGAACTTCATAAAGACAGCAGTCTGATTCTTTTCCTGAAGTGATTTTATGGTGACATAAGTTCTTTAAATTAATTACATGATAGATTTGTTCTTTATTTACTTTTGAAGATATTCTCAAGACCCGAAAGGTCCTTTTTGACCTTGAACTTTGTGCCTTTGTTGTTAGACTTGTCATCCACTCAAACCAGATTAGAATAATGCAGTAAGGACAGACAGGGAAGAACACTGGGCTGTGATTAATACACATAAATTATGTTGAAAAGGGCCCATGAGAATAACTGGGTTGAAGACGGACAAAATTGCTTTTCTTCTTTAGGGAGAGGGGCAAGCAGAGCAGTATTTATGCAAGTAGGCAGATTAATTGGCTTTTGCTGAGCTCTGTGCTGCTGCAGCTAAACTGCTTCCACAACCTGACCTAATTAATTTAGCATTTGCCTGGGTATTTCCTCATTCAACCACAGGACAAGTGTAGTATATGGTGCACTGCAGAAATTACCTTGGAAGTCACACAGCCCCATACCAAATAAATTTCTCACAAACAAATTAAAATTCATAAAACAGCATTGCAGCAAAAAAATTATCAGTCACATCATAAAACGCTAGATGAAAATTCATATACTGTAGTTGGAAAACTGGCACAATAATTTAAATATACTGTCAATGGCAATTAGCAAGAAGCAAATAAGCATCTAAGTTACAGGACACTCCATATTTAAGTGCTTCACAGCATTAGTGACCATTTCATCTCATTACTGACAGGCCTCATCTTCTCCACTGTCATCATCAGGCTGATTTCATGGTCCCGTAATTCCCCTTGCATGCCCTCTGAAGATGGCAAAAAAGAAGCTGTTTCAATTCCCTTATATCGCGACACGTTTGATAGCAAAGAAGTCTAATGAAGGCAGAAATTCTAGACAGGTGAAACATGCTGTTTTCACTCCCTTGTGTCCCTTGAGTAACAGAATCATGGAATGGTTTGGGTTAGAATGGACCTCAAAGCCCATCCAGTTCCAACCTCCCACCACGGGCAGGGACACCTCCCACTGGATCAGGGGGCTCCAAGCCCCATCCCACCTGGCCTTGAACACCTTCAGGGACGGGGCAGCCAACACTTCTCTGGACAAGCGGTGTCAGGGCCTCACCACCCTCACAGGAAAATATTTCTTCCTAATATCTGCTCTACATCTCTCCTCTTTCAGCTCAAAACCATTCCCCTTTGTCCTATCCCTGCAGTCCCTCATAAAGAGCCCCTTCCCAGCTTTCCTGTAGGCACCCTTTAAGAAAACTGTGAAGGGGCTCTTTATTTTTATTGTGAAAACAGTGTTATCAGGTGGAAAAATTTTATTTCTAGATCAAGCTCCTGTATCTGTGTAGGACATTAGTGAAGGCAGCAGAACACTGAGGCAAGAGCTAAAACAAAGAAACAAACAAATGGATAAATGAATAAATAAAATGTGGCCAGGCCTTAAGGGTTCTAGCAAGCATACCTTGGAAAATTTCAGCTCTTGGAGTCAGTATCTCACCTTTTTGTTTTGTTCTGTTTGTTAAGTATAAATGGATGAGAAAACACATCTATCCTCTGCAAGAACACAACTTCCAAGCACCCAAGACACAAGCAGAGAAATAAAGAAAATTCAAATGTATTAGGTTTTCAAATTCTACTTTTAAGCAGATGCTACAGTTTTTAGTTGGCTCATAATGAAACAGTAAGAATAACTTTGTGAAAATATTAACTAAAAGATTAACTAAACATTACTAAATATTCAGAGGTGCTGAAATTTTGCTCCTAATTTTTCACTTTCTACCTTTATTTTTTCCTTTTGTGTACGAGATTTTGCATTCTTAGCCAGCAGATGCATTGTTTTACATTCAAATAGTGGTGCAGCTGCCGGTACCTATGACTTGAGAGATTTATGGATAATAACAGGAGCGCACAATAAACAAGTACATTTGGATGCACACCAAACAGAAGCCACATCAGTCAATCAAACTGCTGTGCAACTGATCCAAGTTTACAGATAAATGTAAAACCAGATAAAATCCTCCAGTGAACCTGGCTGCTTTTTTAGAAAAATACATTATGCATTTCACAGTACTGGCATGGATAATGCAGTATTTTCCTCTTTGACCGAAGCATACTATATAAATCTGTTTTCTAAGCCAACAAATGTTAAAGCAGAAACAAACAGTCACTCTTCTGCATTGCTATCAATAAAAAAATAGCAAGCATATCAATCAGTTTGTGAAGCAAGGGAAAAAAGTGTGTGACAATGTCAGGATGTCACTCCGTTCCACTTTGCACACAAAACAACTGCACTTCACCTACACGGTAAATATTGTACTGGGCACACATTGCTTCTTTCCTGGTCACTTCACTTATTCTGACATCTATTTTTTGCATTTTTTTCTGGTGTGAATGTCACATTCTGTACAAATGAGAACAATAAAAATTTCTATGCATGCCTTTCGCATGAATAACAGAGACCACAATAAAGGACCATAGCAGTCTCAATTCAAACCTGACAACTTTATGCAGTACTTTTTCAGTCTTCATCAATCAAAACCACAGAAATAAAAACAGAGTGAAGAGCTCTGAGCTGAATTCTTGAAGTACCAGAAGCCAAAGGTACTGGCCTAAGAAGGAGGTTGCTGATTTTGCATTATTCTATTCACAGTTGAGGTATACCTAAAGTATCCTAAATTAAAATTTAAGCAGTGTCTAGTTTAACCCACCCCAAGATTATATATATTTTTATTTTTCTTATTTTCTTCTTATGATAACTTTGTAAACAAGGCTTGAGGGAGAAGAAAAAAGAAAGATATTTTCATTTTTATATGGGCTGAATTCTGGTATCCAACTTCACAATGCTGCCAACTCACTGAGTTCAGCTAAGCATCCCTGGATTTGAGTTTTGCCAACACAGCAGAGTCACTGTCCCTGGTCTCAGTGCAGGTTTGCCCTAACATATACCAAATAATTTCTGCTTATTAAGAAGCAGCCAGATATAGAGCAGCTATGACTACGAGCCTTCCTCCGACTGTCTTATTGAAGCCTCTTAAATAGTCAGAGGAGCTAATATCACGTCATAACATATAAGTTTGGCTTTAGCCTAACTTGCCATATTCTGATCAGCCTCTGGTGCAGCAGGAAAGTACATATTTTAACTATATAGGGAACTTAAGGGTATCTGAATTCAGATATCTGTGGGGTGGTATGAAAAAACATGTAAGAGCCTATGTTTCTTTCACAACATCTTCTGGTACAAGGTTTCTATCTGATACAGGTTGAGGAAAGAAGTCCTGGAGGGAGAAATGGGTTATTCCGAATGTACCTGCACAGGCAAACTGAGCTCATGAAACAAGAACAAACTGAAATGGGTCACAGTCTCCCCAAGCAGATGCATCTCTATTTAGCAACAGCTATTATAGTTGTTGACACCTTAAGAAAGGGTCCTTATCACTACCTCAACTGGGCCTGACTTATCTTTCTACTTCAAAACGCGTGTAGTAGCATTGTCCCTAAGTCACAGAAGTGGCAGCTACACAATGCTGTGAATATACCATATAATTTTTTGAGTAAAGTGCAAGAAAAGAGTCTTTTGCAAAACCAAATTGGATAGTAAATATTTGCTTATAAAAAAACAGGTCTAAATTCTGATTATTATCCTGCTTTCACAATAAACTCTGACAGATACTGTCAGCTAATTGTTTTGGTTTCTTTTTTTTTTCATGTGGCATTTTCTTTTGTCTTTAAGGAATAAACTCTGGAAACAAATGTATAGGTTATAACTCTATTACTGTCCAAAAGCCCTGCTGTGCTCAACTCAAAAAGAATTCAAATTAGAATTACTGATGACTGAAAATGGAACAGTTATAAGAAAATAAAAACTGATGAGAACGTTACTGGTTCTGATCTGTCAGTTTCCCTTATTTCCCCTCAGTGGAAACATGCACCATGTCAAAAAACGTCGGTCTTCCAGAAAATATTTGCCTTTGTCCACTTACCAGCTTGCTGCCTGACACATTGTCCTTGTTGTCTCTTTAACAAACAGTCATTTCATTGTTTAGTCTGAACAGAGAATAAACTGAGCAACCAGGATCTAATACGACGACTCAGAAGAGCTGACAGGGTTTGTAGCATCAAGTTTCAGCACATGTGCCTGGCCACCTGCAAAAGTCAGTTTTGCACTGCTACATCCAGACTGTAAAGTATACTGGAGATGAGTCCTACTGTTTTTTTTTGATGGTTCTCTGAGAACAGGAATCACCTTACATGTTTGATAGATATTAAGGAACAGTTTTTTATTTTAAAAAATAAGCCTCAGCCCTTCTTTGTGTGCAGGGACTTAGGTTTCTCCTTTTATAGTAACTGCTACTCTCTTGGATGCTCCTGGCTGGTAAACTCTAATCTATACTACTTCAAACAAACAGGATTTCAAACAAAGCAGCAGGCACACAGGAAGTAAAAACTTGGTCCAAACACCTACTACGATAGTGTGAAGAGTCACAGTGGCCAAGAGTGATCTCACATTGCTCCTTCAGCCAGCTCGCCTTGCTTCGTGTGGTACCCGACTCAGAGCAGCCTCTGCTGATTCTTTCCACCACCAAGCTACAAGGACTTTCTTAATTGCCAATATGAACAGAGCGTAACCATGTCATCAAGCCATGGTGGGGAACTTGCCTGAAAGCAACTGCAAGGCACCGGCTCACTTTCATCACACAGGCAGGCAGCTATCACTGAAGAGCTAATTGCACTGTAAATCTGCACGGTAACTTACAGTAACTTGTTACAGAGACATAACCTAAACTAAAGACTAATTTACCCTGCCATCTGTTTTCAAATGTTGCAGCAAAATTTATAACAGTATTACAGAATTGGATATGATCTTTGTTCCGTAATATGCAAAATCCTAGTTTATTCTAACGGTTTGCCCTAGTATCCAAAAGAAATTATGAATTTATACTGACTGGTTTTGCCCTAGATACATAAATAGTAAAATATTTCCACTTTCCAGTGGATTAAGACATTCACTGCTATCATACAAGACTGAATCAGTTTATCTGACCTATTTCTCTAGTCACTAGGTTTCCAACGTCTAGAAAATGCATCAGTTTCTGAGAATGGTACTAACACATTGGTAAGTAGCATTTTCACTTGGAGTTGTCCAGGCACCTACATATATGGCTTAACCAAGTTTCATAACTTTCTCTGAAAGAAGTCATCTTCTCTCTAAAAGTGTAAAGATAGCACGTTAAGGTTTTTAAAGCATTTAAGGCTTTTAAAGCATTTAAGCTTTTGAATATTTACTGAATGCTGAACAAAACCAAACCAAAAGGGTTGTCTAAAACCTGGAGCCTGATGAAGACAGGAGACTAATACGACATTAATATGAGACTGATACTTTCAAAAACAACTAAAGCAGACTGGAATACTTAAAGCGTTTACAGCAACAAAATTACATTTGTTTTTACATATTAAGACACATATACATATTTATATTTATAACTGTTAGTCTTCACAGACCAACAAGCTCCTTCAAAATTATGCTTTTGGCGCGCCAGGGTACTGAATTGTCCATCAGCTGCAGATGGAGATGTTCAGGGGGAGCTCCTCCACCAGCAGGAGCCAGACTCCTCCATTAGAGATGCTCAGCTTCATGGAAAAAGACCTTTCAGGCCAACTGATTAAATCCAGAGAATTAAAATATGGCAGATCATCTCACTATCAAGAACACTTAAAAGTTTTTGAGGTGAAGCACAAATCAATGCAAGTAATTGAGTTGGATGCTTCAAATATGCTTAGTATCTTGTGTATGAGTAGTTCTCCTGAGAAACAATATGCATCAGCACAGCGTTTTGCAGGCTCAACGATTAAATCAATGTACATTCTGTAAATTCCAGCACCTTTGATAATACAGGGGAGCATTAAGGCAAAATTTTGTCCTGTGTTCTCTCTAGAGTAGGGCAATACTGTAAAACCATACATTTTTACTCTACCATTGATTTCAAGTTCATCATTAGAGTCAGCTGGGCAATAGCAGAAAAAGCTTAGTCTTTCCTTTCCAGTAAAGAAACAAGGAAAGACACTGAGTGACCCACGCTCTTCTGTGTTGAGATTCAGGCATTCATCTGGAAGAGAGGAAACTCAGGTCAAGCAAAACAAGAACTTGAACCGGTGTTTCACCTGTTACACATGAATACTCTGCTCTCTGCTAACTTGGGGCCTCTTTCTTTATATTGGGGAAGTCACGAGAGGTATGCTAAGATGTGAGACATTGCTGAGGGAGTGAGACATTGCTGAGTCAGGCGGAAAGGGACTTGGGAGTGCTGGTGGACAGGAAACTCAACATGAGCCAGCAGTGTGCCCAAGGGGCCAAGAGGGCCAGTGGTGCCTTGGCCTGCATCAGGAATGGTGTGGCCAGTAGGACTAGAGAGGTCATCATCCCCTTATACTCGGCACTGGTCAGGCCGCACCTTGAGTGCTGTGTCCAGTTCTGGGCCCTCAGTTTAAGAAAGATGTTGAGATGCTGGAGTGTGTCCAGAGGAGAGCGACGAGGATGGGGAAAGGGCTGGAGCACAAGCCCTGTGAGGAGCGACTGAGGGAGCTGGGGTTGTTTAGCCTGGAGAAGAGGAGGCTCAGGGGAGACCTTATTGCTCTCTACAACTGCCTGAAAGGAGGTTGTAGTCAGGCAGGGGTTGGTCTCTTCTCTCAGGTGACCGGTGACAGAACAAGAGGACACGGTCTCAAGCTTCGCCAGGGGAGGTTTAGGCTTGACATTAGGAAGAAGTTCTTTGCTGAGAGGGTGATTGGCCATTGGAATGCGCTGCCCAGGGAGGTGGTGGAGTCACCATCCCTGGAGGTGTTTAAGGAGAGACTGGATGAGGCACTTAGTGCCATGGTGTAGCTGACAAGTAGGAGTAGGTGTAGGTGTTGGGTCATAGGTTGGACTCGATGATCTCAAAGGTCTTTTCCAACCTTATGACACTGTGATACTGTGAAACACTTGTCAAGAGCACAGGCTGCTGTGCACTGTTACTCTTGTGGGCACAAAAAACAGAATTAAGGAAGATTAGCCCTGAGGTGGCAAGTGGTAAATATTGGTGCCCAGACTATCTTGTTCTCTGTTGTACAAGTTGGAGGCAAGGGAGCAGCCACAAATTGTTATATAACGCATATAAATTCCTGGCTACATGGCTGGTACCATCATGAGGTTTCCAGCTTTTGATGACTATAACCAGCTAGGGAGGGATGGTGTTGTATACATCCCCCTGTCTACAAAAGGCAAGGGAATCTTTAGCAGCAGGCTGGCCCAAATTGGTGAGGTGGGCTTTAAACTGAAGGATTCAGGGGGTAGGATCCAAAATGGCAATGCTCGTGCCATCACAGTCAGCTGGGGAATAAGCCAGGTCAACCAGAGCAACAACAAACATTCCTTTGCTGCCTCCCATGACAAGAAACACAAGGACAACCATCTCAAGGGTGTGTATAGCTGTGGTGGATCCTCTTGCAACCCAGAAAAGAGAATACTGAGATGGGATCTCATCCATGCTTATCACTATCTAAGAGGGGGTTGTCAAGAGGATGGGGCCAGACTCTTCTCAACGGTGCCCACTGACAGAACAAGGGGCAACGTGCACAACCTAGAGCACAAGAAGTTTCACCTGAACACAAGGAAAGATTTCTTTCCTGTGAGAGTCACAGAGAAATGGAACAGGCTTGTCCAGGGAGAGTATCAAACCCTCCTGCACATGTACCTGTGCAACCTGCTCGAGGTGACCCTACTTTAGCAGAGGGATTGGACTGGATGAGCTCCAGAGGTCCCTTCCAACCCACACCATTCTGTGATTAGATCAGATCTATTTTCTTCTAAACAAGCTTCTGAGTTTTCCTAATAAAAGTACCGTGGAGGCACATAAAAAGCTTCAGTGCTGAAAATACAGCCTTTTTTTTTTTTCAAGAAAAAATCAGTTTTATTAAAAAAAAAATCCAAGAAACCAGGTTAAATTTAGATGCTGCCTTTCACAAACAGCCTACACAGTGGATATTTTTTCCTGATAAGCATCAGGTATTAACCTCTTTCTGTATCTTCAGAAATAATTGCAGCCAGTTCTTCTGGAAACTAAATGGAATGTGGACATCTGTTCACTGTAAACATGTAAAGAACATTTTCAACACTGAATAAAACTGCAAATCACATATTTTATTCCATTATGTGGCATAAGGAAAAATGATATATGAGGAAGAAAAGAAAGTCCAAATGAGATAGACCAGACAGCATAAGAAAAGCAATTTGTGATCTAGGCATTCATCTGGAAGAGGGGAAACGGGTCAAGCAGAGCAAGGAGTCAAACCTTGGTTTCAGAGAGGCACTGCAGTAGCAATGTGGGGAGAAATCACAGCAAAAGCATGTGTCAAGTATTGAGAGGTAGCAGTCATTAGCAGAGTGAAGAGTCAGCAACAGAAATGTAATTCAGATGAAGGGAAAAAGCCCCTCAAATGGGGAAGGAAATAAAGTAGAAAGAAAGTAAGGGAAAAAAAAGCAGCAATTAAAGAGTAGGAAATTAAGGCAAGAGAGTAAAAAAAGAGAGCTGGTATGTTAAAAGAAAGACTATGTAGAAGACTCAAATAGTTTCCTTTTGATAATGATAAGCCAGCTGAGATACTAAAACGATTAGGAAAGATGCAAACAAGATCAAAGAGCAGAACTACTTGCAAAAATCAAATGGGCAATGAAAGGCAGAGGCTGGCCATTACATTGAGCTGTTCAGCAGTTCAGTACTGTTTTCTTCATACGACCATTCAGAACTAGATTGTCAAACCTGCGTACAGAAGTAACAAGAGAAGCTTTGATTCCCAGGCCCATTCTGAACCTGTGACTGATGATGGCAGCAAAAAATTGGACTTTTTCTCTACATCGAGCTGGTACTTGCAGTGAGAGCAGAGTGCCAGGAGCCCTGCTCTCTGAAAAAGCTGGAATTGAATCAAGACCTCCCAATATAAACAATCATATCAAGAACTGCCTATTACATTCTGTTCTTGGGTTTGCTCCTGGGACAACACTGGTTTGGTTTGTCTTTCAAGAAACCATTTCCATGATCAAACTTATCACTTAAGAAAATGATTACGTATCCTCATAGTTGGCACTTTCAATCCCCCAATGGTCAATACAAAAACCTCTAGCAAAATATTATCATACATGGAACGAATGTCACGATAGGACAATGCAACCTACTCTGCAGGATTCATTCATGAAGCATATATTGGTTTCAGTAAGACCAAGATTTTACCATGTGATCACTCTGATCCAGGGAACAATAATTTCAGAAATTTCTGTGTTTGCACAGTAAAATTTTAAACAGGAATGGTCGTTCCCTGATGCCAAATATGACTGTGATGAAAGGCCTGAGAAATCAGCCCCAAAAATACCTTCAGGTGTCTCAGTATTATCTTTCTTCTTAGAAGAAAATAGTTACTGTGATGCGGTAATCAAACTCGTAGTAATGCTGACTCGTAATGTTCTCAGTAAGATGATATCCTAGGAAGATACGTATACACGCACCTTACCCCCAAAGCATCTGGCCTTCATAGCAACACCGAGCACTTACCACATTAATAATGAATGATACTCTTATTCCAGGTTTTCCTTAATAAGCAGAGATTGTTCAAATGAGCTGAATCAACACTGGTAGAGCCTCCGTGTGAAGTGAAAAGTCTAACAACAATAATTGCCTTTATAAGCATCCTTGCAGTGGAGTATGGACCTAATGCAAAGAGAGATCAGCTAAGAACACAGAGGCTTTTCCAAAGCATAGGTTTGGGGAAGGTGACAAGGACACTCAGCAGAAACTCGATGGAAACTTTAGGTCACGCATATGAGCCCCTTAATGTTTTTACTTTCAAGATGGTGTGTGTTGGATTGATCTTGAGCTTTGTGCCTGTAAGAATCTGCAGAATTTGTTTATTGCAGTCACCTAACTGCAGACAGGACAGATCAGAATATCGGTACCTCAAATGTTGTGATACATCTGCACACACACTGCTGCATGTTTTACTGGAATAATTTTAACACAGAACCACTCATACGAGAAGGCAAAACACCCAGTTCAGATCTAGATTTAATACAGAAACATTCAAATGGATGGGATGAGTTGCCAATAAGAGAAATCCCTCTCTTTTTTCCATGTATTCTTACTAGCTCCTGCAAAGGGCTATGACATTGTTCTGAAACCTATACCACACCTCCTCAACTAATCCTGAGGCATTTAACGTCACAAGCATGACCAAATCGCTGAGTTCAAGTGAAACTGTATTGCTGAAGTGAAACGTTATTTGGACAACTGAGTAGCTAACTTTCAAAGACAGAACTTGACAAAACAAACGCTTTTCAGCTAAATCACTCCTGTTTTATGTGATTTTCCTAGATGTCACCTCATGATCTCATTGCTTATATTTTTCTCCCTGAGCATGCAGAACTACGGTTGCTGCACTGCTGACTGTTCCTCTTGGAAGGCCTGCAAATCTGATCTGACAATCCAAGTGGTTGACGGCTCCTTGTCCATCTAGGCAAAATGAGAGAAATCCTTCTGAAAGACAGCTGGAGCCTGACGCTAACAGCAATCTATCATCCATATGATGAGTATGCAAGTCCGAAAAGTTAGTTACTCAGACCAACAGGCTAAATTAGACACTTCCAGAGTGTCACTTCAAGCTATATTTATACTTATGTTTTTCCAGACACGGGATGGCCAACAGCAGATTTAGGAAATCATAACATGTTTGTAAGAGAAGTGGATAGAAGTTGATGTTTCAGACACTCATCACTTTAGAAGGTGCTTGTTTAGTGAAAGCGCTGCACCGCCTCTCATTCAGGCACTGAGATGAACTCAGCACTCACGGCAGAGTGGGCTCGTCAGCGGGACAGCGATTCACAGCTCCGTCCCTTACATAAGACTGTAACCTCTATTCACAGCCATCTGCTATGGTTGTTGTGTAACAAGCCATAGTCGAGTGCTTCTGCCAGCATATGGTAAATTTCCTTAAAATACACGTGTAAAAATCACTACACAAAGACCTAGAAATCCTTTAACTAGATCCAAGTCCCAAATTTCATAGATGAATGGTAGTTTGAAAAGACAGCCTCTGCATGGGGTGGCTGTAATTTCCTCTTCGACTTCTCTCACAGTATCTATGGTTTACAGGAAGATACACTGATTAAAACTTTTTGTGTTGCGAGATATCCCCATTTTGTATTTTCCTTGGGATTTATACTGAACTCAAAAGGAATTCTCAATTTCATTAGGAGCCTTCCAGACAGAGGCAGCTTTTAAAGAAGGTGTCCTGCTTTTAGCTGGTATAGAATTAATTTTCTTCTCAATAAATACAGTACTTTGTATTTAGTGTGAGAATAATGTTGATAACACATACTGGTTTAGCTATTGCTAGGTAATGTTTTTGCTCAGTTGGAATAGAGTTAATCTTCTTCCCAGTAGCTGCTATTTTTCTAGATTTTAGTATGAGAAGAATGCTGAAAAATATGCTGAATTTTTTGATTGTTGCTAGGAAATCAAGGAGTTTTTTCATCTTTCCATGTTTTACGAGCAAGCAGGTATATAAAGCTGGGAGGACTGGAGCTGTGACAGATCATCCAAAGTGGCCAGTGCAACTATTCCATACCATGAATGTAAAGTACTGTTTATAAGTGGGAAGTTTGGCAGGGACAGACCCCCTGCTCTCGGCACTCCAACTCTTGTGGTCTGCTTTATGCTGCTTCAAGTCTAGTTTCTGTGTTTGGCAATCTCTTGCACTGGCTGTCACCTCCGTGCCTGCTGGAACTGTTGTGCTTGCTGTGTTTGCCATCTGGCGATCACAGCTTGGAGCGCACGTTCCACAACCGCTAATGGGGCACAGGTTGAGTATTATCCTATTATTATTATCGTTGTCATCATGACATCTTATTTTATTTTCTATGCAAACTGCTTTTATCTCAACCCACGAGTCTTCCTTTCCCCTTCCAATTCTCCTCCCCAGGTGGAGAGGGGTCATAGAGTAGCTGCGTACTGTTGAGCTGCTGGCTAATGGCTAAACTAAGACATAAGGAGAAGGAAACCAATGGTTTTGAGGTTTGTTCCCCCCCCCCCCCCCCCCCCCCCCCCCGCTGTCAAAGATATTGCATCTACCTGATTCCACAAATTTCTACAGAGATGCAGTCTTCACGAGCTGAGCTACAGAAGACCACTTATGGTTTAAAAGTCAGACATACCAGACATACTTCAATATTTTAAATGAAAAGCTTTTAAAATAAAACAATGTTGAGTAATGAGGTGCCAGTACATTCTTGTCTTCCAGGAGAAGAGATGAACAGAATGTTTGTTAAAATTAACCAAAGAATTTTGGTAAAATTCAGACTGAAAATTTTCTACTTTTCCAAACAAAACCAGTGTGACATCTTATTTAACTGTTGTTTTAGCTAATACCGAATATATACATAAAAACTTGGTAAAGGCTGACGTTTCATTTAAAACTCAAATAAGAAGTAGAAATCAATTGTAAACCCCACTTCAATCTTTCCAGAAAGAAAGCTGGAGATGGGCTGGGGTGTGTCATATACAAACTCACTGCTGGTTGTTTTTCAAAAAGGACTAGGAATTAAATGAAAGTAGAGAAAAAAGCTCTGTTACTGCACACAAAAGCAATGGAAGCAATCAATTTAGAATCATGAATTCATAGAATGCTTTGGGTTGGAAAGGACCCTTAAAGATCATCCAGTCCCACCCCCTGCCATGGGCAGGGACACCTCCCACTGGATCAGGCTGCTCAAAGCCCCATCCAACCTGGCCTTGGACACCTCCAGGGATGGGGCAGCCACAGCTTCCTTGGGCAACCTGTGCCAGGGCCTCACCATCCTCACAGGAACAAATTTCTTCCTAATATCTAACCTAAATCTCACCTCTTCAAGCTTAAAACCATTATTCCTCGTCCTATCACTGCACGCCCTTTAATGCTGTTTGAAGACAGCTCTCACAGTAGCAGATCTTTGTTGTTGTTTTGATTTAGGAGCAACACAAACTTACAATCCTGGAATTAATTTAAAATATTCCACCCCCATTACAAACTTGAAGATCGCAAACTTGAAAATCAACTTTGCAGTAGTGAAAAAAAAAAATTAAAAAAAATTGCTGAACAATATTTATACTGCACAGTCTGTACAAATCACTGTTTACCTATAGAAATAAATATTACTTTCACTTGTTTCCTGTGCATTTAAATTTTGTTTTTAAGATTGTAAGAAAAAAATATGTTATCAAAATGGATAGGGACTTAGAGTGTGATTTTCTTTGCCCACTGCATTAGTAGTAAATTTATGATTCCCATTAATCTCTCCTGGGCTTTAACTTTTCACTATGTTCTGACAGCAAACACATTCACATTTCCATTTATTACTCGCGAACCATTTTGCTAACACTTCGTTAATGTTACGCTTCTGATGTTGAGCATTTCATTCCAGTTCTGCAGAATAAAGCCTAAGTTCCTTTTTTAAAGCAAAAAAAAAAACTTCAAGATTCATACTACTCACAAAGTACAGCTTCAGCACAACTCAAATTTGAAAACATATCAACTTTTACAGTCTGTATCCCGAGGTCTCTGCCCACACTTGATCAAAGAAGAAGGAAATCATGTCCTTCCTTTCCCCAAGGATAACTTTTCTTTCTTATTCTACCTTGCTGAGGTTCCATATTCCCCAGCCTGTGTCTCAAGTGATGCATCTTTTCTTGTCTACAGACAAATTCATTATAACTTTTGAAGCTACTGAGTTGCTTTTCTCCTTTATTGCTATTTCTATTAAGGCAATTCCTTCCTTCCTTTACGCCTTTAATGCATCAACACTTATCTAGGGTGAATTACGATGCATTCGAACTGGAGGAACTCTGCTTATATATCCTTACAAAGAAACCATAGTTGACAGAAATATCATACTCATTTGATGAATGCTAACAGATCTTATATTGAGTTACCATTTTCAGGAACTTCACTTAACCATTTTCACCACATAGCTCTTAAAATCTAATTTTACAAGGCAATAAAATATAACCTTTTGATTACTTCATTTTTGGAAAAGCTTAATATCCTAGAATAACATTAATAATTTTTATTCTGTGAACACATAGTTGATGTGGCACTCAGATTAGATTGATAAGAGCATAAAATGACAATTACTACAAAAGAAACCAGGTCTGCAGCTACTCTTTGCATATGCTTTTTTTTTTTTTGGAAATACAAAACAGTCTTAAAGAGATGACATAATTACTGAAGAAGGGCTTAAAAACCTTTTCTTTCTGAGTCAAAATTAAGCTACAAAATTCAGATTTAGATCCAGATTTCAAAAGATCTATCGGGAGTCAAACAAGCCCCATGTTAAATCTCTTTTAGAAGGACTTGCCCTCCACAAAACTCAAATATCCAAACCTTTGCCTAATCAGTCCTCCTAATTTCCCTAAATTCTGCTCCCTTCAGCAAAACCTTATTTTCTCTTATGCCTTGTAGAAATCAAGAAAAGGAGGACAAACCCAAGAAATTCAAGAGGAAAGTTGACAACTGCGGAATCATTAAGGAAAGCTGACAAAATCATTCAGGTTCTAGTAAATCAATCATTCAGTCAGAGGCCAGAAGTTTGCTTCATTTGTTCGCATTACCTGAAAACATATCCTATAAATTCTGACGCGCTTTTTCCCCTAACAGTCCTTTTACAGACACCTGTCCACCACAGGCAACTTCAAAGCCAGCTCTGCTTAAAGCAGGAGGCCAAACCTCCCAAGTTCTCCAGAATTCTCTTTCAATCTAAATTATCCTAAGTTGTTACAAATACAAAACTGGACAGGGGGTGTGTGGAAAAAACCCCCCGGCATAAATATCTGGAAAAAACAGCTTTTTCCTTTTTAAAACTAATTGGACATGGTTTACTTGTTTTACTTACTACCGCTACATAAAGACGTAATCTAAGAAGGAGGAACTGCAGATTCCAGACACGACACTTGCAGGTTTGCCTTGGGTGAGACTCAAAAATAAACATGATGTGTGCCATGCTGTCACAGGTTCACGTACTATATATAACCAGAGGCTATAGCTGGCTCTACAGGAATAAGACAGTCGAAAAAGGTAATTGAACAGACCCAAAGCATAACACGGTGGAAACTGATAGAAGAAAAATATCAATGTAGAAACACGGTGTGCATTTTAATGAAGAACACTGACAGTTTTGGAGTGTGCATAAATTTTGAGTGGAAGCTATAAAGTCTCGAAACCCTACAACAGCAGGAGCATGGCTTAATGACCTATAAGTTTTCCATAATATTTTTTTTTCTTTTAGAAAATAATGCATTTATTTGGAAAAAATGTTGGATAACATTCCCAGTATTTGACAGGGGATCCCTCTTCACTTAAGCTTCTGAGATCAAATGGGGCAAACTGAATTTTAATATGACAAATATAAAACTAATACTGCACATTAGAAACCTGAACCACACTTTTTGGATAGGAAAGTAGCTTTCAATGCCAACTTAAGAACAAAGTAGTTGAAGGTGGAGTTCAACATAATTTGGTAAAGAAAGGGTAATGTGACAAATCCATTCTCAATGCCTTGTTCATTGCTTTGGAATACCTGCACACAACAGCCAAAGCTTTAAAGGTTATACTTTTCCTCAGCATAAAAACTGATCCAAAGAAATATCCGCAGTCTACATAAAACTTACCTTTCAAGACTCGTTGGGGCAGGCAGGTCTACTCGAGAACGCTATAAAGGATAGTACAGGAGTACATTTGTACGATTTATGTTATATGTAAGTTCCCAATCCTACAGATACACACAGGACTACACGTGCCTGAAAAATGACTTATACATAAAGTTATACTAAAGTTGTATTTATCATGTTAAAAATGTAAGTGCCCTAGCATTGCTACGAACTGTATTTATAGAGAAGTTAGCCCAGACGGAGAAAGCTCAAGCAATGTTTCAAATATACTCCTATCCTTTCCTTCCACCATGTGACTGCTATTTCTTTTCTCGTTGTCCCATTAGTACTTCCACCATGGACGAACGAGATGATGACTGAGAGAGAGTTCAAGGACTTGTCCTGCCCAGTATTTGCAGGGCTGACAGACTCCCTCTCCTCGATAGGGACCGTGAGTACAGGTTGCATTGTCATACAGCATGCAGCCTTTTCCCTTATTGGTGACGTTACTGATTTTGTTAGGTTCCTGTGGCTCCCATGGTTTAGGCGCGTTACTCCAGTATTCCAAGATTAACACACAACTTCTCAAACCACTTGTCTTTGGGTTGGGGTTTCTGTTGTGGTTTGGTGGGGTTATTTTTGTTTTTAATTTTTTAATGTTTTTCACTTATAGCCAGAAAACCCGGGTAACAGTAGAGAAATAAAGGGAAGAGCAAGCAGTTAACACCTGTCATGCTTGAAGATCCAATAGAAGGGCCTGCGTTTGTGTTGCTTTGACATTGCTCTATGTCTGTCTTAGAACTGTTTTCTCATGAATTTGATCCTAACTTTCAGCTAAATGAGGTAGCAAGTGGCCAATCTGACTGCAAGAAGCCATGGATGCCAGTTTGGGAACTCTGAAACACAATCGGGTAGTTTCAAGGGGTATTTCAAAAATAGAATCTTAAATATCTTAACTATTTAGCTTAATTTATTAAGCTTAATTTATTAACTACGTGCACATGACTTAACATGCCTTATTAAATATTATGTAATAATTTGTATACAATATCTGTGGTGTAAAGCCAAGACCTGACTAAGATACACCTAAAAGGAGTTAAGTAATTTGGTTTGGCTCTTACTGTTAAAAATATCACATATTTGTCATATGCAGCCTCAGATAACAACCATGCTGAACAACCTTGGTTTGTTTTAGAGGGTTAAATTTAAAAAAAAGAATTTTGCATGTGTAAATAACCAAAAATTTTAAGACAGTATTGTTGCTCTTTTCCAGGTGACTGCGGTCAAAATCCACTTTTCATTTAAAGACAAGTGAATGTTCTGAAAATGTAACCAGCATTACTATAGGCAAGATAAACTTCAAAACATATTGCTTCAGTATTTTATGCATGCAAATTCAAATAAGCTCAATATTGTCATCAGATGCATCACTAGCACTTCTGAACACATTTACCATCAAGAACCCAAAGCAATCCCACAAAACTCAAATGAGCTGGACTTATTTATAAAGCCTGACTCCACCAGCAAGTGTTGGTTATGTGTAGTCCCGACACAAGAGCACTCACTTGAGTGTTCAACTTTGGGAAATTAAGCCTTGCATTTAAAAAAAAAAGCATCTTCCTGAAGCCACCTCCAAATACACCTTCCAGTGTCCTTCAGTAGTTCTCTTCCTAACCCAAACACTTTCAACCACAAAACTAAGGTTTTGCAAAGCAACACCAGAGCCTTCGGAGATGATCGCGCTGTTCTTCACTACTGCGCAAATACTTCTTACGCTCCTCAGGTTATGCAAACAGCAAATATTTCTGCTATTTATCAGCACGATATTCACTTTTTTTTCCTCTCCAGAAGTAAGATAAATACACTACATTTAATTCCTGAGAAAGATGTTCACGTCACTGTCCATCTGCAAGAGAAAGTATCTAATCCCTCCCTTTCAGGCCAGGCATGCTTAGAACCAGTGCATATGCACATACACACACAGAGATATTTCACACTACGCCAATACACAGAAATGTACCTGAACAGCTTCTTTTCCTCTTTTGAATACAGATGAGGATTAAATATTAGTTTAATTTCAAGACCGACTGGAAAAGTACCTAACTGACGTTAACTTTCTTTATTTACATTGGAAGAGGGGCCCTTCTTGGCCCACAGGTGTGTCTAGTGGATCTACATTATCAACAAGCCAAGGTCCCCTTGTCTTCCATACCCTAAATAATGTCATTTTGAAAGAAAGCCTCAATAAAAAAAAAAAAAGGCCTTTGTAGTAGGAAGGTGAAGAAAGGACATTTCGGCAGAACCTTAGCTTGCTGAGCAGGATTAGGTAGCTAAACGATTTTATGGAAACAACACAGTCAGAAACCAACCAGGGTGAGCGAGCGTTTCCCAAATAAAGAGAAACAGGTTTGTGCAACCAACACAATGCTGCAAAGAAACAACAGCAATACCGTCTGCAGAATATAAACACTGTAGGGGTTTGGTCTTGTTAGGTGCAGCTTGATCTGGGAGTCTTTTTTGGGCTTTTATTGTATCTATATGATTTTCAGCTCTACTCCGGAGAGAGTAAAACCAGAGTTCGCTGTTAAAACCAAGTCGGTTAAGTACCACCCTGTCTTGTCCTTAATTCATTGTCCTGTCCCCCCACTTTTAGAATACCCCGTACCTTTTTCTTTGACATATACACCACTACTGTCTTGATATATGCACACACAACTTGGCAGAGGTTAAAATCTGCCTATTCATTATAGGTTCTGCACTTTACCATTAAAGGTCAAGCAAAAGGAAAAGCTAAACCAAACACAAAGCCAACTACAATAATGGGAGCTATACCACACAGACAACTACGAAACAAAAGGTGTCTTTGGCAACAGGCTTTCACAGGGAAAAGCACAAGAAAATGAAAAGAAAGCACACAAAAAAGACCAGAACAAGCAGTATTTTTTTTAAAGAAAACACACACAAAACAAGTCAAATCAAATTTTAAAGAGCACCCAAAACCAGAAGACTTAATACGTTTACAGTTTCCAGGTATAAGAACAACAACGAGAGATTGGATATGACCCTTTGTACGTCACTTCTTTTAAAAAATTTAAGACAAATAACATTAATTATTAAATGGATTCACTCCCAAGAAATTAAGCTTGGATAATATTTTTGACATAGCGTTATTAGTCCACAGAATTTAAGCAGTGCAATAGTGGAGTCAAGAGACCGTACGTGCAGTTGGTATTCTGGCATGTACTGAGCAGTACAATAGAAAGTCACTTTGTCTCCACACTGCAACCTGAAGAACACCTTTACTCTGCAAATACAGAGCAACCTCACTTGTAAAAGTGAAAACAATTGAGTTTTGTGTAAACTGTTGTCCCATACTTCCAAGGAGATTATAGTCTCTGCAGTGACAGACAACGTGAATTTATTTTCTTTGGAAGGAACCACTTTGCAGCCTGTACTTGGGTTTCCTTTTCGATTACGTAATTTCATTTGTTTCTGAGGCAAAATCAGAGAAACATGAATATTCTGGCTCTAAGCAGGGACAGAATTATTCGAAATTATAAGGAATTAAGTCCCATGATGTCCTGCCCTGCTGCAGCAACAGATGTTTTATAAGAACAGGGATTGGAGGATGTGTTCTTATCCTTCCTGCAAAAGCAACACTGTTTTCTACTCACAGCTGCAGTGATTTCTGAGACTATGCAAAGGGTCATCTCACATGGCAAGAACAGCCACCAGCATGGATTAAAAAAATAAGGAAAACATTTGACGTACTTGGATCTGACAAGATCGAGTCGGTTTTCGGCAAAAATTGGTCACAGCGAACTCCTTGGTAGCCCTCTTTGCACCTGAGAAAAAGGGGATAAATGACAAACATACGCATGCGGTAGTAAAAGGTTAATTTCAAGGTAGTAAAATCAACTGAAATTCTCCCTGCCAACGCCACGAGAGACTTGTATATTTACAGATATTTCAACTTTTATGGAAGCAAGGTTATCACTGAAACAAAACAGAAGCACTTAAAATTGCTTGTATTTCAAAAAGTTCCCCTCAACCTTTTTGATTATTTTATAAACTACAAAAAACCCCCATCATTTAATCATAACCCCTCTTTTAAATAGCAATTGAGTGAAACAATCAAAGGAAATTCCTCTATAAAACAGACCTAATAAAATGAACTCATTATGTAACAGAAAGCTTTATAAAACTTCCGTATTGTATAAACCATCAGGTTAACACCCTGTTTATCTTTGGCTGTTTAAATAAGCTGTTTAAATAAGCAGAGAACACTTATCTGGCCATTAATTTTAAGACTAGTTTCTATGCTGTTTAAAAGATAAAATGTTTAGGCATGACAGACGTCAGGCGTTGTTTAAGTGAACAGTGTTAGGTGTCTGTGGAATTGGGTTTTAAGGCACATAAACCAGAATACGCTCCTGCCTTAACAAACATGTACTGGCTTTGACTGAAATTCTAACATGATTATTTTTCTTGAAACCTTGCTGTGTAGAAATTCCATTTAGTGCATTTGGAGTGTTCTCAGAAGTCTCTCTCATTTCAACTAAGTGTATCAGAATCAGAGCTTTAATTATTTATTCACCAAGCCGTTTTTCAGAGAAAAGTGATGGACACTTTAATTATAAATGATAGCAACAGAGATTCCTTGTTTCCCAAAGCTCCTGCACGTCATATAAACAATATGCTCAAATCAGCATCACCACCTTTATTAGGATTGACAACTGCAGCTTGGATGATATGATAACATTAGGAGCAGAAATTGTCTGCCTCTTCACAATGTCTCTACTCAGGCTTCATCTACGACCTGCCTTTTAAAATGCTTTTGGTTTAACAAATTAATGCTTCAGTACAAAATGCACCTCACCAGCAATGATTCAGAGAATAGTAAGCACATTTGTGAGCAAATATGCAAGCTATAAGAATTCCCATCAGACCCAAAAATGTACCAAAGATTCAAAAACCGTACAGATAATACTTCAAAACCTCCTTTTTGGCCTTTCTCCTCTCAAGGATACTGAGTGCTACTTTGGAGATCAGTTTCTTACTTGCCTATCTGTAAAATGACTGGCTGGGAAAAATGAATTCAAATCTTATAACAGTGGTCAGAAGATACCAGTCAAGGAAAAAAAAACGCTATATTTTTTTTTCTTTAATGCGGAATATTAAATTAAAATTGTCTGCTACTCAGAAAACCTGAAGGAGTCCCCATATACTTAAACACTGCTACGTGCACTTTTGCCTCTGATTATGAAATATCAGAAGCTGCCTCATATCAAACATAAATTCTTCTCCACAGTCTCAAAAAGAGTTGGCAGACCTCATTTCAAACCTTAAGAACAGCCTGCAGGGGTGGGGATAATCTTATCTTTGCATTAGCATTTTCTAGTAACTTTTTGACACACATTTGTACCTGCCTCAGTTACTATTACGGACTTAAAACTTGTTGTGCGAAACTGTTGGTCTGCAAGTTATAATTTCACAAATGAAATCTTTGATGCTACTTGTAAGGATGAAGAGTCAGAGAGTGGTAACTCCTGGAAGTGCTGTGCTGCATCCTCATCAGCATAGAATCATTAAGGTTGGAAAAGACCTAAAGATCATGCAGTCTAAGTGCCAGCACAACACCACCGTACCTACTAAACTGTCCTGAAGTGCCACATCTACATGATTTTTATACACCTCCAGGGAAGGAGACTCCACCACTGCCCTGGGCAGCCTCTGCCAGTGCTTCACCACTCTTTTGGTTAAGAACTTTTTCCTAATATCCAGCATGTGAATACCCACCAGCAGGCACAGCAATGCTACAAGTGCCCTCACACAAAGCGGGAGCAACCCCTTCCCTTCCTCTCTTGTGGCCAATGGGGCACATCCAAGCCAAAAGCTCTGCTGCCTTCCTTACATTATCACTCCATTCCTCACTAAGCAGAACCGGAACTTCAGACTATCTCAACTCGACGGCTGAGAAACAGAGTTTGCACTGTTTATTCCAGCTGTCAGGTGGTCCAGGTAAACAATTTGGTCCAGCTAACTAATTGCTCATGACAGAATTCAAGGAGAGAAATTTTGCTAGTGTGAGCTTCTAGAAAACATTTGGGGGTCTCTATGTCAATCCTATTGTGGCAGGTGCCAAACCGAAGATCAGAAAATATTTTTTGTATCTTGCAGAAATGGCAAAATGTGCTGTGGATATTTTTACCTTCCATTTAATGTCATTTGCACGGGCTACATTTCATCAGACACAAAGGCAGAAGATGCCAACATAATCGGTGGCCTCAAAAACAATCCGATGGGAAACTGCTGTAACTGGTGAAGTATCAGCCCAGTACAAGACTCTAGCTTAGATGTGTTTCTGTGTCTTTCTCTTCCTGACTTTGCAAAAGCAATGGGTTGGAACAGAATATATCACAGAGTTACTCAGATTTACAACTTCTTACTTGTAAAACTCAGCATCCCTGGTACCTGACCGAATTGCACGCTGCCACAACAACGCTATGCAGCCTGGAGATAATGATGGGGATGGATTTCTTTTAAAATGTATTTGCTGTCATATCAAACTATTATTTTTACCCTGACTTTATCACACATATAGTGCTGCTTTTCTCCATCACCGTGAAACTGGAGCATATACTAAACAGCTGATTGACTGTCCTGGCTGAATCTAAAGTTACGTTTTGACTTACCCGTACACTCCAATGAACATGTCACAAGAAGAATTTATTTTTATTACTTTCAAAATTTAGTACAGAAGTGGCTGATACATCAAAGATTAGATACAATCTTTCAGTATAGTAACATATACTTACACTATGATAACTACTATGGCCACACATAGCTTGTTTTTTCCAAGTACATCAAAATTTTCAGCAAAGATAAAAACTAAGTCTTCTAATTTCATTAACAAATGATTTTTGAAATCCATAAGACACAAATAATAGCAATAACTGCACTGTCAATATCACACCAAAGTTCAAACCTTTGTCCTTAAGTATTCTGAAACTGAAGTTGCGTAGAAGTTATAATATTACAATATGATAAAACCTGACCATATTGTGGCATCTGCACCCTGTCCTGAATGGGCAGATGTGACATGCACATACCTAACATGCACACACGCTGCTAAATGGCATCATACCTCTAAGGAAAAAAAAACAAAGCAAGAACCAGACACAACCCACCATGAATATGTTATCAAAACAGCACTGTTATGTCACATATGACAGTTCAGGAAAGTCCAATTGAGGTCATTCAATATTGCCATATGCAGTGTGAATGATCACATTCATATTTATGGATGCTTTAAAAAAAACTGTGAGCAATCAGGAAAATCTTGAGAAATGTTTTGATGAAGCTGACTGTTTCAGAAAGGATCATTTTATAATATGACAAGCAAACACTTATTAGATATGCCTTTTAAAAAAACTGAAATGACATTGCTTGTAGCGAAGCCAAAGTTCTGATCTGTATAGAATCATAGAATTATTAAGGTTGGAAAAGACCTCCAAGATCATCAAGTCCAACTGCCAGTGCAACACCACCGTGCCTACTAAATCATGTCCTAAATTACCACGTCTACACGCTTTCTGAACACCTTCACGGATGGTGACTGCACCACTTCCCTGGGCAGCCTGTGCCCATGTTCCATCACTCTTTTGGTGAACAATTTTTTCCTAATACCCAACCTAAACCTCTTGTGACACAACTTGAGGTCATTTCCTCTTGTCCTACCACTTGTTACTTGGGAAAAGAGCCCAGCACCCACCTCGCCACACCCTCCTTTCAGGCAGTTGTAGAGAGCCATGAGACCTCCCCTCAGCCTCCTTTTCTCCAAGCTAAACAGCTCCAGTTCCTTCAGCTGCTCCTCCTAAGACTGGTGCCCCAGACCCGTCCCCAGCTTTGCTCCCCTCCTCTGGACATGCTCCAGCAGCTCAATGTCACTCTTTTACTGAGAGGCCCAAAACTGAACACAGTATTTGAGGTGCGGCACGTGGGACTCCTGCAGCAGAGGATGGAAAGCATAGTCTGAGCTCCACTCCAGCACTGGGAGAGGGGAGAGGGAGCTTGGGCACATGCTTAAGCGGAGACCACGGTGAAGGGCTCTCTATATAGTGTTAATTATAGCCTCCTTGCAAAACAAATATGAAAATGGAATTCTCTATTTTGCATTCAGATTTTCACCAAAATAACTCTATCAGCCTAGGCTTTAGTCCAAAAATATCAACAAGACTGTACAAATGGAATGATTTAAATCTTTCTGATTAAATGGCACGAAAAGAGAATTACAGGTAAAGCTAATCTGCACCTGCTAAAATGCTTGCGAACAGCATGTCCCTAAATGATATTTGCTAAATTCAACTAAGATTATTTTATCATGTATTCTTCACATCTTTCATTAGTAATGTACTTTCTGTAGATTATGTTTCTGAAAGGTCACCAAAACTGAACTGTGTTGTACATTGCACTTTGGAGCTGCCTACAACATCCTTTCTGTGAAAACTTACATGCAAAAAGACATTTCTCATTCCTGGCGAGAAGTTTCTTTCTTTCTAGTCAAACCTATTTGCACTTAAATATTAAAATTAAGCAGACTATGAGCATTGTTCAATCCTTTTGTCCTAATTTATAATACTAAATCGTATCAATACATGTCTATTCTCTTCAAAGAGATCACAGACATTTGTCTGTGGACATTGCTCAGCAATGTTTCTTGTGTACTCAAACGTTATGGAGCCAAGGGAGATTTCAAAGAGATGACCACACTGTATGCAGGAATAACACAGTGCTCCAAATCCCTGGATTTCAGACAGGACACTAATAAAAAGTAAAGTGTGGGCAGGGGGTGTGTCAAATCGCATGTTAAGTGAAGCTGAAGAATAAAATATATCTAATTCCCCACAGAAGAAAGGGAAGATATTACAAAGAACTTACTTACGAAGAGTTAGAGAAGGACATATAAAGCTTATGGCCAAGAAGCCATTACCATTACATTTTACATTTTCCCCAAATGCTTCCAGGTAGAGCTCCATACCCCTATTAAACTGAAATATTTTAGTTCTCAAAGGACAGTAATGTAGAGAAGGCAGGAGACAGAGTGGCACCAGCAAACTGTAGTGGCTATGAAATACAACTAATGCCATGAATCCCCATCTCTTTCCTCCTTCCCTATGATACTGCCCATCCATTTGAAAGGGAATAATTCTTTTTCTTCCCTAAATATGTGGTGATCACATTGCCTTTGAGTATGTGAAGAAGTATGCATAAACCAGTTTATCTGCAAAGTCCAGAACTGGGCAGCCATAAGATATAGGAGTTCCTCCAAAATGGAAGTTCTGAAAATGGTATTTGGAAACTCAGTGACCAACTACCCCAGAAGACAAAGCTGTAATACTGTATGTCAGGAAAATAAGCATACAGTAGGCCAAAAGTGATTTGTGACATTTAACATACAATTCTTAATAGTGCATTGCCAAAAAGATGAACTCTTATAAACTATAATCTGATTCTAACTTCATAAACATGAGTATTCCAATTTGAAAGATGGAATTAATAGTGCCTATCAAAAATGAAAGTTAATTTTTGCAGTGTAACCTGACCAATGCAATTTTTCTTCCACTTGTAAAAACTACAAAAGGACAGTCTCAAAAATGTTATTAGAGCGATCCATCTCACAATTTCACTGGATCATCTGCAAATTATCTTCCCATGACAGCAATTACGGCCATTGTATTGACAATCAGCTGCCAATGAAAGTACATCATATTGCGTCTCTTGCCTATTGTCAAAGACAGGAATCAAAGATCATGATAAAGAAACATTCCAATGATCTATACATTTTGATCAAGTGTTTATTTTCACACAGAGACTACAATATGCTTTAACCTGGGTTAGAGAGTCAGTTATGCAATAAATACCCAGCAGCAAGCCATGACACTGTACAGGCCATTGGGTTGTCCCACAATCTAGCCCAAAATATTCCATAAACAATGAAAAACAAGTCCTCTGCTCTGCAGGTCAGGTAAATACAGACTTCTCTGTGTGGAAGCAGAATGACCTTAACTGCAATCAATGGAAATTTATATTTGTTATAGTGACTGTTATTATGTGAAGATTTTATTCACAAGGGAAGAAAAAAGCAATCTTAACAGCGAGGGACAGACAGATTATCTTGTCATTTAACACACAGAGTCTGCCACAATAAGCCAAGAACAGGCTTCCTAGAAGCAACAGATTTGACCACTGAATCACAATTTAGATTATTTCTCAATGGATACCCTTCTCAAAGCCAAACAGAAAACAAACCCTTAATAAAAATCAATAGTTTGCTGGTCAGGCACTCACCTGAGAACAGATTCACATTCAGTTTTTGGTGTGAAAAAGAAGCATCAAAGACTTGAAACCAAGTTTTCTGTATCCCAGAAGTGTCCTGATGACCTGATTACCTGTCCTAGGAAGGACTGCTCTTGTATTTTTCTTGGAAAAAAAAATAAATCAGAGTTTTTCCATTTCATCTCAAAACAGAACGGGGTCTTGGGGGAGAGACAATGCAAACTAAGCTAGAGCAGGATTGGAAAAAAGCTTCCAACATAGCTCTAATCATGCATAAGCAAGTGAAAAAAAATCACGTGCTGAGCCCTGGAAAGAGTTACTACTGTTATAAGGTAGTGCTTACACCCAATAGAGTTTGTAGTGAAATACAAACCAGAAGTAATATTTTAAGTGCAAATCAGCTAATGGTTATTGGAGACTTTTCCAGAAATTGGAAATTGCAGGGCTCAGGAGACAATGTATGTAACGAACAGCGCTGGCTGAGATGGCATTTTTCTCTTTGCAAACCTGTTTCTGTAGTTTCACAATGGAAAGACTTTTTAAAGTTGACATGATTTTTTCAATAATGTTTAAAAAAGGATCATACAGCAATTTACAAGCAAACTCTTAAGGGAAAAGTCTTTTCTTAATTGTGAAGGGACCGTGGGCATTGGACTGTAGGTTATGTGCGGTCTGCTGGCAGTAAGCACATGGGGCAGGAGGCACAGAAAGAGAAGTGGAAGGAAGGGTGACAGCCCCCAACCAGTCAGAAAAGCCTGCCATAGCAACAGTGGAAACTGTCCGTCACTAATTTACCCCTTGATCTATTTTCAAGTTCAGCCTGGAGAAGAGAAGGCACCACGGAGACCTTAGAGCAGCCTTCCAGTACAGAAGGGACTACAGGAAAGCTGGGGAGGGGCTTTTGAACAGGGAGTGCAAGGATAGGATGAGGAGTAATGGTTTTAAGCTGAAAGAGGGGAGATTCAGATCAGATGTTAGGAAGAAATTTCTTTTTGTGAGGGTGGTGAGGCCCAGGGAAGCTGTGGCTGCCCCATCCCTGGAGGTGTTCAAGGCCAGGCTGGATGGGGCTTGGAGCCCCCTGATCCAGTGGGAGGTGTCCCTGCCCATGGCAGGGGGCTGAAATTGGATGGTCTTTAAGGTCCCTTCTGTAATTCTGTGATATAACACTCCATCATACATAATTGAACAAAGCTCAGTCTCTTCCTGTAATGAAACACTGGACTTCAAAGCTTGATGAATAAGATGCAGATTTCCTCAATTGTTTCCAGGAGTGATATAGTGCAGCTACTCCAGCCCATTAGGACTTTTAAAATACGCCTCTCACTGAAAGCCTCTATCCTTCTTCCTTGTCCAAAGACGACAAACTGTAGCTATTCCGTAATCAGACTTCTCAAACGCACCAGTGACATTTATATGGATTCCCTATCTAACACGGCCGTCAAGTCTTGGTTTGGGTAATCTTATTAAAACCGTAAGGCAATTGTCTCAGTCACATACAACCACAAAAATTTAGTACCCTCTACTACTTAATGCAATTAAAGCAATGCCTAGCCAAACCACCCAGTCACCCAGTATTTACAGACACCATCAGTGAGCAAAGCAGAAAAAGCAAATGTAAGGTTTTGTTTCTCTTAGCAACTTAAATACAAATAGCCAGAGGCTTTTAGCACCAAGAAGGAAAAATGATATCCTTTGTGCAAAAAAGGGTAAACAGAACCACTCATTAAATATAAGCTTAGATATGTGGGTCTTTAAAACACTGGGAATTTATGACTGCAGCAATACATGCACCTCTGAGAGCAGCATTTTGGGCACTTCTTGCATAAAGTTCTAGCCTCTACAGTCTATGTTATGGACAAAATATAACCTCCTAACTAAAACTGAAGTCAATATAAAGAGTTAAAAATAATTAAATTAAATTAAAAAAAAAAAATCCATGGCATTAGAAAGAAAAAACTAGGGATCCAATAAGGAGTTGGGCAAAGACACAGTATTTCTTGAACATAAATACGAATCCCTTCAGATGGGAAGGCCAGAAGACTTACTCAGGACACTCACCTACTCCTCTTTTTACTTTCACTTTCTTAATTTTTTTGTTTTCTAGAATAATCCCCACAACAGAGGTGCAACTAACACTACAGTAAAGGTTTCATATCAGGGTTTGAACAGACTTTATGTTTTGAAGGCCTTGCAATCTATTATGTGATTGAACGAAGATATGCACCTACTTTTTCTTTTTCTTAAAGAAATAAGGTTGATTATTGTGTAACAAAGTAGTACAATTCTTGCAGAATGGACAGTATGAACTTCAGGGGAGGAAAAAAAAATGACTTTTCTCTCCATTTTCTTTTAAAAATGTTGCAACTGTTAAAAAAATAAGTAGAGCAACCAAATACAAAGGAAATAATATTGAAAAGGCAGCCAAAGATGGGTAAGAAAAGGTTTTTTCCTAGATCATTTGCCCTAGAACCAGGGCAGCTGAAACGCTCAACAGAAAATTGAATCTTCCTTTTTAAAAATCATACCTATCATTTGTATAATTCACTATATTTTTTCAGGATGCAAACTGCCAGTGCTCCTCTCTGAAACAGAGAAGCACTATTATGCTTCTGGTGCAAATGGCACAGAGATCATAGGTCACAGCTACAAAAACCTGAGTTATTGCCCAGATTTAGAGAATACAACTTTTAACTAATTTGTGGACTCCAGTGTTTCAGGCTCCTTTAGCTTTGGAGAAACTAAATAGGGGCACTTAAGTGAAATATGAATTCTCCAAATCCTCTGTAGGAACCATTAAACTAAATGATGCTTTTAGCATTTAAAAAGGAGTTAAGTGGATTTGACTTAAATGCCTCCTTCAAAGTTATACAGGAACAGCTGAATTATTATTCCTCTCCTGATGGTTTTCCTTCTTTGTCTTTCATAACAGGTAGATCAGAAAAAGAAATAAAAATTAACAAGAGTTGTTAGTAAAGCCATTCAAGCCATCCAGACCTATGGCAGCACCTGAACTAATAAACGTTTCCCTCCCCTCAACAACAGATCTTTTTATTTCATGATTATTATTATTTGAAGGTGTTCCCCCTCACCTCAAGAGTTTCATATACCTAATGGATGCACATAGCCCATACAGAATTGTTACAGTGGTTTTAGAGTACAGAATGAACTCAAACCCCAGGTTAGGTATTGTATTCCAAGATATTGGTGTAGTTGACAAGTAGGAGTAGGTGTAGGTGTTGGGTCATAGGTTGGACTCGATGATTTCAAAGGTCTTTTCCAACCTTATGATACTGTGATACGGTGATACAAATTTCATAAAATCACAGAATGGTTTTGAGTTGGAAGGGATCTTAAAGCCCATCCAGTTCCAACCCCCCTGCCATGGGCAGGGACATCTCCCACTGGGTCAGGTCTCTCAAAGCCTAGAGAACAGACATCATGACGACCACCTGGCTTATTCAGTAATCAACAAAACTGGTATCTTTGTCTTTCCGTTCTTAGCTTCATAATATAGAGCAGTGCTCTCCTGTGCTGGAGAAAAATTCAAATCTGATAGAACTGCACTACTTTCCTGCCAAAAACACAGCTAGAAATAAAATCACGCCACGGACAGAACTGAGCAGAAATAGTCATCAGAAAGAAATAGTGGGAACAAGAATGACCAGCGCTTAGATACCAAAAATAACCCACGTGTAGAAGAAATCTAAGAATTCTTCTGAAGTATTGCCAATATTTAGGTCTTCCAACAGACAAGGGAGGTGAAAGGAGTAAAGATGCAACAGTGCCTTCTGAAATTAAGGCTACTATTAAATGAAATTATCAAAACCCCAAATACTTTACCAGAGGAGGGTATGGAGGAGTACTTCAAATTCTGGTTTTAACAACAAAATTGGATTTGGAACAAGACTGAAAAAAGTAATCAAGAACATGTTGACAAGGACAAGGCTACACTCACCTTACACTAAATCTTTTAAAATCATGATCCCAGGAGACCTATCTTTGCTTATACCAACTAGAAAATCATGCCTAGTTACAAGCTCAATTTATCACAGCACTGCTCCAGAAAAATCAAATGTTATGAGATCAACAAGTGATAACTTCTATCCAAAGTTCATTACAAGTCCATTTACTACTGCTTACAGTACTTTATGACACTGTCTATGTCAGATAGCACTAGATAGGCAACACAATTTTTTCATTATGTAATTCTTGATCATTAAAGACATACACTACTACAATCAAATAAAATATCAATATCTGGAAAAACTGTTTGAAAAGATAAAGATCTGAATACACTTAATCAATAATTTTCATTTTTAGAACTATTTTTTTTTTTGCATTGCATAAATGAAGTCCTGACTGCCAATATTAACTTTAAGATATGCAAATGCTTGATTATATTCAGTAGAGGTGGGCAAATACTTAACAGGACCTTTCAGAAGCAATCCTGAGAGTGACTGTACTTCAGATCTGCAATTTCCACATCCTCTTTTGCTTTCTGAAGGAAGATTTTAGTGCTGACCTGTACCAGGAGCAAGTTTTCACAGCCTGTTCATTCTGGTAGTTCAACACAAGTTCATCTTGTGTACTCATGCCTTATCAACTTACCTGTGGCAGCGTTTTGATAAGCCCCAAGCATGGCGCAATGCAATAACACTGCCCCTGCCCCAGTGCTTTATTTTTCAAATTCAACTCAACAGAAAGATCAACACAGACTTTCCTAGTCCACGCTGCACTGTTAAATAAAATAATAATCCCTCCTCCTTAACAACAAACTTCAACCTGCAAACCACAAAAGCATAAGAAATTGTATTTCAATATCACCTAATAAACAAAATGTTTAATCAACAAACTGAGCAATCATTTCTCTGCTATTTTGGATCTAACCAACCAGAAAAACTGAAAAGCTTTGATTAGGTTTTTCCACAATATACCTCTGCTGTCTGATAAATGATTTACTATGGATGATAAATGAATATAGTCTTAATCATTATGTACGGCATTCATCAGCTATGAGAAATCTTTTGAATAAATGGAAAGTGATTTCATGCCCTATTCAAAGCCTCATGCAGCAAAGGCACAAATGAAAGGCACATTCAATACTTGAAAAAACAAATGAAAATGAGACCTTTGCTTTACACTATGTCCATTCAAGATCACCATCTTTATAAAAGCCCTTCAACACTCTTCTTGAAAACAACTTTCAGGGACTGGACTTAGGTAGGAAAAAAGATATCTGAAAATCAATAAAGAAAGGACTAAAAGATGTAAAATGTATAGATGCTATTAATATCAGTTGTTCAATAGGAACCTACCTGACCTTCAAGTGGCCATTTGTTAAAGATGGCAATTCTAACAATAAGTGAGGCAATTCTAAAGAGAGTTGCAAGTAGTGTAATGAGTTTGCTGGATGTGTTTCTTTTCTGACTTTCCTCCTCACACACATTATAAGCTCAAAAATGAAGTCTTTTGCTTCCAGCTACGTAATGGAAGTATCACTCCTGATTTTCTTTCAAAAATTTTCAAATACGTTTTTCATTTTGTTTCACTGAATATTTCCTAATTGAAAAATAGAGTAAAAAACACTTAAGAGAAACAAAATTCTTTTACTCAAGCCTAAGCTGGAAGTACAACGGATCCCTTGCTTATCATGGAAAAGTCATGCAGGATTTCCAGTCCAGCCCTGAAGATTCAAAAACATTTGAATGGAAGTTTGGAATTTGGAAGTTTCAGCAAAACTTCCAAATCCCTTTTTTTTGGACAGATTTAAAAATACACATAAGAACTCAGACACTTTTGAGTAATAAGACCTATATAGAAAAAGACTCTTCTCCTAAACTGCTCAATGGTACGTTGAGCCAATGCTTATGCACAGAATGCCTCTGCCAGACACTAAACCCCCCCTCAGCAATTCAGTGAGGTATTTATTTGGTACGTGGTTTTATACCTGGTTTGGAAAGAATAACTGAAACCACTCTGGAGATGTCAGTTAGAATTTCCTTAACTACTGACAGCTGGTCTACACAAACGATGCCCTCTCACTTTATGGCAGGAAATAAACAAGCCTCTGCTACTGTGCTTTATATGATCAGCACACATTGCATTTTATAGATAAGAACAATTTGACATACAATGTAATTGCATAGCAAAGATCAAATAGAGAAACATTTTCCAAAATAACTCTTCCTCAGCATATTAAGTATAATTTAGAACTGAGAAAAAGAATGGTGTTAAAATTCAAGCAAGTTGTTTCCTGGAGATATTTAAAGTTACTAACTGAAAAACTCAAAATCTTTAAAATTGTCCCATTACACAGAAAGATTCAGTAATAAGTCTGGGGTAGAATGATTTTTTTCTGAAGAGACAACTGTATGTATTTTAATGACATTACGACATACGTATCGCTATGTACATTTAGCATAAAAGTAGCAGCTAAAGCTCTCCTGCTGATGGATCAACAGCTTACCAGTCAGCACAAGGTTTAGTTGACTAAATCTAGCGAGTTTAACTCCTACAGAAGGCAAGAAGGTGCAGCCTTTGTCACATTACAGTACCTACTGCAGTCAGCTTAAAGCTTCACAACATAGCGACGAACACTCCAGCCCAAAGTCGTTCTGAATTTACTCTGCTCTCTCCTTAGTTTGGTAGCAAAAGAAAAAGTCAGTAGGAGCAAATGCTGGAGAAATAAAAAGGTAAACCAGGAAGAGAAGCACCCACAAGAGAAAAAAAACCCAGTTACCTCGTTATCCACATAAAATACGGGTGGACTTCCACAGGAACAATCTGGCAAGACCCTTACTACACTTATATAAGCAGGAAAATTAATTGAAGCTGAAATTACATATCTAACATAAAAACAAAATAACATTTTACAAAATTTTATTAAAACAAGGAAAAAACTCCCCTCTTTTTTTCACTGTGAAGTCTTGACCTGACACCTTCTTCAATAATTTCTCGCTTATGAGTTAAAAGAACCTATATCATTAAAAAGTACTGGTGATTCGAGCAGTTCTGTCCACAAGTTATTAATGCCAGATTATTATGTTTCACCTGCCAAGCTATTTGTAATTTAGTAGAGTTTGGATAAATAAGTTTCATTGCAATAATATGCAATATGTTTCACTGCAAGAAATTCTATTTGACTGCCGACAGTACCTGACCTATCAGTGACATCATTCATTAATCGTGAAAAACAGAAATTCTTCCAATGGAAAACACGGACTGTAAATTTATGAAATGTGAATAGTAACACAATTCTAGGTTATAGATTCAGCTCAAGCTACACTTTTTGTAGAACTGTTCAAGAATCTTCTAAAATCATAATTATTTCATTATTTGCTGTGAAGACGTTTGGTACTTCATCTTTTTCCATCGGTTGGAGGGCTCGTTTACATGACACCATGTCATGTAACAATATAGTAGAATGCAGTTATTTTCTATACATGATAAAACTTCTAAGGTTTTTAAAACGTAGATTTCTTCAGAGTGACAAACCGAACCCCATCAAAGCCAGAAGATGTCATGATGCTAAAATCAGGAAAAAGTTTGTTTGCTCAGCTTGCATTTAAAAATAATTGTTAGAAGTCAAGTCTTGATTATGTTGATGAACATAAGCTAATATATTTTTTTTTTTTAAGAAATAGATGCCTTTGTTTAAGAATAAGACTGACTCAATATAATAAAATCATAGAATCACAGAATGCTTTGGGTTGGAAGGGACATTAAAAGCCCATCCAGTTCCACTCCCCTGCCATGGGCAGGGACACCTCCCACTGGACCAGGGGGCTCCAAGCCCCATCCAGCCTGGCCTTGAACACCTCCAGGGATGGGGCAGCCACCACTGCTCTGGGCAACTTCTCTTTTCATCTCAGCAGTGATGAAAGCATGATATTTATTTCTTATTGTGATATTTTGAAAGCTATTTTTAATACATGACCTCCAAGAAGGTTAGCTACCCAAAACACGTGATACGCAGAAGTAGGGACCATTTCTGTTGTTCTGTGTCCATTTTAGTATTTGCCCAACACGCAAAGCAGCCCTCCAGCTGACACAAGCCTCACTACTGCCTAGGCACTAACACACAGGAATCCAAATCATGTTATTTCATGATTACTTGTGGGAAGAAAGTAGTCTAACCAGGACATTTTAATTTGCTGGCTTTCCTGCAGCTTCTGCAAGAGAAGCAGCAGAAATAGAAACATTATTAGAGACAAGGGAGCTCAAGAACTGTGTCAATATGTACACCCAGGTTAACACTGCTGACAGGATTAAGTCCTTCTTAGCAGTTCAGCTCTGTAAATGCCAAGCTCTTACATTAAGGTATATAAAGTGCTTAAATTCAAGCAAATAAATGGAAGCTATGTGAAAGATAATTACACATTGAAGAGAACAGCATTCACAAAAAGACCCGTTGCATTTAAGACCTGCATCTCTCAGTTTTTAAAAGGAAGCAGTGGCATGAAAAGTTGGTAAGTCCAATAAGTAGCACTGATCTGATGTGCTTGCTGCCAGAAAATACTGGTCATACACACAAGACTCTTGCTTGACTCCATTTTCATAATAATGGCAGCTGAAGGCAATAATCAGGAATCTCACTCCGTCCCATTTAAGATCATTTTTTAGATTAGAACTAGTCTCTGACAAGATGGTCCTATGAAATTTGAGGAATACATTTCCTTCTCTTGAATTCCTAATCATAAATCAACTCAACCCAGCGACGTGTTCCTGATAATTCTCTTCTGAATGCAGGTGAAAGAAAAGCAGCACAGCTCGTACTGCCCCTAGACAGTGCTGCCAACATCTTCTAGTCACATACACGCAAAGAGAGCAGAACAGGTCGTTCTGATCTTATTCTTTCTTACTTCTAAGGAAATAAACACTAAAGACCGAAGCCTTTATGGGGAAGAAAGCAGGGGATGTTTGCTCTGCAGATCTGCTCCAGAAGCCACACTGCCTTCCTCCTCCGTTACCTTCAGCCGGTCACTCAACAGCATTGCCCTCTCACCACTGCTGTAATAGCAAGATGGCAGAATAAGCATAACCACCCCCTCAGATGGACTTCTGTGGGGAAAATAACCAAAACCCATGCAATAATGGTAGTAATGTAAGCATCGAAGGTATACAGGTAATACAATTAATATACCTTTGTCATTTTCTGCAGAAAGCAGAAATCCTGCATTGTCAAAATCATTAATCCAGAAAAAATATTGAGAGTTTTTAAAAAAATGAAGCTACATTAATTAAACATGCATTAAAAATTGGTTATAAGGAAAAGCAGGATATGATAATTTCCTTTTTCAAATCTAACTTCTAAAATATTAATATGTCAAGTGACAACAAAGTAAAGCTTGGCATTCCCATCCACTTTCTTGCAGGATACGAGTTCCTTCCTTGAAACAGGATATAAAGGCTCCTTGTAATTTGGAGCAGAGAAGAGTAAGAAGAGAGAAAAGTCTTGCCAGTAGAACCTCTGACGCTGGATGATGAACGGAGACATTGTGGATATCGTGGACTGTTCAGCTTAGAGAAGAGAAGGCTCCAGAGACACCGTATAGCAGCCTTCTGGTACTGAAAGGGGCTCCAAGAAAGCTGGGGAGGGGCTCTTGATCAGGGAGTGCAGAGATGGGAGGAGAGGGAACGGTTTTAAATTGAAAGAGTGGAGATTTAGATTGGGTATTAAGAAGAAATGTTTTCCTGTGAGGGTGGGGAGGTCCTGGCACAGGCTGCCCAGAGATGTAATGGATGTCCTGTCCCTCGAGGTGTTCAATGCCAGGTTGGATGGGGCTGTGAGCACCCTGATGCAGTGGGAGCCGCTCCCGGCCAGCTACATTATCAGAGATATGTGTACCTTCACCACCTCAGCATCAAAACTCGTAACCATTCTTTCACCTCTGTTAGGGTCTCAACACTAGCAGACCCAGAGATTCAGAGGCAGGACTCACCAGATCAGTTTGGAGAAAATCTACAGAGATGCTTACATTCTGAAACACGGACAAAGACTTAGACTTGTCTTGGCGCAAGGCTATTCCATTTATACAGAGAAAAGAGAGGATTTGGTAACGTAATAATGCCTTACTAAATTTATTTGAAGAGTTAAAAACACCCAGCTTGAATATGTTTCTTCTGAGTCCTTAATGGGGAATTGAATTTCTCAAAAATACATGACTATGAATAATATTTAAAAAAAACTGAAAAGAAAACCAGCTTAAAGCAAGAGGGGTAATCCATATACTTGCAGTACAAAATATCCTTTTAATTTACCTTATACAAGTTTGAGTTCCAAGATTTATAAGGAATGAAACATCAGCTGCACTTAAAAATGGTGTCCTTTTCACTCTATTTTGTGCTAAACAAACAGTAAGTGTTCACATGGGATTTACAGTGAAATAGTTTCATTTGACTTGATATAAAACTAAAAAAGGTACCCTGATGCCACGGAGATTGATACAGCAGTGTTACCAACTTAAAGCTAGCACAAGGATTAATCATTTGAAGTGTGAAAAAAATAACATTAAGGAAGATACATACGGCTGTCCTTTTCTATGTTTAATGAACTTCTTTAAGATTGCATTATTGATTTAAATACATGGATTTTAAGTCCATGTTCTCATTAATTTGCTTCGTTCTTAGTGTTTCTCTAAGTTAGTATAAAAAAAACCATGAATGGAATCAGATATTCTGGGGGCAAAAGTCAGGTTAAACCTGAGCTAGGAATCAGAATTTTAAAGCCTCAGGTTAACATAATCTGATCTGCTGCATAAAATTCTTAGTTTTGTTCTTGTTTATTTGGCTACGCCAGCTCCTGGCTTCATCACATAACTTACACAGTCTAATGAAAAGCTAAACCCAAATAAAAAAAAACCCCAAACCCCACAAACCAAACCCCACCTTGGCTTCTAATACACAAGAAATTGACATTATTCATTAATTTTAGGATACATTTCATGCATTCCAAAGCATATAGGTACTACCCTTCACAAAAATATTAATAAGCATATCTGCATTAATTTTAGAAGTATTAAAGATATTTTTGTGTATTTCAAATAATTCTTTTATCTTTTGATGGTAATCATAAACACAAGAAAATTGTACATCTATATCATCTACAAAAACATGTTCTTGGTTTCATATCTAATGGTTTTCCCAGATACGAGATAGAAAATTATGCCTTATTTAAACAAACTCAACCTGTAAAGATTTACAGCTTAATATAAAGCCTTCCATCTCCAAAGCAATATCATGGAAAATTAAATCCATCAATCTTGAAAAGTGTTTTTCTTTTTCACTTTACTTCAAATTCTAACAGTGTCGGGAAAAAGTTCCAAGTAATTAGCAGAGTTTTGCATATCTATCACTGTTAATAACCTGAGCCCAGGAGTGCTACAGGAGGGAATCAACGAAATGAATAAACAACGCAGGAGCCACAGAAAAGAACTGCTTCTTTCAGCACCTTCCTGGAGTTTCCCTTTGGAAGACCAAGGCCTTTCTCTGTCCTCCTTACCCTCCTACTTTCTGTAGTTACCTCTCCCCAGTTCTTATACTTGGGATCTATCTATTCTTGCAAACTGGATTAATTCTTATCCTCCTGTAAGTTTAACAAGGTTTAACAACCTGCCTCAAAAGCAGTTTATCCTCTGATGTGCCCCCATCACCTACACAGCCCAGACCAATCCACACAGTATCACAGTACCATAATGTTGGAAAAGACCTTTGAGATCATCGAGTCCAACCTATGACCCAACACCTACACCTACTCCTACTTGTCAACCACACCATGGCACTAAGAGTCTCAACTTTTAAAGATGATCTCTTGGAAGAATACCATGTATGAAATTTTATCAACAAAAGTAACAGAGCACAGAAGCAGCTGAACGGTGACAAAACATTGGCACATCTGGCATGAGGACAGGCTAAGAGAGCTGGGATTGTTGAGCTTGAAGACAAAACTCAAGAGATGCCCAGTGAGGGGACCACAGAAAACAGAGCCAGACTTTTCTCAGCGATACCTAGTGAAAAGACAAGAGCGGATGGGAACACACTGAAATAGCAGAGATTCCACCTAAACATTCAACCCCTTCTGTTTTACTGTGAGGATGGTAAAACACTGGAACAAGTTGCCTGGAGCATTTTTCCACTGAGGTATTCAAAACTCAAGTGGGCAGTCCTGAACAACCTGTGGTAGCTGATGGTGCTTGAGAAGGGGATAGACTACATGATCCGTAGAGGTGTCTGCCTACCTTAACAATTCTGTGACAAACAAAAAGATCATTCCTCTGAGAGCTACATGAGCTCCCATAGCTAAAATTAAAAACCCACAAAACAAAGGCCACCCAAAAAAACGCATCGCAGTAAATTCTCCACAAATGCATCCCTTTCTAGAGAAGGAAAATCAACCTGCAGCCCAGCGTATTTCTTTAAATCCCAGTATAACTGTTAACAATCAATTGGCATCATCAGAGACAGATGAGAGGAAAACAGATTTCCATATCTGAAAACAACATTCCCTGCTTTCTAAATGAAGTGCTCTTGTGAGTCATGGCAATCGATCACACAGGCTCCTTCACTTACTAAAGAAGGATCCAGGATCTATAAACAGACATTGTTTTCTCCTCCCCATGTCCCAAAGCTGGTTTCATCATCGCCGATTTAAAAGTAACTCACCTCACTTAAAGCTATAATGCGAAGAATAAATGAAATGCCATGCATGAGCTGATTACAGTAGTTTCATTTTTCCCTTTTTTATAAAAACATTTGAAGACTTTTGACCTTTTTATCCTATTTTGAGTGATACAGTCAATTGCACCCTTGGGAGACAAAAAAAGGAAGCAAGACAAAGCAAAAGACTGCATACTGCTTGGAGAAAGTACTTTACAGCAAAGCAGATGGCTGTAAAAACCAAGACATTTTTCTGAAGCCTAGCTGACGTGATCTGTACATATTCATTACTGGAAAGCAACACGAAAAATATCAGTATAACAGAAGCATTTGTAAAACATTGCACCTATTTTTCAACCACCTCTGTCAAAGGCTTACTGATTTTTTTCCTCAAGAGACACTTACTTCAACAATCACCATACCTTCTGTTTGTTTCTGCTATCTCAGTACAGGGAGCTGTGGATTTCAGGACAAAAGGAGGGTTTTTAATGGCAAGTAAAAGTGAAGCAGCACCAGTTAGACTACAAGGAGAGTAAAGTAAAACCAGTTCTGAAGTTCACTGTATATAACTGAGCATATCCAAGACTTACACCTTCCTTGGGAAGATGGAATACGTATACGGGGACAAAGGTATCTCAGAGGAAGTGGAAATTGAAATAGAAACTACTCACGGGACTTCTGTTTCAAAGTACAGTGTCATTTTTTTTCCATTCACAGACTTTCATTAGAAGAGGGTATGCAAACAGATGCAGACAGTAGGTGAAAACATCCTGGTTTTATCTGGTACAACACCATATTGCTCACCAAGCTCCAGCTGGACTAAAAGGCAATTGGAGTAATTACAGCTCTTTTCTACTAAATTCAAGCTTGTCTAGAAGTCAAATATTAATGGAACGCAAGTCTCCTCACGTGTAGAGCACAGAATCTTTTTTTCATGCCCAACTCTTTACCATATTTTCAAAATTTTTAAAACGTGCGCTGACTTTCAGCCACCACAACTGATACCACTCAACGACTCGGCACAGCCACAGCTGTCTTCAGGAGGACAAACATCAGTGCTTTCTAAAAGCTTCCTGCACTCTAATCTCCTCCTCAGTTTAGCACCTACTCTTCCCTCCTTCACTCACCACAGATATTTAAGTAACCCCTATACAACCCAACACTTGCCTAATACGGTTTTAGAAGGACAATATTGCTCCGAAAGCATTCTGTTCTACTTACTGATATAGCCACCAAAGCTGCCATCTGGTGGTGGGATTTCAGTAAATTAAATCAATGTTCCTAGATCTGAGGCCATTTAGTCAGAAGATAAAGCTTCCTTGCTACTGCAGAGAGGAAATATGCCCAGCTGAGCTGCACGTACTTACCAGCACGATTACTCTTGGGTGAAACCAGTTCTTCACTCTCTAAGTTTTCTTGACAAGCCCAGGAAGACCTTCAGGAGAGGCAGAAATCCAGGCTACTCCAAAGTAGAACTCATACTACAGCTGCCTTGACTTTCTGGCACACCAAGACAACTCTACTTAACTTAGAAAGTTCAAATGGGCAAGAACCTCTAGGTGGAATCAGATCTAAAAAATAAAGCATAGTCCCCCTCTCGTGGGAACATCAAGTGATGTGCTGCAGGCTGGGTCTGGCTCCCTCCCTTCCTACTTGGTGTGAGTCAGAGCCCTCTCCATCAGCAAAACAACAACTTTAAGAAAGTCAGCTACAACTGGTGAGAGAACAAAAGGGTCATGATTGTTTTTTTCTCTCTTTTAATGCTAGCATTACAGTAGTAACTTTGCGTTTTATCAGTTTTGCTTGTCTGCTGATGCACCTACTTCAGCTCTGAGTAAACACAAGTTTCACAACTATAAATAAAACATATGTGAAATATGTTGTTGTCTACAGTTTCATCTCCCTCTGCATTTTCCTAATCTGCTGTGTTTTATGCACCTATGTTCTGTAAACACAGATCCTGTTGCATTTCAATACACTTGTGGATGCTTTAGCAGAAGAGGACTGCTGTCATTTCTATTTTAAAACTCTGAACAGATGTTAGACTGCACAACATAACAAATAACTTCGAACAAATAAGACGAGATGATTTTTCCAAGACATTCATAAAATTCCACTAAGTTTTTTTTAAATCCTGTAACTGTACCAAGGCTGAAAACTGTATTTTTACAATGATGTGCGTATTCTACAGTCTATCTGAATTTTTCATGATCTTTTAAATACTCTTCCTTAGTGATAGAGCCTACAGGAATTACATAATTTTTTTTCAAAATACAGTGTCACTGAAGGTCTCAAAGGAATGGTTTCAAAACTGTTTATTCAAAACACCAAAAAAACCTTTTTAAAGCACCTTAGTAGTTAGTTCTTATTTTCAGAATTCAAATACGTGAAGGTCTTATAGTCAGTGGAACTGGCCCTTGGTCTCTGAGGCCGACCCTGTCAGCCTCTGACCTTACCTCCTTGCTTTGAAGAAGCACTTAACCATGTCTGATTTCCAGTGTGAAGTTTAGTGATTTTTGGAAAGGCTGGATGGGTACCTTCACTTATATCACAAAATATTTCCCAATTTTAAACTCTCTCACAACCCTCTGCTGGACAAAAAAGACTTCCTTCGGAAAACAAAAATAAAATCCTGATAGAAGCCCAAGAAGCCCAAAGAATCCAACATTTCTGGAAATTAAATTTTAAGCTTCTGAACACATATTAAAAAAAATTCTCAACAGTTGATCAAAAAGTGTACAGCATCTATTAATTTTGAGAAATTCATTGTGCGTCGTACACATTTATACAGACAGGGAGGTTCCCACTGCCTCAGAGAAACACAAAATCCTTTAAGATCAAGTCCAAGTATAAACTTAACTCTGCCAAGCTCATCACTAAACCCTGTCCCCAAGTGCCACCTCCGCACGTCTTTTAAACACCTCCAGGGGTGATGACTCCACCACTTCCCTGGGCAGCTGTTCCAGTGCTTGACAACCCTTTCCATGAAAATTTTTTTCCTAATATCCAGTCTAAATCTCCCCTGGCACAACTCGAGGCCATTTCCTCTCATCGTATCACTTGTTACTTGGGAGGAGACACCAACAACTGCCTCACTACAGCCTCCTTTCAGGCAGTGTAGAGAGCGAGGAGGTCTCCCCCGAGCCTCCTCCAGGCTGAACAGCCCCAGCTCTCTCAGCCACCACCCATAACCCCTGTGCTCCAGACCTTTCATCAGCGTCCCCAGAGAAGCTGCACAAGACTAGCATGAATAACGAAGCCTACGTGCAGCTCAAGTCATAAACTTAGGCTACAGAAGTAACAGAGGATTTAGGTGGACTGTAATCTAAATCCTTAACCTAAAACTAAAGTGAATTGCAGTTCATAGCTGTTTCTTTACGCATTTCTGAATTTCCTTTTAGCAGAGTAACATGAAATGACCTATGATTCTAATACTCGTTACACATTTTACTTTTATATTCATTTACCTCACACACTCACTTGTGATGATGGCCACCTTCTAGTGCTTAGTCAGTAATCTTTTTTCTTTTTTTAATAGAAAAAGAGACTGTTTTGCTTGTTGTAACTGAAATACTAGATGGATTGGTTGAGAATGGATAGAGAGAGCTCCATGCAGCTCAAAACAGAAAAAGGTTATGCATTATGCACAGGATTTTAAGTCTTGCAAACGAATTCAGTGAAGCTGGTATCAGCATAAATGCATGTGTAAAACAGGTCAAAGGAGAAGACTCTTTTATGTGCGTTAAGAGAATTTCACAGAGCACCTTTAATGTAGGTGACACACGTAGAGCATATTAAAATAGAAACTCCCAGAAATATTGCAATTTTTTGTAAAATTTTTAACTTATAAACTTTATTTTTTGAGAATGTATACAACACCACTTTTGCATCCGTTGGCAACAAAAATATTTGCTGTCATATTATATTAAATTAAAACTTCCCCTATCATAAGCCTCACGCCACTGTGGCTTACAGGATACTAGAGGTCCAAGAATTACTATAATCAGATTTACATCAGAAAGGCTTATATCTAGAAACAAGCTACAGTCAGTCATCGTACCTGCATTATACATTCATTATACATACACAGCAAGACAGTAAGAATATTACAAAAATACTAATACATAGAATAAGGGTAGAAAGCACAATCAAACCTTGCAGCATGACTTTTAGCTGAAATCAACAAAGAGCGGCACAGCTGGCTGACTTTTGTAAAATAGCAACTCTTAAAAACAAATAATAACCTGAAAGTGCCTGCAGCATGCTCCAGCGCTGTCCTCTTCCTGGGCTAAGAACCATCTGGACCAGTTCCAGCCGATCCTGTCACGAATGCACCTGGATAAGAAAACTAGCCACCCAAACAGCTCAAGCAATTCTTGCGTGCTTTTATACTGCGTTGCTTCGTTGTGTTTTTTTTTTTTAAATACACATTCTTATCTTAAGTGAAAACAATCACATCACAGACAGCTGGATCCCTCCTCCTCATTTACAGCACTGAAAGACTCGCTGTCCTTTATTTCTTTTGAAATGCAATATGGATACACACCAGTTTAGCCCAAAGATGAAGCTACTTAACCAGGAAAGAATAACGACACGTCTACTGAGAGGACGGAGACTCCCTTTTTATGAGGAGTCACCCAGAAAGATAAGGGGTAACGGGTATAAGTTGCTCTTGGGGAGATACTAATCGCATTCCAGAAGCAAATTTTTCAACATGAAAACAGCTAAACATCGGAATAATTTCCCCAGGGAAGTGGCAGACTCCTCTTCACTGGACACTTTTAAGGCTTAGCCTGACAGGGTTCTGAGCCATCTCATTTAAGCTACGTATCACCTAAAAATGTTGGACCAGATGATTCTTGAGGTCCCTTCCAACCTGGCATTCTATGATTCTGTGATCATCAGTTATTCCCAGATTTTTTTATTTCCTCATTCTAATTTAAATTAACCTCATGTACTTTTGGGAACAAAACTCAGTAGAGAAATCATCTTGTTTGCTAACTCCCAGACCACTACCACCACATTGGCCAGAATCAGCTTCTCCACTTCTTGTCTTGGCAGTATCCTGGAATCACGATGAAAAATATTGCACAGATGGTCTCTCCTCTGCTACTCTAAAATTACCACTTGTATATAAAGAGAATATAATTTATCTTTTACTCCTTTTTCCAAGATTCTGTGTTAGGAAATATATTGATATTTTAAAATGCTTCCTCAGAGAAAAACGTCTACAATAAATGGTTTTATACGCCTCACAGTTCTCTTACAAAGTTTTAGAATCAAAAGTCTCAAACTCAGAAGTTTCATCTAGATATTGAGCTGGGGAACAAAACTCTCCTCCATTTCTTCTCCAGGCTAATTATGAATTTAACTACTTTCTTGTATAAAGACATAAAATAAGAAAACAGCAAATAGGCTGATTTTACACATCCTTGAAAGCCTGAAGTTATCAATCTGGAAAGCAGAAGAGAAAGAAAAGAATTGCCTCGCTGGAGATGACACACAAGTGCTGCCGACAGCAAGGACTGATGTGGCCACAAGAGCCATCATCTTTTTCATTTTTTTTAATATTTCTTTTATTTTTTTTTTGTAAATGTCCTGCTGATTTAACTAACTGAATACCAGTTTTAGCTATTTAAGTGACTTCTTTCAGCTTTGGGGTTTGTTTTCTATTAAATTCTGTGACAAAATAGCAGCCTGCATAATGATATCATATGTATATGTATACACTGATAGCCAGCGGGCTCGCAAGCCATTTATTCAAATGACACGGACATTTCTATGCAGAGCATAAGACCGTTATATCACTGTAATTTCCAGATGGATGCACAGGCCTTGGAAAGAACCGAACTTCCACTCCATTCACTTAGGAAAATACCTGCTAGATATGCCTTAAATTCTACCATTAATAAGAGACAAAAAATAAAATGTTGCATTCATAGTTATCTCTGGGCATTTTAAAATTATTATTTGCTTGCTGTTTTCCAAAAAAACCCAAACCCCAAACTTGTGCTGTATGAAAAGAAAGTCAAAGCAGGAAGTTAGTTTGGGCAAAATTCAATTTCTCTATACACCATTGTGCCCTACTTTCTTCTGACTAGAGGTAAATTGAAATGAAAACTGAATGCAAATCAAACTAGCAACAACAGAAGATTGAAATCCAGTGATCAGAAAAGAATTTGCTTTGTCAAAGAGCTCCCTAGAATTCTAACGCACACCCAAGGCAGCTAAGACTCCTGTGGATTTACAGCAGAGATTTGTGGGCTTGAATATGACGACAATCAGGCGATAATTGTACCAAATACAGATGGGCTGAACAGTTCATATCAAATGGGCATTTTTCCTATGGCAAAAGTGGTACCTTTTTTACCAGCAGCTACAAGTGAAATTTACAGCTACCTCTCAAATATATTTATTTATACTCCCATATATATACATACACACATATCCACTGCATACTGAAAACATGGATTTTTTAGGTATCTCACAGACTGGAAAAGGAATAAACCCCTTGTGTAAAGCGCTACCACGTCTCAGCATTGCAAGCCATCAAAGTGGCTGTAAATGATTTAAGGATTTCTGCAGTTCTACTGCAAGACAATATGTTTACATACAGAACAACCAGGAAAAAAAAAAAAAAGGAACTGAGAAATCTTACACTACCATTTTCTTTAATCAAAAATAAAAATACTTTATCCTATGCAGTATTCTTGCTACTTGAAGAAAACACTTCATCGGGAAAAAGTGCTCACAATTTACCCAACAAAATTGCAACAAAACCTTGCCCTCTAAATTTTATTGAAGGAACTATAGGATCAAACATAGAACGCCTCCATGGAACTGTGTTTAATTGATCTGGTGATTGAGATCTGATCATGGCTTACTTATGAGAAAATGAAATGATTACATTTGGTAGAAGCTGTGTTCAAGCGAACGTGCTCATAGCCCTCTGACGGCAAGCAGAGGCTCAGAGCTGCTGGCAGCTAACGGGAGTTTGATGTCAGTCCCAGCCTACCTGAGGATCACATCCCAGTGCCTGTGGTTTCATTATTTGTTTGATTTTACAATGTATCATTTTTTCATCAGCTCCCAGAAACAGGAAAGAACCAAAAGTTTTCATGATATAAAATCCTTGTCGCTACACATAGTTTGACCTTGAATAGTGTGTTGAGTTTTGGGCTTCTCAGTACCAGGACACTGAGGTGCTGAAGTGTATCCAGAGAAGGGCAACGAAGCTGGTGAAGCCTTTAGAGTGCACGTCTTACAAGGAGTGGCTGAGGGACTTGGGGCTGTTTAGTCTGGAGAAAAGGCAGCTGAGGGGAGACTTTATCGCTCTCTACAGCTACCTGAAAGGACGTTGTAGTCAGTTGTTTTAGTAGGCACAGTAGTGTTGTATTGATGGTTGGACTTGATGACATCAGAGGTCTTTTCCAACCTTAATGGTTTTATGGTTTTACGATTTCATTTTGGCATCTTTGCAATGTGGTACTGATAAACAGCAGCAACAAATTCAGGATAATTATTTAATCCCAAGAACTGTATGAAAAATGAATTTATTTACTGAGAACACACAGACCCACAGAAATTCAGAACTTCCAAAATATTCTCAATATTAAATCTGAGATAAGCAGGTATTACTCAATTCGTCAATACGAATACTTGATGGTTTTCACATTGATGCTTTTATCAATTTCTATCATTTATAACTTAAAAGTATCAATCAATCACATTGCTGACTGGATAGCGACTGTTAAGATTTTGTAGCCTTACCATGAAACACTAGCAAAGGCATTACTTCCACATACGGTTCAGGGATATAATCAATGCTAACTCAAAGTACAACAAGCATTTCAGCTACGCGCAATGACATTTTTCATAGTGCTCAGACTGAACGTTAGCCCTAACTTCAAGAGCCTTAACTTTGCTCATTCTGCACATCTTCATAATCAATATCGTAGATACGAAACTGATCTGCATTCCTAACTACATCAATATCATTAGCCCATAGCAACTTGTTGAATTTTGTTTCTGGGGAAAATCTCTTATCTACGAGAACACAGAAATGAAAAAAGCATGTTTATAAAGAAACTTCCCATTGTTTTCTGATAGATACATTCCTACCCTAAAATAATCACCTTTTTATGAGTGTACAGCAGTAAGAAATTAAAATGATGCTTCCTATCTTTAAATCTTAGTTCAAGAGAGACATAATACGCATCACTGCATCTTCATGCCCCCACAGTTTATTCAACACCCACCCAGAGACTCTTCTCAAGTGTGCAGTGATGGGACAAGGGGCAAGGAGAACAAACTGGAACACAGGAAGTTCCACTTTAACACAAAGGAAAAACTTCTTTCCTGCAAGGTTGATGGAGCACTGGCACAGGCTGCCCAGGGAGGGTGTGGAGCCTCCTTCTCAAAACCCACCTGAACACATTCCTGTGCAACTGGCTGTAGGCAAACCTGCTTTAGAAGGGAGGGTTGGACTGGATGATCTCCAGAGGTTCTTTCCAACCCCGATCATTCTGTGATTCGGTGTGAATTAGTTAACACTTTCCTCACATGTGAACCATACGAGTGCATTTTTCCATAACTCCCACCAAAATCAGCATTAGGAGGGCAGAATGGATGAACTGAAAAATATGACTTCCTATGGCCAGAAAGTGCTGCAATCATGCAAAGAATAGATCTTGCAGTCAGAGCAACGATATCCTCAAGTGGGAATGAACACCTTATTTTACTGTCCATGCACTTGACTGGAAAAATAAAAATGTTCTCCGATGAAATGAGTATTCCAGACTTCTTAGTATTTTGGCAGATAACGCAGGCTCAGAAGCTACATTCTTTTGACAGACGATCCTGCATCCTAGCAGGATAATCCCTTTCAATATTACAGATCTATTTAATAAAGGTTATCGTATATGAGGATTTCTGCAAAGTATTTTATGTAATAGCATCTGATATAGTGATTGAAATTTTCATTATGGGGCAGTAAGTACTCATATGTTAGATTAATTAAGAGCTGCCTCTCAGACTTTAGTAAGAAAAATTGCTCAGGCCTTCTGCCTTGATTGGCTGGGTGGCTCACACCCAGAGAGTGTTTGGGAAAAAAAGGGGGTTGTAGAGACATTTCAAAAGAAATACAAACACTACCCAAAAATTTCATAGTGAAAAATAAGCACGGCAGAACGAAATAGGTGTCATCTTAGAAGGAAACTGAAGCTTGGCTAACAATAAGTAATAAATTTAAATTCTGCTTGGCTTTGTATTTTCCCCAATTCTCTCCATTCAATTCGACAGCTACACTCAATTTTCCTACTTGTTATTTATTTTCAAACACTATGTAAGGCAAAACTGCTTAGATACATGTCTATTATAAATTAAATGGGAAAAAAGCCCAGGTCATAATCCAAGAAAACGCCTATGTAGAAGTTAAAATTTAAACAGCTAAACAGTTACTTTGGGTACCACTGATACAAATTTTTTGGTATATTATATTTAACAGATTTTAACAGGTCTTTACAGTGTACTGGAGGAACTGAAATAGTATGAGTTTGGCACAGCACTGGCACAGCGGTACGCAATCAACAGGCACTGCAAATGAGAATTATTCCTTCATTCAGGCAGTGCAGGGACAGGGTGAGGGGTAATGGTTTATTCTGAGAGAGAGGAGATTTTATTAGATATTAGGAAGAAATGTATTCCTGTGAGGATGGGGAGGCCCTGGCCCAGGTTGCCCAGAGAAGTGGTGGCTGCCCCATCCCTGGAGGTGTTCAAGGCCAGGCTGGATGGGGCTTTGAGCAACTGGATAATCTTTAAGGGCCCTTCCAACCCAAACCATTCTATGATTCTGGGCTTATAAAAATTCTTGAAAAATAATCAGCTTTGTTAATCATCACACTTTGATGGCATCGTAGAAAATAATCACAAAAGGGTCATACGTAAAGTTTTAGTTTCAATGTCCTTAAACAAGAATTTTACAGTGAAAAAATCTTCCACCAACTACTCCTAGAGCAGCTGATTCCATAAGAAAGGAAATCTTACCCTGAAAGGAAGTAAAAAATAATGGAGAGAAATTTCAAGAGTATGAGTCAAAGAATAAAAATCTGCTGATAAGAAAAGCCACTGATCGGAGTCGATCACTACTGATCTGTCGTGTCAATGAAAGCTGAAAACATACTTAAGTACTGTGAAACAGTGGAATGTCTTCAAAATAAATGTCTTTCCTGAGTGAATATAAATTCAAAGAGAAGACTAATGTAAGATGATTTACTTAAAGATCCTTCGGCACATTGATATTTTCTGTATTTTTTTGGTAAATTCAGTCCTGTTAAAATACAGGAGGAAAAGGTTAATGCTCGCATGTCAGCTTTCTGACAGATTAAATCAGCTTTTGCATCAAATGGCAAAAAAAATGGTTTTGTGACATTTTACAATCCGGGGAAGGACAAGTTGGAATAATCAGCTTCAATGAGAGTAGAGAAAGTCAGAGAGAAAAGAATAGGTTTTGAAGTTAGTGCACATGAGGAGGCACAAACCTTAGCAGAGAACAGGAATTGGAAACAAGGGTAATGTCAAAATGATAAAAAGACACTAATAAAAAGAAGGAAAATTGTGTTTGGATTTTTGTGTTGGGGCAATAAAATGAGGTGGTAGAAAATACAGGAGAAAAGGAGAAATATAGAAAAATAAAGGAGAAATTAAAGTACATGGAAATAAGGTCTGAACTTTAAAGACCAAAAAGGAATCCATTGCAACATACAGAAGCAGTAATCAATGAGAAGCTAATTTTCCAATATTTTGGACTGCAGACATATAGAATCCTCTCTCGTAGCTGAGAAGCATCAAGGACCACACTAATTAAAACCAGAAAGAATGGTGACATTTCCTACATTTGTTCCAAAACTGTGAACTCTGTACACTGAGGCAGTAAAATCTAAGAAAAAACAATCTTTCCTTAAATAGTTTATTTTGCATTCAGAAACACCTATATTTAGAAATCAATACCAGCATAAGTTTTCTGAATGCAGATGAGCCCCACAGTCTACCCACTTCCACGCTGACTGTTTCAGCATCAAGTGCTTCTATGGACCCATATTTCTTATTCCCTTCACTATTATAATGCAAAATGAGTTAAGTTTTCAAAGGGTTGGAAATCAACTTTCAAAATACGGAGTTTAAGACCACCCTATTGCAGGAAAGCTTTTTCCTTCCTACCCCTTCCACAAAACAGAACTCAAGGTTTTTCTACAAAAATCAGAACAGCCTGGCTCCTACAGAGCCCTTCCTCTTGCTTCCCTGATTTTGCTGTAGAGGAAGTTCTGAGCTCTTTAATCCCAACAGACACAACGGGATGGACATGTAAGAGAACATGCTTCTGTCTAGGTTGAAATCCTTTCCTTAGTGCTATTCAAGAAAACTAAGTGACACATATTAGATTAAATATCTAATCGCTATTGAATACGTAAATATGTTCCATGAAATGGATCCATCTTAGTCATTATTTTTCTCACGAATGCCCAAGAAAGTAGTTACATAAGATTTGGAAAATATAATTAATAGTTCCCCAAATCCTTCTTAGAATCATAGAATCATTAAGGTTGGAAAAGACCTCTAAATCATCCAGTCCAACTGTCAGCCCACCACCACCATGCCTGCCAAAGTAGGTCACCAAGTACCACGTCTACACATGTTTTTAACACCTCCAGGGAAGGAGTCACAAAAAATTGCCATTAAGAGAATTATAACATTAAGTGTCTCATAGCAACAAATGCTCCAGGGGTTCCAAAACTAAATCTACTCCTTTGGCATGGAAAGCAAATTTGATAGAGGTCAAAACAAACCCAACTATAGATATGACTGAAGCCAAGACACACATATTCAGCCCGAACACAGAGGAGTAGCACAGCTGTAAGTCAGGGCTAGCTCGAGAATCCTAAGGCAAATTTGTTCTCATTCAAATGCTTCTGACACCAAGATCTATTTCCATTGAACACTATCTCAACAACTATTCTCTTCCATTTTATATTCCTGAGAAAACTTGGCACCGTTCTGGTACCATGGGAAGCACACATTTCTACCTCCTGCTTGAGGAGTCAGACTGACAGGAAAGACAGGAAACATATCAGGAACTGACACGCATCACCTGCCTGGCGTCAGCCACAACTGGTCTTACCAGCCAGTTGCACCTTGTCCATTTGCTAAAGAAACAAACAGAAAATAATCACAGAAAGTATCTGGCCAAGTAATCCCCTTTTCAGAACATTTCAGATGGCAGTGGTGATTGGCGAGAGTACAACAGCACGAATTCAGAGTGGGCACGCTTGATGCAGCACCATAGCTCCATGTTCCGCTCCGGGGGACAGAAACGCTGGAGGGACAGGATGATGAGATTCTTTATGCATTGAAGCTCTGCTACGGCAAGTCTGTGCCTACAGGAACTTCAATAGAAACCCTACTCTAACAGCATGTATACAGCAGTCAGAAGCTCCTCTAGATCCTACTGACATTGCTGAAGGCCTGAGAAAAAGCAACGTACTGTTTAAGTCAGGCATGTGATTCCTTTCTTTTTTTCAATAGGGATCCTTGCCAAATGTCATATTCACTTGAAAACGGAAATTAGGAAAAAGGAGCCAAATGGGAGCAGTTCATCTGAGAGCCACAAACATAATCAGGAGACTAGGAGTACCTCTTGTATAAGGAGAGACTGAGTGAGCTTTGTCTGTTTAGCCTGGAGAAGACTGAGAGGTTCCTCATCAATGCTTGTCAACATCTAAAGGGTGGGTGTCAACATCTAAAGGGTGGGTGTCAAGAGAATGGGGAGAGACTCTTCTCAAGTGTGCAGTGATGAGACAAAGGGCAATGAGAACGAACTGAAACACAGGAAGTTCCACTTCAACATAAAGGAAAAACTTCTTTCCTGCAAGGTTGATGGAGCACGATTCCTTTTTTTCAATAGGATATTGTATAGTTATTGTTAGAAATCAACCAATGTGAGAGCCATGGCATGATTACACGGCACACTCAGAGAAGTGCTGTGTGAAATACTCATCGCTTAAGACCTACTGGTCACTGAGAAAAGGAGTTGCTCCACAGAGTGAGCGTACCGCTAACCTTGCCCAAATGCACATATAAGCCACGGGGAACAATCTGTGATACACGCATCAACAATACACACATCGCATATAAACACCACCAGAACCACATACCTGAACCCACTTCCAGCCACTCCACAAATAAAAGACTGACACAAGCACAGTGCTGAAAAGAACGCGCTTCATTTGGCCAGATCGTAAATGAAGTAATGTGACACAGATGTCTTTTAGTGTAACGCTACATATTAAGAGTCTGACTATCAGCAGTGCCAAGCAAACCAGAATTTTTTCCTCTGTGAGCGATTTCATTAAGATTTCAGCCTTCAACTATCTGTTGTTGAATGAATAAAGGACGGATCTTTTTAAAATGGAAAGAAAAAGTGAATGAAAGAACAACAAAATAAATCTTTAATTTGGTAAATCCTCTTTTGTTGCCTGGTTCAGGCAAAAGTAATAGACCATATGTTTCAAGTGTCTAAATCTGCCTTCAGGTTTCTGATGAATACGTCTCTGTGGGGCTGTTTCTGTCAATGGCAATATTTTTCTTCATGGCTTAGAATTTGCTTGCTGGCAGCCATCTGCTAATAACACCACTACAAATTAGTAGGGTGCTCAGGAGTTTGGCCACAGATTAAAAAGTAATTGAGAGGGTAGGCTAAAACACATCTAGAAACCATAATATCCACTTGAAGCCACTTCTTTCTTGTTTTGGAAATAATTTCTCTTTATGACATTCAAATCATTTAACAGTGATTGGAAAAGTGATGTGTTCCACCACCACGTTACTGTGGAAATACAGGGCATACGTCAGTTGGACCTGCTCTGCTTCCACTATAGAGCTGTTGCCACACTTGGAGTGTGTGGTATTTCTAGAAAGGGCTCCTAGAAGTGATGCCAATTGAATGCGCTCCCATCACTGTGTATACTGCACTTTCTCTATGATTTTATTTAAATGTGTTTCACATTTGCAGACCTTATGTATTCAAACACATCTGAAAAGAAAACCCTACTTCTCAGAAAACAACATCTGGGTTACTTAATTTTTAAATTGGGAGAAAGAATTGCATCTTCAATTACTTTGGCAAAATCTCATCAGAGAAAAGCCAAGTTATAATTGTCACACAAAGGAGACCAGAGTGAAAATGGGAATTTCACTTTGCTGAAATAACAATAGGCAGGTGGATCAAATTTAATGACATGTCTAAGCTAGATGTAAATGACTATTTAAGAACGGTGTTTAAGATATTGGGACATTGCATCTCAGGCCCTAATGACTACAAGTCCAGTCTGAAGATCAGGTCCCACGCTTGCTTTGACTGAATCATGTTCTACCTGGTAAGTTTTACAGGGAGTTGGAAATGTATCTTCATCTTCACACGACAGTGTTTGCTTGACACAGAGAGGCAAAGAACGACCTCGAATGCTGATGTTAAGTTTCTGCTATAAATTCCTGCACGCAAAGTTTTATTCTTTGCTAATTATTGCCTCAACTATGACGACAATGAATTCTTTAGTACTAGTAAAAAAAGTATTTTGTTAACATCATATTATTACGAGTAACATTTAACTTGACTGACCAGTAAACAGTGCAAATGGGTGCTGGAGTTTAAGTGGGGCACTTAACTAAAAGCAAATGAATACAGGAACATTCTCACTGCAGGACAACACACAATCTACTGCATTTGGCTGATCATTAGTCTTGAAATCCTGACATTAACAGCCATGCAAATGATACCCTGATTTACTGTCCCTTAACTGCTTTTCTTCCTACATGATTTCCCTTAAATTGATAAATTGAACTTAGAAATTCCATTTCACTAGAGGATGTCAAAGAGCTTTACAAAGTGAATTAATCAATTAATCAGAGCACCACATTGAAGCATTTTATGCAAGGACACAGCAAAATAGAACTGCAAATCTGAAATATATATAACTGCAAAAAATTCAAATGTCATGATAACAGAAATGTACTTTATAATCTGGATGTAATTGAACCTGAAAATTGGTGAGGACATAAAAATAGAAGAGTTTGGGATGGGTTGTTGAATTACTCCTTTTTTTTTCAGGAACAGTGCAAAATAAGAGAAAAGACAAAGGAAAATGGAGCTCTGTGAAAATTCATTTCCATTCTTTACGTGATGGTCTAAAAGTAATCGTGTATCTTTAATAAAAAGACTCCTGGGTACTTTGAACTGTGTAGCTGATTACGGACTCTGCTTTACTGTTCACTTATTTGCCTTTTCTAAATCTTTGCAAGGACCAGCTATGCCTGTAGCTCCCTTCAAGTCACACAAATCAGGAAGAGCTCCTCCCAAGTCAGTAACACCACGTGTACTTAGGACAGCAGTTGCACTGCAAATTAGCCTAAGCCTTTGACACTCACACAATGATAAACAGCAATCATACAATTAATTATTACCTATGTCCAGACACTTCACGGAGTGAAGTCCCATACTCATTATATTAAGCACAAATCTGTCCAAAAAGCTAAAGTGTCTCAAGCTGAAGAAAGAGCCCTCCATCAGCTACAACTGCATAATGCACCCAGGAGTGCAATTATTTATTATAAATAATATATATATAATATATATATTATATATTATATATATATTATATATATATATAATTTATAAATAATATATATAATATATATTATATATTATATATATTATAAATAAATATATAAATATATTTATTATTTATAAATTTATTATTTATAACACTATAAAATGACAAACATCGGTGAAGTTCTCAAATTTTCTTATAAGTGTTGCTAATTAATAGGTAACTCTGCCACAAATACATTCTAGTTCAACAAATACGTGAAAAAAAAGTTCTGTTAATTCCTAAGCTTAGCATTACAAATGAAAAAACCCACTTTGGCACTTTTCAAGTGATACATTAAGAGTTTTGAAAAAAGAATAAATGTGCATGTTTATAAAATAATATAGTTTAAAAAATGTTCTTAACTAATGCTCTTTCATTAAAGTGTGTCATGATTTAACCCCCGTTGGCAACTAAGCACCATGCAGCTCCTTGCTCACTTTCTCCCCACAGTGGGATGGGGAGGAGAATTAAAAAAAAATAAAGCTTGTGGGTTGAGATAAGAACAGTTTAATAGGACAGCAAAAGGGAGAGGGAGCAGTGTGCCCAGGTGGCCAAGAGGGCCAATGGCATCTTGGCCTGTGTCAGACACAGCATGGCCAGCAGGAGCAGGGAGGTGATTGTGCCCCTGTGCTCAGCGCTGGTGAGGCCACACCTCGAGTGCTGGGTTCAGTTCTGGGCCCCTCACTCCAAGAAGGACATTGAGGGGCTGGAGCGTGTGCAGAAAAGGGCAACGAGGCTGGGGAGGGGCTGCAGAACAAGTCCTACGAGGAGAGACAGAGGGACCTGGGGGTGTTTAGCTTGGAGAAGAGGAGGCTGAGGGGAGACCTCATCACTGTCTACAACTGCCTGAAAGGAGGCTGTGATAGGGTGGGTGCTGGGCTCTTCTCACAAGTGACAGCGATGGGACGAGAGGAAATGGCCACAAGTTGTGCCAGGGGAGGTTTAGACTGGACATCAGGAAGAATTTCTTCACTGAAAGGGTGGTCAGGGATTGGCACAGCTGCCCAGGGAGGGGGTGGAGTCACCATCCCTGGAAGTGTTTAAAAGACGGGTGGATGAGTTCCTTAGGGACAGGGTTTAGTGGGGAGACAGGCCCAGCTGGACTCGGTGATCGCGGAGGTCTCTTCCAAACTTATGATTCTATGATTCTGTGATAATAACAACAACACAAACCAAGTGACACAACAGGATTGCTCACCACCCAATGACTTATGCAGCCTGTCCCCGAGCAGTGATCACTGGCCTCCAGTTTATATTCTAAGCATGACATCCTATGGTATGGAATGGTCCCCTTGGCCAGTTTGGCTCAGTTGTCGTGGCTACGGTCCGTCGACCCTGCCCATGCACCCCCTGCCTTCTGGCTGGCAGACCAACATGAGAAGCTGCTTAGCAACAATTAAAATATCAGTGCATTATCCACATTGTTTCCAACCTGGATCCAAACCGTAGTGCTACACCATCTACAGAAAGAAAGTTAACTCGATCCCAGCTGAAATCAGGACAGTATGTCATGAGAGGTAAACAGTCTTTAGAACAAGCAGTAAAAAAAACCACCCCCAAACCAAAGCCAGCATATTACTGTAAGGAGATTGCAGAAGACTTCCGTATCAGCAGAAATTAATCAAACTTGAAGGAAACTTATAGATTTTAATACTCTTTCCGTGTCTGCACGTCATTGTCCAGAAGGTTTATGCAGTTACACAATAGATCAAGTAATGGGTTAAAATCTGCTAAAGAGACTTCTTAATCATATTATAAATCAGGATTTTCTTTTGCTTTTAAGACGGACTCTATGGTAGCTCCAAACCAGATTGTTTATGCTTGCTAAATTTCCCATGAGAGCTATAAGCATAATATTCATCAAAAGTATTTCAATGTGTGAGGTCCAATTTCAACACAACCCCGCGAAACAGGTTAACTTGAAGCCTGTAATTTCAAAAGAACTATTTATTTTCTCTAAGTGATTTACTTAGATCAGGACCTAAAATCCAAATCCCAGTCCCTAGCTCTGAAATATACTCAAAACTCAACCAGACTTTCCTTTAACTCTGTGTGCCATGCGTGTCACACACTGATGCCTTTCCAGCTTCTCTCTATTGTGGTTGAAAGCAAACAACCAAAAGATTCCATGAAAAGAGAAAGCACAATATTGCTGTTCTGGACAAGAAGTGCGTACCCCAACACAGAAATGTGGTTTCAAGCAACATTGTCCGTTTAAAAAAATATGATTAAGATTCAGAATAAGGGTCCAGTTAACTACTCCCCAAATTAAAACAATTTGGACCACATTTATCATTCCAATAAATTTGTCTGTCAGAAGTCGATCACACTGTGAGTCACCATTACCCTTTCTTCCTCTTGTTCTAAGCACAGGTATATCCAAGACACATTTACGCTCTGCTGATCAAGAAAACTGGTGATGGAAAGCCATGCAAAAACTGGGGTATCCTATACTTCAGAACCACTCTAAACAAGTAAACATGTTATTTAGAAAGACTTGCAGGTTGGCTTGATGTGCTTGCCAAAAAAACTGCAATAAGAGATAAAGTGCTTCGTAGCATAAAGCGAGTTTACAGTCTCTCTCATTAAGCATCATTCCTGCTCTGTGCCACAAGCCAAGGGATGCAGGGAAAGAGGCATGTTGGACCTGTCGCAGTGATCTACTGTCAGATATGATAATATCTGGTGAAACACCAAGAGAAAATGTTAGTTGTGGTTCTATTTCACAAACTCTAAAACTGCAGAAATAATTTATTTCTGTTGCACAACTACTACCCACACGTTCCTTCCCAGTTACAAATTCTGGCTGCCACAGAAACCCTGTCTCGCCCAGCGTGCTGAAACTCAACAGAGGCACCTAGTGGCTCTTCTTTATCACATCTAAGTACCCGCAGTATCCTAGCAGGGTTTATGAACCACTTAAAACCAGTTTTCATTTTTTGCAACTGTCTAGAAATATGTAGAAATTATTCTCATTAAAAAAGACTCTATCTCTTCCTTGCTCTGAAAAGTTAATTTTCTCATTTCAATTTTCAATCTGTTTCAGGTTGTATTCTGTGTTTTTCAGGTTTGGGTTTTTTAATAGGACATGTTCTGCCTAATCAGCTGGGCATTATTCTAACAGCCCTTCTCTGCTCTGTAAAGCAACAACAGTAGTTGCTGATTATGCCTTCCCTCCAGTTTAAGTGCATTTTTCTACAGAAATTTAAAGAGTCCTAAAAGTAAAGTCTATTTTTTTTTTTTAATTAAATAGTAACGTAAAAGCTAGGAAATACAGAGACTGCATGCCTAGCTAAAGAAAAATATAGAACTTAAAAATTAATTAATAATACCATGCTAGGTCTTTTCCAGGACACAAACTCTCATCCCAAGGAGTTCGCAGGAAAGGTGACGAAAGTATGGATGCTAAAAAAAACCAACAAAACCATATAAACCTGCACAAAGATGATGTACACGTCACTAGTTTGAGCATTTTAAGTTGAATTTATATGTGCATTTGTTCTAGAGTTTAAAACTTTACAATCTTCATGGGGGTAGACTAAGCTTTAGGCTCAGAACCAAACATGCCAGATGACAACTACGCACACGTGTTTAAAAAATCTCTTCTGACAGCCTCAGGTCTATATTTACTGTACAAATTTGTATTTCTTACCTCCATATGAAGACGTGAGGCATGCTTTTGCTTCTCTGACTTCTTATGTGAACGCAAAGATCACCTAATTCCAAAAATCACCTAATATCTTGTTATTGTTTTCAAAGAAACTCTTGCACTTAAGAGTTGGCATAGTAAAATACCTCATCGTCACTGTCATTGTAACGGGACACTGGGGAAGGGCTGTGGAAGTCTGCCGAGGAGCTAACCTGCTGGGTGTGTGTGTATGAGACACTACCCTTTCTTCCCCAGATTTTAGAGCGTAATCTGCTGCTCGCATTTTCAGTTGTAGTGCAGTTCCCTGAGCAAAAGAAATGGCCTGCTTGCAAATAGTAGGCAAATCACCTGGTTGTTCCTCAGGAAATCCTGGAGGTGTTCAAAAAAATGCGTAGATGCGGCATTTTGGGACATGATTTAGCAGGCACGGTGGTGTTGGGCTGGTGGTTGGACTGGATGAGCATAGAGGTCTTTTCCAACCTTAATGATTCCATGATTTTATGAAGTCAAGTAGCCAAAGCCTTTTCTCCCTGAAAGCTGTACTTCACCGATAGCCACACAAGAAAATACAAAAAGACAAAGGTTTCCACGGATGCTGGCTGAAATTAAACAGTCCATCGGTGACAGCATCAGCTCTTTACTAGAAGATTGTCGTTTTTACTGAGTTTTCTCAGACTCATTACAGGTATTGGCTGAGTTAAGCACCACACAATCTACACATAGTTAGTAATCAACCACCAATATAAATAAAAAGTATTTTTTTTCCTCATTAAAGGTGTTTCTAAACATACATAAACAATGAGTAACTCAAACAACATTAACCTGAATGATGCCTCATGCGAAGAGGTCCGTCGGCTAACCATACTACCAATTCATAAGATAAAGCTACAGCGAATAGCCAGTCCTTGTGTCATGTCCTTAAGGTCACTAAAATATTGCATAACTGGAGGAAAGTATTACAGAGCCGATGGCTTTCCATTGAGAAAATGCTGCTTTTAGTCCACTTCAATTTACAGGATGCTACTGACAGCAACTCATTTGCTTCCAATATGTCAAGCACTGCAAAACCCAGGAAAAGCTCGTTACCCTGAATAGTTCCCAGAAGCAATTAAAGTGGCACACACTCTGGTGAGCAGAGGGGAAGCACAAGGTGCACCATTAGCACTGCCAGCACAGCGAGCACATCCCCCAAATCATGGAATGGGAATGCACATTAAGTCCCTTCTCTGCAACAAGGTCTCCACTTGAGCATCCCCACAAACATAAACAGTAAGCAAGGGGCAGGTAAGTCTTCTGAGCACATACTGTTGCATTCAAAACATATGTAAGGGTGCTATAACAACTTACCATTGTATTAAAAATACATATATATATATATACACATATATATACATACACATACAAACACATATATACATATATATATGTATGACAGCAATCTAAGAAAACTCAGAACAAGTGTTTATGTAACTGCCAAGTGCTTTGGTGCTTTGGACATATGCTAAAATACTGGGCAAATACCAATCTGTTCTAAAAATATTTACCTGGAAGGATTTGCCTCTAAATGAATTATAACTCCTTCAAACCTGTCCTAGTCAGAACCACAGTACTGGGTGCAACACTCCTTGCAGAAAAAAGCCCCAGCCAAATAGAACCAACACGCTAGAAACAAAATATGATACAGAATGCGTGGAGTTGGGTCATAGAATTACAGGTTTTCTGGTATAATGTTGTATAACATTACTGTCTGCCAACCAGCCTGCAAAATCAGCACTGATCTAACGGGTACTACTGAGTAAAAATAACCTTACCTCAACAAGTCCTCAATAAATTAGGTTTAGATAATACAAAAAAAAAAAATCAACCAATCAATTCCAGTCCTCAAAGCATAAAAATATTTGAATTTCTATTGGGAAACTTAAATAAGAGTTATGAGCTTAAATGCTTCATTTAATCTCAAGTCTAGCACACAATGCTGGCACAACAATCACCCACAACCTGAGAACATGCTTCTTAGGGCAGGCAACGTCATCTCCAAATTTGACATCAGTTTTATGTTTTCTTCCTACTTCAAATCATATCTATTTGCAAAAAAACCCCTGGTAATTGGGTATTAATATCTAGAAAGGTGAAGAAGTGTTTTTTTCTCCATCTTGTATTTCCAACACTTCACCTCTCCTGAGCTGAGAACTAAGCCTTTCTGCCACTACAAAAATTCCAAAAGGGTTTGTAAGTCTTTTTCGGCAATAGATAGCACTGGTCAAGGATATAAGCTGGAACACAGAAACTCATATTCATATTCAGAAAGGAAGAATAATTTCTTATCATCAAAGGTAGTGAACGCTACAGTGTTTTCCATACGTGGCACTGCTGAATCAAAGAGTCCCTATACTTTATATCACTCCTACAACCTGTGGCACCTTATGCTGGAAGTGGAACACTGCAAACCCTCGCGGTCCAGCACATAGCGGCAACCTGTGCCTGAGGTACGGGGCTTGGTCTTTGTGGGAGTGACAGGGTTTGGCCCGTGAGGTGGTAAAGAGATATTGACTTATTCAAAGGTCTTGAAAATCAGGGACATAAATAACCTACAACAGCAGGAAGATGTGCCAGTGGAGGGTTAAGGAAAATTCACTCAGAGGGTGGTGGAGCACTGGATCAGCTCCCCAGGGAAGCAGGCACAGCCTGACAACATTCCAGAAGCATTTGGCCAATGCCCTCAGACGCACGGTGTGAATGCTGGGGCTGCCCTGTGCAGGGACAGGAGCTGGAGTCAATGATCCTTACAGTCCCTTCCAACTCAGGACATTCTGTGATTCTTTACTGATTGCAGTAGCTCAGAAGAGTAACTGAAACCCAGCGATGGAGCTATAGGCAATTTAACCCACTTGTCCCTCTTGTCCCAGAGTGACTCAGCAGCTGTTTTCTAAATGCAGTTGTTTCAAAAAACACTAAGAATTTGGAATAATTATTCCAAATATTCATAGCAGATTTTTGTTATTACGATAGTAAAAACTGTAACTTTTATCCACTACCAGATACTATTCCTTGAACAAATTACATCACTGTCACCTCTTCCAGCATGAAAACCACACTTCATAAACATCTCCCTAAACAAGCTTCTAGACGAGGGTGTTCATCTAAAGGAATGTGACACATAATTTCCTTTGACAGTCAACAGATTTTTCTGGAAAGCCTCATCCTAAACTATCAGGACCCCATAAACACAATTGTGTTTGTAAGGAAGCACACAGACACAGGATTTTCCGAAATACTGAGTGTTGACATGATCATCTCCTTCACGTTTTCAAGTCTATTCTAGCTCTTCCTGTGCTACAAAGCACATATAGAGAAAATCTCCATCTGCTACTGCAGGAATGACTTCTCTCACTGAAACATCCAATATATCCATAGCAAACTAGGCCTAAATAACATTGCATTGCTATAGATTAACTGCACAAAAAGCTGCTTTTGTATCTGCGAGTGTTTATTTCAGAACAAGACACTGTGTAATCATTCAAAATGCATTAAAAAAGCCAGTGTGCACTGATAAGATTCCCAAAGGCATCCTGTTGTAAGTGGAATATGCCTTCTATTAAAGTGCTCCCTTTTCCAATTAAGAATCAAATGCAAAATTCAGTAAGCTTCCAAAAAGTTAAAGAGTACAAATAAAAGAGCTGTTTCCTATTACACCGATCAGTAGACTGGTATGGCTTAATCTGCTTGTTAGAAGAGAAATACCTTGCCAAAATTAACAGATCTAATACCTTAATCTGTTGTACCACATGCGTTAGCCTATTAGTGAGCAAATTATGGAGAAATCCAGACAGAGAACCACACACAATAACGCGCTTAGCAAAGACATGCAGCGCCTTCCAGTATCTGCAATTAACTGTGAATTACAGAGACCTCAAACACCAACAGCTTGCTCAGTTAAAACCTCGCTTTGTTTCCATGATGGTTTCACTGCATCTCAGAATGACTTGAGCTCTTGAGAATACAATCAAGCCCGTTCTTATGCACAGTGTGCAGCAGTACTTGAGATAGGTTCAGATGAAAAGAGCCAGATTAAAATGCCATCAGTAAGCCTAAACCCTTAACACCTCACAAGACTCTCACCCAGACCTCTGTATCCCCTGAGAAAGCTGCACCCAAAACAAAGAACTTTTGCACGATCATTAGAAGCCTTATTAGTGAAGAAAGCATGGAGTACACAATGTTGTGACAACCAAATGGATCCACGCATCTGGATTCCCAGCTGCTGTTTCTTCCTGCATTGTGACCATTGCTGGATGGCTGAGGACAGTGCCAGCACTTTCAATGAGAGGGGAGACACATTGCACAAAGGTCTGATCAGCTCTTCCAGTTCATGTCTCGTTAGCAAAAATGCTGTGACAAGCAAGCTTCACGCAGAAAGCCTTTGGTTTTCAGAAATGTCAGCATGGCACTTCCATAACTACTAAATACCCTTGCAAAAGTGAAAGTCTTAAAGGCTACAATGATATAACTTCATCTGTTGAAGCTGTTGATTCACTATGATGGAAATGTTTCATACATTTGTATTCATATCAGATTCATAATAGTTCCAAAAAGAGCTGTTTAATGTCAATTAAATGCTATTACAGTGTCAAAATGAATTAATTTTCAATATATTTTATTCTTCCTTAATACGTTGTTGCAGTCCGTCTACACTTGTGTTTCAATAACGGTACAGCAAAGTTAGCTGACTACAAATGAACTGAAATAATGAATAATTCCCTTTCATTCCCAAAATAAATTACGCAGGCATTTGTCTGTCCGCCTGTCCGGTCTAAAACACGATCTTTTCTCTTTGTCCTCCAACACTGAACAAGCCAAGAGGAGTAACCGCATAAAATACGTAAAAATATAAGAACTACTCTCTAAGTTGGTCCTCTTCCGTCTTAACATATTTCCAATGGCATTTTGTCTCTTTTCTGGATTTTTCACTTAGCTACTGAGGATAAACTCATTCTTTTCAGTAATTTGCTTTATCAGTGCTTCATTCCCCCATCATTAAGTTGTTTTTAGGCTCCCTCTCACTGTAACCACTTCTCTGATATCTTCCTAGCAGTTCCCCACTTCCTGCTTGAATTAACTAGTCACAACACTACTTTTCCTGGTATTTTTCCTCATTAATTGGCAGTTCAACCAGGCACTCAAAAATCTGGTTGCTGAGTCAATTCTGATGTAAAACCTCATTCATCCACTCCTTACCATCAGAATTTCACACACACCTATGCCCTGTATAGATTTACTTAGTTATTTGTATATGGCTAAAGCTATGCTTTTCATCAACTTTTTCTGGAACCTACTGACCGGTCCCCACTTTGATGGGAGTTTCTTTTATTATTTATTTATACATGCTTTTGGATTTGTCTCACATCTGTTCCATGTCAACTGGCACAGAAACGACTGACCTCGCGGTGCAACAAATCTGATTGAAAAGCATGAAGTTCTTTCCCGGTTACATCTGCTCTGATAGATGCAGGTTAGACCATCGAGGGTGAGAGAATGAGACAGTGAATGTTTCTCTTCTCCTACAAGCCCTAGAAAAGACTGGTTAAATGTGAATTTCACAACTTGCTGTCCACTGTCACTGTTACGAAACATTTTAAATAACATTTTTTGTCTCTAATGAAATCCTCCTTCCTGATTTCATGTTGCTATCCACTTGCTTAAGATTGAAAAGCACTGGTTAAGAAGGCGATAGAAGAGCGGTACAGGAGCAAGGGCAGAAAAGGCCAGTTTTGCAGCAGAATACTTCACTCCTGCAGCACAATGCTGTCCAGCGCTATTTATTCCTTCAATACAAATCACCCTGCTTGGCAAAAGGCGCAACTTAAAATTAGGTCCCATCCTGACAAGCGAGAATATATATAAACTTTGGGTTAATTAGCCCCAAAGGTTGGGATTGCTCCGCTTTCCTATGGCTTAGATACAGCTGCCGTTACTCCTTTTGCTGCAAGAAAGTCACGCGTTTAAGGCTTCACAATATGTGTGCTACAAGGAATTAATGATGATGTCTATTCTTTGTAATTTACAAGCAATTATATATGAAGCCTAATTTGTAAGCCTAGCACTTAAGCAGGGCAACCACTTTGTTCACAGTTTCACATCTTTTTCCCAGACAGTATCTGTCCAAAAGTCCATATTCCCAAAACCCTGTTCTCAGAAGAATTTTGCATGAGATTAATGAGGGCTCCGTTATCACTGGCCAGCTTCGTGATCCAGAGATGCACATACTCTTGAAGTCTCTAGTTGGACTTCCAAGACTTGTCTTCTCCCCCCTCCTTACCAGCTTTTCTTTCAGTTAGTAGAAGAGCAGAAGTCAAGGTACTAGACTTAGTTAACTAAAGGTTTTAAAATATTTTATGTTAATAAAATTATAAATGGCAACTAGGTTGCTCAGTATATTCAAGACAACCTGTGCTTGCCTGAAAACGTTCCTACTTACAGAAAATTCAAACATAATAAATAATTTCCTAAGATGACCCATTAAACTGCAGCATGAGCATGTTTAAAAACATTAAGTCACAGTAAAACAAAGGCACTTTCAATTCAGAAAACAATGTTATGAAATTACAATGGCAAGGTCATGTAAAGGCAACTATGGAACTCAGTTCTGGATACAAAACTCTCATCAAAGGGAAGTAAACTGGGACACTGCTCAAATATTTCTGCAAGCAGAAATGCCCAAATATTGCAGTTGTAAACAGAAGGTGCCATCTTCCAGTCATCATTAAGGATGGACAGTCACAGAAAGACTGCTGATGCCAAAGGATGTAGCTAAAAAAATGTTCAAAATCTGGAGCAGGCAGGATTAGCACGGAATATCTCAACCATAATTTCACTAATTTAACAAATGCCGACATGCCTCACTCTCTCTTCTGTTCTCAAGTAGGCAAGGATAATCTAAGGTGATACACAAGGCCACTTGCTTCTGAGAAATTATTCAGCATGATGCAAAGTCCCACAAACATGTGGACACAGTAACCCTGGTGCTGCTTCTCAGAAGAGGCTGAACACAAACCTGAACAACTTGGAAAGGTTGGCTGCTTCTTTATCGCAACACTTCTGAAACTCGGGGCAGATATTCTAAGTAACAGTTGTCTTACGCCTCAATGTTTTGCAGATTGTATTACATATTTCATAGCCTTAGCAAAAGCTTTTCTAAAACACAGAAAAATTAGATGTACAGCAAGCTCGTCAACCAAGACAAATATATAATTCTGAGAACTTTTATAAATACTCTTTGAAAAGTGTTTATATTATTTAAAGTGTTTGAATACATACTTTGAATTTTCCTTTTTAATTTCACAATGGATTCCAAAAGCTCTCATTTCAGACATAAGCCACAGCATCCCACAAATGTGGCTACAGTAACCGTACAATGTTCTCCTTTTTCAAATGGGGAAGAAAAAACCTAACCCAAACCAAAACCAACCCCAAACTTTTTCTGCCGTGACAGAAACAGATTTCCTCCTAACAAGTCGGATTCATTTGTCTATAAAGATGCAACAGACACAGTGAGGTTAAGGCACAATAAAAAGGGACCTCTCATTAGGTCCAGCTTTAAAAGTCGTATTTTGTGGGGGGGGTTCAAGGTTGTTGTCAGTCATTACAGAACCAAGCACCCCTAATGCTTCCCTGTACTTTCTGTGTCAGTGGAAAAAAATCTATTAATATAAAGATGAAACTGCTCCTATGCAAGTTGCCTTTGCTCAGCTCTGTCAAGAGAACAGAAGAGTAGAATGATCTTATGTACAGTCAGAAACCAGATGAAATAACTAAGAAAATCGTCCCCAAAACAGTTCAAAGGGACTTGCTGAATAAAAAGAGCAGTCATGCTGCTTCCCTGACATTTTATGAAAAGATGACCTCTCTGAGGATTTCAGATCCTCCCTGTGAACAAACACAATTGTTCCAAGCAGAATCCAGAAAGTTACGATTGCAGAAAGGGATAAAACAAAAAAAAAGAATTAACTAATTGAGCTTGTATTTAATGCCTTAAAACACCGAGTTAGCAAAACTTTCATTTTTTGAGTCTTCACTAGGAAAAAAAGTAGTGCATTTTACAGAATAAGTATTCACAGTCACAATACCAGCTTACTGGAGATAAATACTTTTCCAGTAAATTCACTCTATGTGTTAAAACCAGTTTCTTAATTGAATTGTGTTAACTTACAGCAGAAATTCTACAAGGTTTGCTTATTTCCCCACAAGCCAAAGGACCATTCAGCCCATACTCTCACCTTTCCTGCCGCCTACCTTTATGTAAACCCGAATAATCATACAACCACAATTCTAAAACATAAGCTTTCCAAGAGACTCTTTAAGCCTCTGCTTTTATCAAAACTAAGTCCAACCAAACTGGATTTGGTACTAGAGAATGCAGTGCTGCTGTCGCCAGGGGAGGTTTACATGGGATATTAGAAAAAAATTCTTTACCGAAAGAGTGGTGAAGCACTGGCAGAGGCTGCCCAGGGCAGTGGCGGAGTCTCCTTCCCTGGAGGGGTTCAAAAATGTGTAGATGTGACACTTCAGGACACGGTTCGGTAAGCACGGTGGTGTTGGGCTGATGTCTGCACTGGATGATCTTAAGAGTTCTTTTTCAACCTTAATGATTGTATGATTCTATCAAAAAAAGTGATTCTATTATTTTTCTTAGACCTCTTTCTCTGAATATATTCAGCACAGCAAAACACTACTCAAGTGTCTCTTCTGTTTTACCCTCTTTTTAGTTAAGACACCAACTCTTTGCACAGTTTTATGTGGTTTTGTGATGTAGATACATCAAATAAATTTCTTTCCTACACTTGGGATAAGTAAATGGGTTTATGTTTGGGGTTTGATTTGGTTGTTTGTTTTTTTAGCACGTTTATCACTGTGTACCTTTCCGAAGCTTGATACAGGTAATGGAGATGGGTTTATCACTACAGCAATAAACGTCAAAGAAATTTGCTCTTTACAGAGATAAGTAACTCTCTTCAGACAAACTTCCCAGCTATCTGGAGAAACATACACCTCATAGTCTCTGATGCTCAATTTATCATTGTCTATTAATTTTAAACACAGAGAAAGCCTATGCATTAAACTCATGTTTCTGATATATGGAATACATATTATTGTCACTTTAAATTATTACTACTGAATATCTGCTGCAATATTAATATTTTGTTGTAACACATGGAGATCTGCAAATCTCTCAGGTCAGCATGACTCAGGCAGCTAGAAGGAAAGTGAAAAATAAATATGCCAAGAATCATGGCAAGGGTTTCAGCAGCTGTTGATCCACTTGGTTTTCCATGGCAATCTTCCATTACATGGATGCAAATTGCTCAAGCATATTCTTTCTTCCTAATCGTGGGCCTCAATTTTATGAGAGCATCTGTAATTCATAACAAACAGGTTACCCTTTAGATTCAATGCACAACGAACCATCCTTGGGGAACGAATCTCCTGTAGCTCAAATCTGCTTTAGCCATATAATTTGACAGCAATGTTAACTCAGGAATGTTTCTGGGTTTATTCTTGTGAAAGGCAGTCCCAAGAAAAAAAGTCCAAAGAGACTGAGAAGCAGTTCATATAATGGACAAGAAAATCCAATACTAACAAAACCAACAACTCAGAAGCAGAGTAGTGGAACACAGCATCTAGACACAGAACTCAAACATAAGGATGGAAACATCTTGTGAGAAGTTTTTGCTTGTGAGAAGCAAAAACTTTATGTTTCAGTGTCCTAAAGCCAGCTACTAACAGGGTGACATTAAAAAAAAACCCTATACTTCAAGATTAACCTATGCCACATTCCAACATCACAGAAAAGAACTACTGGACTAGACCTGCTACATAGGAACACTCAAAGCTCTTTAAAAAAATCTCACTCCCCTTGATTTCTACATTGTATGTAGAAGAAAAGTAAAAACAATACTATCTGCAGAAAATTTACACTGCTTGTTCCCCAATGTGTATTTTTTTTCACTTTTTAAAAGTTGAGGCTGCTGATCCAGCTCCTTTTGAAACAGAATGAAGGAATTAGGGGTGTTTATGCACGTGAAAATGCATCCATCAATAGGATCATTATAGTGTCTCTGGAGCATTAACATTTTTCCCCCTGAATTTATACCGTGTCCATGAAAATAAGGCTTTGAATCCCTAAGGCCATCCCAGTGCTAAATAAGAAACCTAGATTCACATCTGTACCACTGTGTGTAACCGCATGACGGGAACTTACAGTGATTCCTCCCTGGAGTTTCTGCTTTAGTATTTTTCTGCTCTCTCAGGTATTAACAACTCTGAATCAGTTTGCACTATGAGGCAGCAGATGAGTCAGGCACTTCAGAACAAACAAGAGCTCTAGTCCCGACCATACATGGAAGTCTGAAGAAAGAGCGCGCAGGTTTCTCCACCTGCATGAGGTTCTGGCTGAATTCAGTTTGCAGGACTGAGCCCAGTGAGGAATTACAGAAGTGCACCATCTGGATGCCTGAATCACTGTGATTCTTTTGGAAACGCCAACAGGCACCTATCTTCAGAGACCACAGGCTTTCCAAAGCCTGCAAGTCATTTTTTTTCATACTTTAGCTTCACTAGTAAGATCTGAGCAACTCCACTGACTCAGCCACGCAGAGGGTTCCTGAGGATAACCTCAGTGAAGGGTGACAAATATGATGGTGGAACTTTGGTGACTAGCTAACTAACTAAATTTTTGGTTTTCATATGGACAAATTCTATCTTCAGGGTGCTGCCTAAATCAAGGTTATTAAAAATGTGGTGCTTGCAGCTTTTCACCTCTTTAAGCTTCAAATCGCACAGTGGTTCCTCAATGCACTTTTGTCCTGAACCAGAGAGAAGGCATTTCCAGGGCACTAAAAACATATCAAACTGCTGACGTGAGCCGAGTACTCCACATCGACATTTAGGGGATTGGAGAGCATCAGGCTAAAGCTCTTCTGGTGTCTAGGGAGACTTAATTTCAGCAGCGTGGTTGTATCATGTGTTCACTGCATTAGTCCTAGAGAGTTCTTCCAGATGCATTCCTAAAACTGCTTGTGCATTTGAGAGAGGGGAAAGTAGCTCTGCCAGCAATACTAATGAATAATATATTAACCAATTAGAACTTTTACAGGTTAGGTAATTACCCAGACTTTTAAGAAGGTACTAGAATATCCAGCATCACCTTCAAATCATTGACACCTGGAGTAATGGATTTTCAAATCCTGATATAGTTACTTCAGGTGTACCAAATTATAAAGGGCCCTTAATTATCAATAGCAAATGGCCTAAAACCTACCCAAATAGGAACGTTTTTTTCCTCCTGCTTTTCATAGAATCACTTCACTTTGCCTACAAAAATGATAAATTAATCTAATGAGAACTCAAATAAAATAGAAGTTCAAGTGTTTTTCTAATTTTTTTCCTCCAGTAATAAGCCGTAATCATCTGCTACAATTATGTACAGCTAGAAGCATTAAATACAAATGTGTGATATCCAACTTTAATTTTGCCTGTTCCTTTTGTAAAATATGCAGAAAGATTAAAAATTTAGAGAACTCACACTAAAGATACGTAGAAGAAACACTCTTAAATTGTCAGATTACAGCAGAAGAAAACCTGAATTTCACCTTCTGCCGTTTTTCATTTTCATTCGTTGTATTTGGATTTAAGTAGCAGTGTGATGTTTTTGTTCCACCTACCTGTCATCTTTAAGGCTGATTTTTAAATCCATTAACCTGATTAGTCAAAGTAAGTGGTAGTTTAAACACAGTGTGATGTAATTTGGAGAATAGAGAGTTTATTTTAAATGATAGTGCTTAGATGTGTATGTGTCTCTCATACCTACTAAAGGAGGCACAGCATTTTAAATTCTAAGGTTAGTTCTAGAGACTAATTTAGACCTAGTCAGAATTAATTAAGGAATTTATATTTTTCAAAAAATAGGTTTCAAGAAGTAACAGCAAAGATGTGATCATGAAATGTTTAAAGCAACATCTCAAATGTACTACAAATTCAAAAATGATTACAGGTAGACCATTCTAATTTGGGGGGGAATTTGGCCAAAAACAAGACAAAAATGCAAATAAGGTAGAACATCTTCAAGACATCTTTCACACGATCCTTGGGCAGAGACACCACGTGCAACCCTGTGGTCCCCGGGATCTTCCTGCAAACTGTGGACCAAGTCAGATGGTGACACGCAAGTGGCTGCCTTGATCCTTTAGGAAATGTTGGGCTGCAGCAATTTAAAATTTCTGACCACAAGGAAGTCTGGATATAAGCAAAATTTATGTTAATAGCAGGTTTAAGTGAAAAACTTTGGAGATTTTTTTCTCATACAAAATCTACACGATGCAAAACCCTCCTCTTGTTGTTAAGTCTTTTAGTTCCAGAAACACAGCTCTCTGTGAGCCTGTTGTCTGAAATATCTTCACCCACTGCGCGGAGCCTGTGCTAGCACTCTTCCCTAGCATGAGGGGTTTATTTTTAAAGCACTCTTCCTAGCTAAGGACATTAGAGGCAACAGAAATTAGATATCAGAAGAGCATTTGCAAAATCCACTTTAGCAGCTTTGTGAACTCTGCAAGCACAATCAGAAAAACTCGGGACTTGGCTGGTTCCTCTGCTAAGGTTCAAGGGAAAAGGAACAGGTTCTCTCAGGAGGACGGAGCTCTGCTGCTGCATCCCAGTACGTGATTCCCCCCCCTTCAGCCCCCCCTTCAGTAACACCGAGTTTCAGCTTCATTCTGCGCTAACTCTTGCTGTGAATTTATGTGTGACAGCCATAGAAATGGTGCAAAACAATTTTGTGAACAAATTTACCACTATTGAAATGAGGCAAAAAAATAGATTTTAATAGATCTAAGGCAGCAGTCACAAACAGATTCCAGAATCACGTCACCAGGATATTCAGTATATTCAGCGAAATTGATTTCATTTCTGCCAGTGATGGAATTGACTCTCTGTTACCTTAAAAATGTGACAAGATTTTCCACTACAAATCAAATGGCACAGAAACCTGATTGCAGACTTGGAGTTCAGGACTTGAATTTGATAGTTGAGGCCAAACCTCACCTCACTTCTTTGGCATTTTCTTCATAATACATGTCAGTATTTTACATTACATTTCCAAACATAAAGCATGACACGTTTTCTCTCTGGAAAACAAAAGAATGAACTAATATTTATAGTCTGCAATAGTCAGAGCTAGACTAGGCAGTACAAGAGCCAGTATGATTCTAGATTTTCTGCTACTTTAAAGCCCCTTTAAGGCCTCTTTTCAGGCACAAGGAACAGGACTTTGCATTGCAAATTATCTCTCCTTAGATCAGGACACTGACCTAAATACTAGGGAGATTTTCCTCTAAAATTAATTTGTTTTAAAGTTAAGTTTAAAAAAACAAACTATGGTGGTAAAAAATGGATTGTGTTTTTGCACACCAACTTACAGATAAAAAAATTCTGAGCCTGCACAACTGATACAAACCTATCAAGTTACTCCACATACCGGAGATCCCACACCATTCTAAAAGCCAAATGCCTAAATATTTTTCACCCTTTTAAAAGTCATGGACTTCTTTTAGAAGCAGCACGGAGATCTTCTCAGCAGATCTGTACAGCAGTGATCTTCCAACAAAGAAATAAATGAATGGCCGGTGTATCTAATGTCTCACACATCACTGGGAGCTTAAGGTTTTTAAGAAACACATTTAAATTCATGTAAAAATTCAATAATTTTAGCCACTGGTCTCTGAGGCTTTCACACAACTATGATATACTTAACTATACTCCATGCAATCACAAAAACTCAAAAGTCATAAATGCACAGCTAAGCATTTCAAGATTCCAATTTCAGTGCTGCCAAGAGCTCACAAATCATACCATTTCATCTGCTGCAGCACCCTTCACCGTGTGACTTATCACACATATTTGAATGATACACGTGTTATGTCACAGAGCGCAAGGTACTGCAGTAGATTAAAGCAGTGACACATTTAATAGCCAAGAGAAGTATGAAAGACAAAAGAACTGTAAGAAACGAAATACAACACTTGAACCAAGGTGCAACAGAACAGGAGACTTCCGACAAGAAACACGGAGAAGACTTTATACAAAGTCCCCAAGAGTCCTACAGCGATGCTCAGATTTTGTAGAGAGGTCCTGTGTTAGAGGATTCCTAATCCTTATCATCATCTTTATTAAAAGAGGTAAGAATACTCATCAGGATTCTTCTGTCAAACAGGTCTTTAAGTGGTCTATGTCTAAGATACCCATTATAAAAAGAGAGTGTCATTTCTTTCCAGCGGAAGATTGTTGGAGTCTTCAATCTGGATATTTCAAGAGCTCTACTGAATAGATTTGGTTTTGAGTTCTAAGTGGATGAGAAAGGTCAAGTATGTCAGACACAAGATATTTTAAGATCATAAAATAAGAAATAGCTCAGAAACGAAAGAGGAATTAACTAAATTAATACAACTGCTACATCCTCTAAGTCCTTACTAGGATGTTGGAGATAATTGCATTTATTCAGTAACACCCATTAACATATTCATATTCTATTAATTAACAATATTTCCCATTAAAATTTTGAAGGGCATGCATACAAAAACTAGAACCTGCAATCCTTAGGTAATGCTGGTATGGGATTGAAAAAGGAAATAAAAGCTTTATGCTACTTGTCACTGAACTTAGAAGGTCATACCTGTGAGCTGTCTCACAAAGGCTTCCCTTTACTCATCATAGTGAAGCTCTCGGAATAAATAAGTCTCCACTGACAGTGATGCTACTGGAAAATACACCAAAATCCATATGAAAATAAGGCCCACTGGAAACTTGCAAGGCTTCAGACGCTGCTCTCATTCCAGCAGGCTGTGTCTGCACTTTCACATCTCTGGCTGTAACCACAAAACAACCAGAGGAGTGGGGAACCTCACCTTAATTCTGCAAAAAAAGACCAAACCACAGCGATGAAGAGTCTCACCCTGCAACCGAGAGGTGTCCATCATAGTCACCGCACAGCGCTTCAAACTATTCTTCATCACACAGTTTTTTGTAACTGAAGTGACAATGCCAGATGTGGTCCAAAGACTTTTACATCCTGAGTCTGAAAAATTAATTCATATCCTCCAAATTACTTCTGAGGTGAATCAATCTTTCTCCCTATTTTAATCTCATCTAGAAGCTAAAGAAGCACCTGAAAGACATACGCTCACAATAACTGCCTACTGCCAGACTCATTCAGACATTCCTGGCTGGCGTTTTGCTTTCTGCATTCTCAACTCAGCGAGCCAATTACAGAAGTCGCACAGACAGTTTACACTGTAGCTTTATGAATAACACTATTATGCAAGTTAATTTAATTTCAGTTATCTTCTCGGTGTTGAAGTCCACATCCCAGGTGCAGATGATCTCCACAGAGAGAAACAGCCGACCCGCCTCACAAAGAAATGTTTTAAGAACGTACCTGTTGTGTTTTCAGACCCTACTGAGAAATCCTTTCCGTTTTCATGAATCATGAAGAGCACTCATGTAGCAAAGCACTCAGACTCTTCGCATACGCTCTAGCATTTCCTATTTAGCTGGTTTTGGTTTTGCAGGTGATTGTTGTTAATTAGTTTTCGCAGAATATATGTTTGTCTATTTTATTTGTGACCTGTAGTGCATGTAACTGGGGTATCCTGCAATATGTTAGCTGGTTAAAATGATTGCTTTAAACTGCATAGCTGAATAGCACTAATTGATTATAAATGTGATGATCATGAGCTGACAGATCCTTTCCTCAAGAGGTCTGCCTGATTTAATATCAGATTGATTAGACTATGACATATTCAATTCTTTCATAAGCTGATTGAGAAAACCCATAATATACATAAAATAGTGTCTTCGACAGTAACAGTATATATGAGCAATGATAGATGAGTATCACAATTCTTACTGTAAAAATTATTTTATAAATTAGGCATTATGTAATTTAAGATATATTTTTATTTCCAAGTTATGTTTCTGACTTGGCAATTTATATAAATTATTTTTTCACGTACCTTTAAATATCACTGCATAAAAAGTTTACATAAAATGAACCAAAACCCCAACCCCAACCCCCTAATCCTACACCACTGTGATTGTTTTTCAGGGAGCTTGGACTAATGATAATGTTAACATTAAATAATATTAGAATTACTTAATGCTTGCAACCATAATTAATAAACATTTGATTGAAAAGGAGAAAGTAATATCATAAAAAAAATAAAAGCAAAAGAAGGAATCTGTGCCCAATTGCCTAATGATTTAGTAGCAGAAAAGGATAATGAGTTATCAATCATATCAGTGCTTTGTCTGATATTTGAGTAACTACCTGAAAATCTCAAACACAAGAAAATTTTCTTACTTTTCTAAAAACAAAATCTTTGATGGTGAATCTCCTAATATCCAAACAGCTAAGCTACTGCAAACAGACAATATCCTCCCCTCCCATACACAGCCTCCTCAGAGAATGATCAATCACGTTACATATTCTGCATTTTTAAAGTTCCACTCATACTCTGTGGCGTCATCTTTTACGTAAGACGAAACAAATGTAATCAATTAGTGACTCCTTATGTATTACTTCATTTCAATCACCTGTTGCTCTTTTAGTTCTTCAATGGAATCTATTCAACTTATCAGATTTTTCTTTATAAGAAGGGTTCAAAATCTGGACAAAGCCTTCTAGGTAAATGCAAACTAAGAGTTTTGTTAACACATCCTTAAATGGTCATTACTTTATTTTCCAACAATTACATTACTGACTTAATTGGGGGAGTCACACATAAAATACTAAGAGATATTTTACGATTCAAAACTACCTACACTTTCGAGTTCATCACCTCAATTATGGTATTTTGCATTTTCATGGACTGTCCTTTCAATTTGTTAAAATTATTCTCCTGTAACCAAAAACGTTTACAACTCTTTCCACACTGGCATAATTCACAAATGCTAAGCTTCAGTATAGGCATAAAAATAAATATAAAAATAAAACATTTGAACTAGATCAGGATATTGATCTTGATGCAAACCAAAACTGCTATCAATTACTTCTTGACATTCATTTTCCTGCCAGATGTATCTTTGCTTTAGCATGGTTCATCACGGAACATACCGTAACTTGCTAAAGAAAAGCAGACAGATCCTTATTAAAACTAATATATAGGTTCTCTCAAGCTCTAGACCACATATTCCAGCACAGAAAAAGTACGGACTCCTCTGCAGCATAATTGCAACAAAGCTCCACCAAAAGACTTGACAGCAACAGTGCTGCCATCAGGACTATTATATTCAACTCAATAAAAGCAAAACTTCTCCCATCCCTGATAGAAAAGTCACAGTATCGTAGTATCACAGTATCATAAGGTTGGAAAAGACCTTTGAGATCATCGAGTCCAACCTATGACCCAACACCTACACCTACTCCTGCTTGTCCTCTACAAGCAAAACCAGTTTTCAGTGTTCATTACACGTATATGATCTAGTGTCACTTTTAACAGGGAAAGTAACTGCTGGTACTTCACATAAATGAGACAATACTTACATTCATTGACCCAAATTCACATCACACAAATCCTGCTCATTATCTGTATTTTGCGGCTGTTTTAAGAACACATGAGTATTATCTACATCTCCAACTGTAAACGGGGCAGCCACCTTCATCAGCTGAAGGTTATACTTCATTTATCTCGACTAAATGTTACATTTCTGTCAGTCAAAATATGGACAAAGATGACCCACACCTTTGGGTACCGCGGAGGAATACAATGGTGTATCATTGTAAAAATGGAAATAAATTACACCTGGGGTGCTTCATTATCCCATTGAAATATGATTCCCTTTCCACCAACAAGAACTCCAATCCAAATTCTCTCCTTCAAAAGAATAATCTCTGCATGACTTTACATGCCCATTTTTTTTTTTTTTACTTATCGCTTCTAACAAAATCTACCAACTGTAACAAAAATGACTAATGTCCTTTTGCCTTGAATTAGTTCACATACCACAGGCAGGCAATCAAATCCAACTCTGGATGGTTGCATAGCTGCCATCATGCCACATAATATCAGAACAAACACAAAGATGAGCAAGGAGGGATAAAACCTCAGAAACTCTTTTTCATGACTCCACAGTCCTTTCATGAGACAACAAGAAAGTAAAAAGGATGAAGCACCGAAGTGCATTTCAAAATGCTACTGGAATATTTAGTATATTTGGCTATTATTCAGTTCAAGCTGTGATCAACTTGTGAACAGATTGGGACACAAAATGCTACAGTGACTTGAATTAAAGCAGAATTATAGGTTCTTCAGATGTTTCCACACTGCAGGAGATCAATACACGTGGTGGATAAAGCCCCAGCTAAATTCTTACTCCTACTGCATCAACCCGAGAATGCAAACACTATCGGACTTACAGTCTGCCTGCATGGGAGGGCAAAAGCTTTGCACTGTTATAGTTACCATCGTTAGTTGCTCGCCTTGCATTATTCTGTGCTTCCTCAACATGTTTATTGCTTAGCGCGCAGAACCTGCTGTACAAGGTGCCACAGACTTTTCACAGCTATTTAACAGTCTGGGGCAGCTTTATATCGAATTAGCAGATTCTGAACACTCATGAAGAGAATAAAGAGTTTTCAGTCACTTTCATCTTCCCCTCATTCTTGACCGATGTTGTATTTTCTGAACTAGTAACTGAACTGCAAATCAACCCAACGGCTTCACATCGATCTGTGGTCATCAAACACACGGCAGAGCCAACAGCCAATGACAGAATGGCTGTCTCGGACTTGCAGGATTACAGTCTACCTTACTTTCATTCACCCACAAGGGGCACAGAACAGCAAGTGTGCTGAGACTTGTTCTGCTGGTACAAGGCCTCAACCCCAAATATGAATTTGTGGGGCAGTGAGCTGCTTTCTGTCCTGCCTCAACTGGACCCAACGCAAGAAGCTGTGATGCAAGATACAAGGCAGGGTACCTAGCATTGCCTTTCCCCCCGGGAAACCCTGCCCAAGGCCGCAATCTGCAAACCAGAGCCAGAAGAAGGTTGCTCCCGTAACAATTAAGTCCTTCGTACCTTATAATGTAAATAGATGGCAAATATTTGTCATTTGTTGCTACAACCAACACAGTCAGTAGCATCAAGACAAATTTTAAAACCTGTTTCACGGCTTCCCTTCCCTTTATATGTTCTGTGTCTCTGTTCAGCTCTTTATCACATCGCTTTGTTATTCAAGACCGTGCAATGAAGTGACGACTGCTCTTTGGACTTCCAAGAAGTACTTTCCTACTCTGGAATTAGAAAAGGTATTTTTACACTGAGAGATACTTTTTACTCAGAGAAGATGAGGGAGAAATTACTGTTTTAATGGAGAGATCTCTCTCTCCTAAGGCCAAAGAAAATGCTTTCTTCTGCTGAATGAAAAAGTCAATCTAGAAATACCCAGGCCACTGTCAGTGAGTTTGGAAAATCAGTTATTTTGTCACATAAAGATCTATTAACAGAAGAAAGCTCCAGCTGGGAACCTTGGGAAGGGACACGGAGCAACACATTTATTACAGTTCTTACCAGCTGCATCTACAAGGAAGGATTCCTGTTAACTGTGTGCACTGGTACACAATCAGAGAAGTAACTACACAGCGCAGCATTTCAATCAGAGTAGTATGACAGTTGCAAGTAGAATAAAATATTCAATAATTTTCAGAATTGTTACCAGTCTTGTGTGATTTAAAAGGAATCTATGCAGGACAGCATATATTATATACAACGGACTCGTTATGCCAGTAAACAAGTTTCTAGAAAGCTTTATATAGGGACAGCTTTTTTGAAAACCCATCCTCTTTCAATTCTATATTGGAAAACATAATGTGTTCGCATCTTAACAGAACAGTAGTATGTCTTTCATAATCCCACATACTAGCAAATGAGCTTAGGAAGTTAAAATTAAACCAAACTTCCACTTTTGAATGGCTTTTGAGTGTGCGAGCTGAAAACCATGGCTAATAACAGATATGGAAACAGAAGCTACAGGCACTGACAGTTACCAGTAAGTCATTGCAGGTGACCTGTCAACATCTCAAATCCAAAAGCCTGAGATTTATGCCAATAAACAAGACCGTCTTGGCTGGTAATTTCTTTCTTTCCCTAGCAAATCCCAACCACTTGCACTTCAACACGTGTTTTAGGCAACTTTTTCTTGTACTTCATGTAAGACTTGGGTTGCTTGGAAAGACCCAAATGATGATTTTATTGTAAAAAGCTGTGGAAATCTCAAATTATCTGTTTGAGAGAGAGTATTTGCATTTTAAAGATGATATTTTCACAGCTAGCTGCTCATTTGATACGCTGTAACATTTCGTAACTTGAAAACAAAATAAAAAACCTTTTTCTGCTGCACAGAGAAAAAATCTTTCCCTGAATAAAATGTCCTCAAGTTTCACCAAAATTCTGAAACAAAAAGAGACTGTGGTTTTATATATAATTAATTATAACACAGAATCCTAGATGATTTAGAAAGCTCCATGCACCTTTTAAAAATTATAAATATATGCCATACTTATTTCAAGAACTGTTACAACAAGTACTGTTAATTTCTCTATTTTGATTAACTACTGGGAGAAAGATTAAAAGGCTTGCTTTTATTTCCAGGCACTTTAATCCAAAGCTCAATTCTACTTACTCCAGTAAACTGTAACACTTGAACAAAGTGGAGATTTATATTCCAATTTTCAGGAGTTCCAGACGTTTCACGAGAAAAAAGTAGAAGTGTCTACCTCTTTGCATACATTTAGTAGGTTTTTTCATGTTGAATTCTAAAACATAATTCTGTAGATGTATGTATGCATGTATATATATATATACTTCTGTGTATGTATAAGCATGTCTGTATATAAACACATAAGTGGGTATATGAACGCGTGTAAGTACGTGTGTATTAAGTATATACATATAAATATACTTCTAAAATATATATATAAAGACTGTAAATGAAGCTTAATTCATTAAAAAAGAAACAACAATCCTGATAGCAAATAGTACTAAAATAAAAGACAGACACAGGAAGTCTGCATAGAAATATGTATGGGGGGAAAAAAACATTTCAAGGTAATCAGTAATTATTTTCATCCACTGTTTCTGAATATTTTCCAGACACGGAACATTTGAATGCACTCACACTTAAGCAGTGAGCATCAGGCCTTCCAAATTCACTCTAACACCCTGCAAGCATTTTTCAACAAGAAGGCAGCATCCTCCAGTTGAGGGGCCTGAAATCTCAGCATCAGCGCTAACATAACAGATAAAGATTTTTATGCCAACCTTACAATTCCCAACCTTTAGGGTTCATTATATTGCGTTATTATGCATCTATTTTGTAAAAATTACCTGATAAACCTGTTCTTTATTTTTTCAGTTTTCTAGAATTGTTATTTTCTTAAGGAAACAGCTGCTGTAGCAACACCAATTGTCACAGCTGTTCATTGTAATTTTACCACTTTATTCATTGAAAGTAAATGGAAATTATGCATATAAATCTGATACATCAGCGTTACTGTTATTTATTCTATTGTATAAGATTTTTGCATTGTAACTTACTGTAATATTTCTTCTGAGCACTCCTTTTGCATAAAAGGGACCGAATAGAGAACTCTGGGGCAGAATCTGTCAATTCAACAACTCAATATTCAAATGTACTGAGAACTCATTATTTCTGAAGAGATTACCCCTTTCGTCTATTTCACTTGCAAGAAGGCCTTTGCTTTCGAACATGAAGAAATACATTTTAGTGGCAAAATTTTTCCACTGATGTTTCTGAAATTCATTCATTTTCAAAATGAAGTAATTAAATCTGATTTCCACTGTACAATGGCTCAGACTGGGCCAAGACAAAGAGGCCTGAACATTCAGTTATTAAACCTCTTCAAATGAAACACATAAAAACCTGAAAGCCAAAAGAAAAGGAAAGACGGAGTAATCGTTTCCAAATACAAAGCCAAAATGAAAAATCAACTTTCAGTATCTCGCAGTGGCTGGAAGGTTTCTGTGAATAAAACTTTAGGATATGTTCAAAGGACTAAAAGGAAAATACAAATTAAATCTTTTCCCTGCTAACATTTTCTTGGTATTTAAGAGCCAGAAGGAATAGAGAAATCCTGCATGATTAATCACTTTTGGCTTAAACTTTCATCATAAGGAGGGGCTGGGTTTCTTTAACACTTGGGAGTGCACAACACCGTCGCTTTGGTGGACCCGCAATGGATTTGCTCAGCCTTTAATAAGGACCATTGGAAGAAACACTCATTCTCTACAGCCTCATTGCCACAGCTCCCCTATCACACTCCCTCGTCTTCTTGACCAGAAGCGAAGTTATTTAGCCAAGAATAGAGCAGAGCAACATTGTAAATAAAATTAATATTTTAAGCTGCCAAGATTGCACAGAACCTTGGTTCTTTAGTACATACAAGTAATATGGGTCACCTGCAAGTAATAGGGGTCAGCATCTCAAGAGGGAAAACATGCTGTCTTCTTCCCTTACCACCACTAAAGCTATGGTCTCCCATTCTTCATTTCTTTCACACACAGGAATCGTTTCACACTTTTTTAATGCAGAAGATGACAACCGTACCTCGGATTATTATTTTCCCCACTCCCAACAGCCAGACTGTAAAAGCTTAACCTCTGCAAAGATTCAAATGGCAGTGTACCAGTGCATCGTATCTGTTGAATAACTCACCCTGAAACGTTCATTCTTCATTTTTGCTCACTCCCATCTGTGCTGTAGAAAATTAGTACTATAATTTTATTTCACTAACTTAACCTAGGATTTTTCTTAACAGCGTTTGGGGTGTTCTTCTATAGATTTTGTGGATTCCGTATTCAGTTTCCATAATTTGACTAGTAATAAAATATAGAAAATGGAGCAACAGATACCCTAGAAAGCTCATATGAAATTTAAAAGTATGTGAAGAACAAGCAGGTGGTTTAATTATCCCAGAGACTGATATACTACAATAATCACTTTCAGATGAATCCTTAGTTTCAGTGATTTCCACACCATTTCAGTTGTTGGATTAAAGAAATAAAATGCTATTTTTAATAACAAACAGAATATAAGACCTAGAATTCAATAAGGAAACAGAAGAAAACTAGATTACAAACCATTAAAAATCTGAATGTACAAGAAGGAGTTACGATGAGATTCTAGGCCTGGAACTCTCTATACCAGAATTTGTGTAATACAGAAGGACAAAACCTACAAGCTATTAAGGTCTGATTGTACTGAAAAACTCCAGAAAACTGAACGCTCCAAGAGATGTAGGGGAAGGCGCAAGGATTTCAGGAAAAGAAATTCAGAAGTCAGGATTCAAGGGTAATGGTAGAAAAACACTCCCAACGTTTTGGAAAAGATCTTATGGGAAATGATGGACTAACCTAAATTAATGGAAAATAATAAAAACAAGTAAAATACTCATGGCAGCCATCTCGCAGGAATCTTTTGAATTAATTTTGTAAAAATGCTAAACTCCTGGGCACACCTGCACGCACCCTCCTGAAATAAATTATTGAAAGAGGTGCTTTGAATTTATGAAACCAATTATCGTAGTAGTCCTCATGCTGCTCCACAGCTGAAAAAAACCCAGCAAGAACTGCAGTCATACGGGCGGTAAAGCTGTTATCCTTTATTAGGTTGCAAAATCAGGGAAAAAAAATATAACCCTAATTGAAGACTATGACCACAGTACGTCTGTAGGCAAGAGCCTCTTTATTCACTCAGAGACGGACTCCGAAAATATCCCCCAAGACAGACACTATTTCAGAGAATCACAAAATCCTGTAGGATTCAGGAAGCTTCTTTCTATGAATTTCATTCTGCTTAAAAATAAGAGCACACCAATTAATTAAACAGTATGTTACAGATTGCTTCCTTCGTTTCAACACTGACATCTATAAAAAGCTATTCTGAACCCATATTAAAATACAAGTTTATCTGCCCGTTTCTTTTCTGTATTAACTTATGACATAAAGCTTATTGTAGCTTGGCTCCTCAACTAACTGTCTAAAAAATAAATATACTGCCAGTAATACAATATTTATTATTCAATGTCACATCTTTCCAAACTTAGTAACAGCTGTGCTGCAAGGGTTAACGAGTGATATCTGTCCTGTGGCAATGTAATATAAAATTTTAACGCATCGCCAGTGTGGGGCTCGTGCCCATATGGCACAATGAAAGTTCCTATGACAAGCACACCTTCATTCACTCACCCAAACCCTTCAAACAATTTCAAACAGATATCCTGTAAGATCCCAATACTTTCACATCATTAGAAAAAAATAAGAATGTTTCCTTTTCCATTAGGATGTAGCTTCTGCTTCTAGTCTATTTAGGTCAGCCCAAAAATATTGAAACTTTATTCAGGGAAAAAGTTATTTTGAGTAGGTTATTTAAAGGTCTCAGAAATGTCCTATTTTCCTTTTCCCCTTCCCATCTCAGAAGCCTATATAATTGATGCGTGACACCAGAATCCATTTTTTACAACAGAAAAAAAGCCTAAAAAATAGCAAAAATAAGACTTTTTCTAAGTGTTTGTTAGGATATTTAGAGAAGTTCTGTAGAGTTTTAAACAAAACCGGTATCAAAAGGCACAGAATGCTGATCAGAACATAAGACAGAGCTGTCAGAAGTAAGATCTGTCATAATCTTTCTTTTCAGTATCTCCTTCTCTCTTACATGCCCTAACATTTAACCTTAAAGTAATAACTTGATGGCATATGCATGTTTCTCTGGGGAAATACAATGATGTATGTTTTAGTTTTATCACAATAACAAAGCAAAGCCTGCTAATTAGAAACACAGAAAGGAGGGGATGAAATGGAAGAGGCACTGCATTAGGATTAACTGTGATTTATGGTCATCTCTACAAAGTAAAACAGATAAAGGATGAGCTGATGAAAATTCCATTTTCAAACTGCTTTATTTTCATGAAAATATAATAGAAAAGATGATACACTGTAAAAACGATAGGGAATAAAATGTTTTATAGTCAAGAAAAAAAATTCTGTAGAGATAACGGCGAATACTCCATTCATCTGGGGCCTGTGCTGCCCTAAAATAAACCACAGAAGTCAGCTCTTACTCCTTCTGAGCTCACAAGCATAGAGTTTTGGTTGATATTAAAGTAATAACAACTGAAAATTTTCCAGAAATGCAGGAAAACCTTTCACACGATAGTGATTCTCAGCACTTCAACAGCGTAAGCTTAGCCAAGCTGAGCTTCCCATAGGGGTTTTCATGCATGGAAAGCATTTTGTTGAAGGCTAAAACATAGCACTGTATTTGCTAGAGAAGATCTGATGAGTATTCTAGGATCCAAAGAAGAGAAATGCCAAGATTTAATCAGAGAGGGGAAGAAGCAGTATTCAAAATGCAGTATTTGGAGCAGAGTCATCTAAAACAACAGCTCGAAAGTTAAAGAGCAAGCTAATTTCAAGAATTTAACTACAAATTTACGGTGGATTTGTACTCAATTTGCATTCTGTTTCTCTAAAGCAGCCTACTAGACTGCAGCAGTCAGTTACAAGAAGTACTTGGTGCGGTTCAATACTACTCCAGAAAACTTTTCAGTCTCATTTATTAAACACGCAAGCCGTGATGGTTTCCCGTTACTTGCTCTGCCTAGGAACTGATTGGCTGTTTCATACTTCTGCTCAAGGAGAACGTTCTTAATGACATCCGCCCAACGGAGATACCTCAATGAACTTCATTTTCATAAATGAATAGATATCAATTTATTTGGGCTATCAATTTTGACTGAATGTAGCACTCCAAATTCTGCACAACCTATTCAGCGGCAATGGAAGACAGCAGGGCATAGCTGTTTATTTATATTGCCCCCACTGAAGACAGGATGATAAAGATAGCAGGTCAGATTGTGACTTCTCTTGCTTGTGTACGTAACTACTTAAATGCTGACAATACACGGGTCTTTGGTTTACAACCATTCTCTAAACATTAACTGAAATGCAAAAACTAATTTGACTGTTTCATGCTAATAAACTAAGTTACATGAATGTCCTTCCAGAACTATTCTACATTAGAATAGACGTCTGCAAACAGGAACTAGTTATCGCCACCAGGTAAAGCTCTTTTGATTTTCAAAGACACAACACTGTCAACCTAAGGATCATAACAAAGGCGGAGTATTTACGTTTTTGTTATTACTTGTGGTTTTCTTCCCTCCTGGCCTCCTCAAAACAACCTTTTCTGCTCTTTTCCCCTGCCCCATATGTTCATGTGACTGTATAAAACTGGATTATTGAAAGAACTGGCAAAGTAGAGCCAGAGCTGCTGTGTCACCTTGGCTTGATGGAAGAGACAGGCATCATTAACTATGAAACTACTGAATTAATCCCTAAGTGGAGCTGGTGTTAGAAGCCTCTTACTTCCAATCAGATTGATAAGCTCCATAGGTATCTAAGAGGCAGATCTTTCCAAAAAACACTCGTATTTCTTCACTTCCTGGCTTACTATCTCTTTTGAAACTCTGTGTTAACATTCTTTCCTTGGGTTCCAGAACAAGCAATACCACGGGTAATGCATATCTGATCTCGCACTGAGCCTGTTACCCGGTAAGAAAGATCTTCTAGAAACTTTCACATTCCCCTCTCAACCTAACGTCATATATTCCCTTTGTAAAATTCTCCAGTTTTCACTCACTATGTTGCATGAATACCAATTTCTGTTGGATATGAATATACCGTGAAATAAAATAATCCCCTAGTCCTGAATGTCTTTGATATTCAGAAAAAAGCCTTTATCAAAGGAAGAAAATAAGAAAGAGGGAAAAATAAGTAAAATATAAAATACCAAAATGACATAACTTTGGAACCCGCAGCAATAACTATAGGTTTAGTCCTAAATATTAGCTAGTGTTCCATGTAAGACTAAAGTAAAGATTAATAGCTTCAATATTACCTTAGCAAGTCATGTAAGCCCACTGACTTCACTAGTCATGTGCACCAGAACAAGAATGAATGCAGTCAATCAATCATAAATACATCACACGCCCCGAAGTAAAAAGTTATGCTGTGGGAATGCATTCAAAATAATACACAACAAAACCCCTCAAATATTTAAGAAGTAAGCATTTGTTAGACTTTCAGTCGGAAATTTTCTTCTCCATTCTTTTTAGACTACTTCTGTCAGCGTTTTTAGAAGGTCTGAGCTGAAAGCGTTTAAACACAACCCAAGTGCATACCCTTATAAATGAAAATAAAAGTAATGATAACTGAAAATACTGCAGTGAAAGCACTAGAGTCCCATCTTATTTGTTAACAACAGTAATTATAGCAAACATTAATGGAAGGTTAAGAATTTGATATTTGAAATGAAAAATCTACAAGTGAAAAGATTTTTGGACTTATGAAACTTTACTTTTCCTAGAAGCAAAATCAGATTTTAAAAAAATATATATTTAATTTCAGATTTGAGAAAGCGTGTGCACAGACATAACAACATAAACAGCTGAGCTGAATTCCCAGAGGGCTTTGCAGGGCAAGTATTTTCTTATGGAAATGGATTTGAAATTAAGGAAATGTTTCTAATACAATAACACAGGACGTCAGAGAAACCTTGTTCCGTTTCTAAAGCAGCAGAAAGGAAATCAGATTAAAGCCTGATTGATTGTAGGTGCAGGTGGGATAAAGAACCACAAGACTGGGAAACACTAGTAGGAATTTAAAAGCAAATTAAGTCTTCTACAAGTAACTTTTTATTTTCTATAAAGATACCTATATTGCAGAAAGCATTTATCAAATTGTAATTTTACAGATGAATAAAATTACTGATTCCAAATAGGTTATACAGAATCTTAATAAAACACTGCTGCTCCGACTTACCTGTCACAGTAAAACTCAGATTCTTTTCCACATTACTGGAACCTACTCTCTTGTCTCTTTCTCCAATCTGTACACCATCATTTCACATCCCATCACACACTTAAAAAATATTACCAATAATTAAAATTATGAACTAATCCTGAGCTGACTTACCAAACTTGAACACAGATTTCTTTCTCAGAACCTGCCTTTAGGCGTGTTTAATATTATTTTGTCTAAGAAATATAACAAATAATTTGGGTATCTATTTATAATCTTTGCCAGAAAAGTCCATATGCACAGCACCTTAAATTTCTAAGTTGAAATTACACAGGACAGATAAGGTGGAACTCCCAACTTGCATTTCCGATTGCAGCATTCTGACAGTAATCACTGGGTTTTCACATGCAAATCAGAATGCCAATCTCACAAGCCAGCTCTCCATAGGCATTAAGACTCACGTGGCTATGTTTGGGCACAGCTGTATGGACCACATGCAAACAGCATGACTGGAACTGAGCCACAAAAAAAGCATCCACAAATTTTTCAATATACACGACTATATTCAAAAATTTCATATCTAGCCCATTTCCAACATCTTTATTTCCGTTAAAAAGGAGGAAAATAGCCAGAACTAATGTTTGTAAATTGTAGTATTTTGAGGGGGTTTATTTTGTCATTTCCTTCACCCTCTTTTCCAAAAAGATGTCACAGCACTGAATAGGAAGAGGAAAAGTTACTCTTCAGTTTAATAGAAAAAGACATAAGGACAATCCCAGTCTGGATGGCAAACCAATCTTGACACACAATGGAAATAAGGCACACATTCTAAACCAAGATAAAATCCCACGATTCTCTCTCTTTTAGTGAAAAATCGGAATCGAAGTTGGATGCTTTCTGGAAGATATATTTTAGCCCTTTTCCTCTGTTGGGGAGACCTGCCCATTTTCACAGAAGGCACACTTGTTTTACTCCGCAGGCGAAGAGAGTTGAAATGGTGATTTAAGTGTGCGGCCAAGTGTCAGACAAACCACCTGCTCCAATTTTAGCCTCAGACCTGTGGATAGATTCTATCACCATCTTTAGACCAGTCCAGGAGCCCTCCTGTTCTCAGTAACTGATAAAGTAAGGTCAGATACATGCACAATTTACAAGAAGCTTACAGAGCACCTGGAGGCATTCTAGAACCAGAAGTGCCACGTGACTTTATTCCAGTATCGCCTTTCTGTATTTTCAATTCCAAGTTCAATCGCACCACCTAAAGATTGTTCTTAAAGTCAGAATTTAAAATAGCACCATCAAATGAGACACTTACGAAGTTAATAGCAAGTGCTAAATTTGCAAGGTAATCTAGTTATCATTCCATGTAGTTTTTGGAGTATGGCAGAAGTTTACATTTGACCATCAGAAAGAATATAAATGACAATGTACAGGGAAAACAAATATGCAGCCGTAACTTCCTGTACACTAAGGGTCAAAATAAGAGTCTCATCCATTTCAGTAACATCTGTCGGTTTTCTTGATGTGTGGTCTAACTTAATTTTCTTATAGACATACTCTGACCTGTGAATCCGAACAGACATCAAGTAAAGAGACTGAATGTAACAAGAATAAAGGTTTTGGTGTGTTAAGAGAGTACAAGGTTGTCTGACCTCTAATAAAGTATTTGGAGAAAACAAAAAAAAGTAATTTTTTTAGTCTTAAATGAAAATTTCAATTAAAGCTGCGATCTCAAAGCGCAAGCTATTTTACTGACAGGTTGGTAACAGCGAACCTGAATTGCTCCTCCTAGGCAAGCCAGAACAAAACTCACAGCTCAAAGCCAGCCACCTCGGGTACTGCTTGTTGTACCAACCATGCAAAACCATCAACATTAGGGGGTTTTAGCTGGTCATTTTTTGTAGCTACAACGATGAACGCATGGGAAGATGTAGCAAGATATTCTGGGTGTAGTCGCATCATCTGTAATTCCAAGAACTGCCAAAAGTTATCTGTCCTGGTACACCATCTACTGACAAATTGCAGGGATGGTGGGGTGAGCTCAAGGAGAGCTGCACGGTCACATAAATAACGCGGAGGAGAAAACACACTCCTGCAATTTTTCCTCCCTTGATAAATATCATTCTAGGGCACTGCTTTCTAGTCTTAGATGGGTGCCATATATTAATATCTCGGAATGACATTAAGATTGCAATTAAGATCTCAAGTTCTAGAGGTAGCTTCTGAATTCTGTGTTCACGGAATTAGGCAAAATTTAGCCACACCGTTACTACAACAAAATTTAAATACCATTTTACTTCCATACACTTTCAAATAACTTAGCAATGGCATTGTTTTGCAACACTTTACCAACCCACCCCCTGCAAAACACCAGTGAATACTCTTGTAGGTAAGATAGCCAACGGCCAGGTCACCACTGGGCCTTATGACTGAAGTCAGAAACAGTTACTACAGAGTTCAAATAGATTTCTGCACAGAAATCTGGGTCACAGTATAGCAAAGATGACGAGCACAACTTAATGCGAAGTGCAGCACTGGACAGAGAAGATGCACACAATAAAAAAATCCCCAATGCCTGAAGTCAATAGGCACTGTAAAATTGCTGCCATAGAAATCACACCATAGCATTATCATAAAGAGGGCATTTCATTAAAAGTTCTGAATAGCTTTATATTTTTCTAAAAACATAATTCATTTCCTTTCATGAACAGCGATTTTCTATTTCTCTTTCAAAACATGCACACAGGGTGATTTAAATCTTCATACGATGATTTATGGTTAAATTAATTCTTCAGAATTATGATGGTAAGTGCTTAGAAAAGCTTACATGAACAATGGCTACAACAGAGAGCCCTACCAGTACCTTTTACTAACACACTTTACTTAGCCACATACAGCCCAGCTTTGCAACACAGCCTCTGAATAAACAGTTAAAAAAATAAATCAAATGGTAGGTTTTACTTATTTGATCTTAAAAGGCTACTCAAAAATATTAAAAAAAGGAAGTTTACAATGCCAAGGAGGTCTGACATACAAAAGTAGCAGAAGAAAACCAGCAATTACCTTGGATTTCAAAAAGATTTGGATTTTTTTTCAGGGAACTCAGCATCCAGGCATAAAAAGGCCTGTCTATCCTAGCCGAGATAATTATCAGTAAAAGATGGTAAACAACAAGTGGGAGTGAATGGTTCATTCTCACAGCAGAAGGTCGTCTCTAGGAATGGAATTGCACAAACATTTGCAATGGTACCAGTAATGCTCAACGCTTTCATAAATAGATTGAAAATAAGCTGACTAGTGAGCGGCCAAGCTTCCGTACTAAGTTATAGTACAAAAAGATAAGAATCAATCACGAAGCAAGGCAGAATCCTGAGTGGCCCATAAAGTAACAGATAAGATAAAATTCTCTATAGACAAACTGGAAGAGAGAGAAATGGGGAAAAAAAATCTTGAGCTATCAGAAGTGGCTGGAAAAAGCAACTGAGGAGTTGGAAACTTTTAGGAAAGGAACACAACAGTACAGCACTCATTTTGCTTTTGTATAAATCCATGGTCTGTCCACACAATGCTGTGTGTCTTCTTGGTCCCCCCTATCAAAAAATGATTCGGTATAATTGAAAATGATTTGGAGAAGGAAGATTTAAGATGGGCAAAGGTAAAAGAATAACTGCTGTGCAAGATATCTCTACGTACAGCAAAGTCACTTCAGTCTCTCTCCAGAAAGACATAGCTGAAGGCAGAAATAACAAATGCCTATAAAAACACAACCTTCAAGGTCAAGGTGATAAAAATGGATTCTTCACTCTCTTCCAAAAATAAGGAGCAGAAGGCATCAGCTGAAACTAACAGGAAATATCTTCAAAACTAGATGAGGTGACTCATCAGCCAACAAATAGTCGAGCTGTGAACTCCCTGGCTGATGGATGTTCAGAAAGGAAAAGGTTGTGTCTAGATTTAAGGGACACTGAACACATTTAAGTTGAAGAAGGCTGTTAAAGATTAATAAATACACAGAAACTACATCCACCTCTGAAGCATTTGATCCAGAAAAAGGCTGGGAAAGTATTAAGCAGTAATAGAGTCTTCAGCCATTTTCTTACAGGAATCATTGTAAAAAGACTAAGAGATTAAATGGATCCCCCAACTGACCTGCTACAGCCACGCTGAGGGCACATCAGATATAAAACTGCAGCATAACAGTATAACATCCTTTTGTACAATTAAAAGACATTTAACAAACAAAAAATCCTACACTTAATATGGAACAGAGTAGCAAACTGCACAGCTTGCTAAAACTTTAGCTGCAAAAGGATTTTGCAATGTTACATCTTGTCCATGAATTTAAGAATTTCATATTATTCTATTACTCCACAGCCATTCTAAATGTACAATTTTATGGTCATTTATTTTAAGACATTGATTTTTATTTTTTAGGAGCACAAATAGAATGTTAATGCTAAAATTCACCTAGAATTATTTTATCATGAAAGCTGAAGTACCTAGGAAAAGCACGCAGATTTGCTTCTAATTTTTGTAAGCAACATCTGGTCATCTCTCACCACACTTCTGTGTTCTATTTTATTTGGTGTCGTTTATTTCAGTTCTCTGCACCGTAAGATAGTGCAGAATCTATCAGCTATTATTAGACGTTCTTTTCTCTCTGATCAAATATATCATCTTCACCCTGATCTTATAGGCTATCCAAACAGGAAGCTACAGCTGGATGTTGAGGTGATGGGGTGGATGGGAAAGGTGCAACACAAAATAACATTTTCAGCAAATTTTCCATGGTCACTCATGGCAAAAATGGATGGTTTTTATAAAGTACTAATATAGCCCAAAGGTTTTATCACCGAAACAAACCAAAATTCATGAAGAAATGAAGACTGTCGCTTGATCAAGACGGACTGGGTTAGAGATCCTTTAGGCAAACTGGACACCTATGAATCCATCGGCCCTGATGGGATGCACTCAAGAATGCAGAGAAAGCTGGCAGGTGTTATTGCTAAGCTGCTCTCCATTGTCTTTGAAAGCTCTGGAGAACAGCAGAGATGCCTGCAGACTGGAGAAAAGCCAGAGTCAGTCGAGTCTTGAAAAAGGGCAAGAAGGAGGACACAGGAAACTACGGGTCAGTCGGGCTCACCTCTGTCCCTGCAAAGGTCATAGGACAACACATTCTGGATGTCATCTCCAAGCATCTGCAGGAAAAGTAGTTTACCGGGAGTGTTCAACATGGATTGAGAAGGGAAAATCATGCTTGAGCATAGGATTGTCTCCAGAGGCCACTTCCAACACCGACCATTTTGTGACTCTGTGTGCCAAAAGTCAAAACAATTGGGATATTTTTTTTTTTTTTCAGGTTTTTCTTTTACGAAGTACGGTGCATATTTTGGAGGAAGGAAAGAATACAGAAAAAATCTCCCCCAAAATCATATCTTCTTGCACAAGACACTAAGATGCAAAAGATCGCATCCCATCTGCCTTTCCATGCCTCAAGCATTTCAAATTTCTATAACTGGAAGACTGCATTCTGAAAAATATTCTACAGAAGATTAAGCAACATTTTAACGGCTTTTTCTCACTATCAAGAGTCTGACAGCTGGAAACATCACTTTTTAGCCAGGAACACACAACCTGAAAGCAGCTGGTAAATAAACTTACTGCAGAATTGTGAGAGACTGATAGAAATAATCACGTCGGCAAAGCTACCTCAGACCTAGACAAACACAAGAACTACTTTTACAGCAAAAAGTTACAATAGAGAACATTGTCTTTTCATGATACATCAGGTCCTACAGCAGTAACAGAACTGAACCACATCCACCTGCAGTTGTATTGTATTTTTTAAGCAGACTGTGCCTTACGCAGTCACATCATGAAGAGGAGGTCTGGATTCAGGGACCATTTTCAAGATCTGTGAAAAGCACAAATGGACATCTCTGGTACTAAGAAGTCGTGCTCAGAAAAGGACAAGAACTGCCACTGCAGGTGGTGCAAAAATGCTGGGCTCTACTCCATCTCCACCTTCTAATACACAATCATACTCAAAGTAGGAACAGCTGAGCTTTTAGTGCAATTGTCTCCACAGCTTAAATAACCCAGGTAGTTACAACACACGCGAAGGAACATTTTGCTCAGCTAGGCAGGCTGAGACACTGAATGTACTTCACATGTGAGTTGTAGTTCTCTCCTCTCAGTATTAAAAAAATGTAAGGACATAACAATGCTTTTAAGAAACCATCTCAGCATCAAGGTTGAAGGACCCCCTAACTTCACCTTGTGGTACTTACTCAAACTCTTGGGCACAGACCCTTTCTGTGGCAGAATCATTGATCTTTTTAACCTCAAATTGTGTGACAACGGTCAGGATTCTTTATTCTACAACTCCTCTTCCCTGGTTGGATTATTTATTTATTTTTTTACATTTATTTTTATTTTGTTGTTGTTTCCCTCAAGGCTGCTAACATCCTGGAACGGGTTGCGCAGAACAGCTGTGGAGTCTTTGTTCCTGGAGATATCCGACACTCAGCTTGACAGAGCCTTTACAAATCTTAAGCTTTAAAAAAGAAAATAAACCAAACTAAAACCAAAACACCTGGAAAACTGTAATATACTCTCAAAGACTGAAGTGCTTATTTTCCAGTTAACAACACAGCACATTTGGTAGTTAATGCCATTGTATGGTCCACACTTCCAGTCATTTAAATACAACTTGTTAGAAAGCAGAGTCAGCAAACGAAGAGGTGTGTTAATTACATTAGACAAGTGGTGACTAAGTAACAAGCTAGTTAATACGTCAAAACAGCACAAACGTCTCTTTTGTACTACCGACAGTCTTCTCAAATAGATAGCTAATAGAGACCAAAAGTTTCTTTCTGCTATTCAGAAAAGGAGGTGCGATGAATGAATCAACCCCAAGGTCTCCGGACCCATGTTATGAACTGGGATTGTTTAGCCAGTCACAAGTTCCTGTTCCTATCGAGTTTGTTAAGTCTCAGCACTAGAATCATGCAATTCTAACCTGGAAAGCCAACGAGCCACAGTATCACACCTACCCTTTGCTCCACTAAATTGTGCACTGGTGTGAATACTGTCCATTGGAATGAATAAGAATCCAATGCCAAAACTCACTGTCTCACAGAAACCTTATACAGATGGACCAGCAGGTTCCGAGTACCACCAACAGGATGAAGGCTTCCATGCAGACACTAATAAAACAGCAGAAAATGCAGTTACACTGACTTATGTTCAAGCAAGAATACTGTATTACAACGACATTTCACCACTGAGTTCAATAAAATGCAAGTTCAGAGCTTAATTTTATTAATTTGACTATACTGTTTCTACATTAAAAAAATAAAATCAGAAAGAACATCAAAACACACAATCAAGACGCTAACATTGAACAGTGACCAAAGCACATGCAGGCTGATAGGTACAGAAATGCTTTACAGAGGTTATCTTTTCCTTCCCTCTGACTGTACATGCACAGAATTCAAAAGGATGCTTCAGCTTTTACGAGGAATGTAAAGCAGGAACCGCTACTTTCGCATGCTTGTCTAAATGTAAATGTAATGGCATGAAACTATTACTGTTCTTACACATCCAAAGCCATTCGACAAACCACCCTAACGGCCAAATCAATCATCATATTATTAATGTGTCGCACATGATGTCTTTGAAAAAATAAATCAAAGAAGTCTAAGTTACTCTGTTTTACCGCTCTTAAGTTTTATTATATGTAATAGGTTTCAAAGCTGTTTCTAAGTATGAAAGTAAAGCTGTTTGGGGAAAATCAACACAACAAAAGAGTCTCTATAACTACAGTTACGGGAGTTGATATGAACCATGCATTTTAATATTTTTTAATAATGCAAACTGGAACCAGTAAAGCAGGTATGTTCATTCACTGCTACTCAGTTCCACAGCCCCTGTCTGCTAATTCACCTTGAGTTCATTCAGGTACTCAAAATTAAGCAGACATTGAATAGTGTCTGAAGTTGAAAACCCCTTTTCCATGTGCAAACCATATTCACCACATTAGTGTGAAAAAGGACCTTTCCAGGGATTGGCTCAGTCACCCAACATATAGATAAAATTTCAAACCAGAGAAGTATAGTTAATAAAATACAAAGACATTTTTTGGTACTTGAATGTCATGAAATTAATGTATATTAGTAAGAAACATAATTCAGCAACAGAGTTTCCATCCAAAGCATGGTCTGAATAGAATATTCAAAGCAAATTGTTATGCAAAGACTGAGAAATCAACAAGCAGAAACAGACAACAGAATATTTCATTTTATATATTTAAAACAATAGCGTGGCTTCCATAAACATGTTTGTTTGCTTAAATGTTGGGCAAATGAACCAAGTAAAACAACTGCACAAACTTAAGAGTTCACTAATAACAAAAAAAAAAAAAAATCAGACTTTCCCAAAACAGAGGGGAATAAATGAAAAAAACCCAAATGAATACACTTTTTTTTAAGTGTTAAAAACCTACAAAACTGCTAAGAACCAAAACTTCTGAAATCTTTCAAGACTGAGTTCCTTGGTTCGGAGACCCCAAACACAAAACAGGAGATGCTCTGTGGTTTTCAAGGCTGAAGACCATCCTCCTCCAGCAGCCTGCAAAAATCTGTTTATCGTACACCATCCCTATGTTTTCCTAACTCCATGATTCCTTCTGCCACAAGTAAAAGAGATGGGAAACCACCCTAGAAGTGATGGAGGAAGACAGCTGACCACTGCTGATGACCAGACAGATGCTTCTAAAAAGGCAGACGTTACTGCTCCAGCCTGTTCACATATGCCAAGTCATCTTCACCACAGAGCAGGAAGAACATAATTTTTGTTTAGTTAATTATTTTTAAGTTAAATTTTTAATTTTTTTTTTTAATTTAAACATGCTGGAGTGAAATTTGCCCTCCTTGGTGAAAATAAATAAGACATCTCTATTTTTAGAAGCACTGCATAATTTTACTGATTAAGTGTTCCGTTCTATTAGAGCATTATATATTTATGTTATGTAAGAAATACCATTTTTATTGAGAGCAGGATGCTTACTAGGAATCTACGTATTGTCTCGTGGTTTTCCCAGTATTAACTGTCAATCTTTTCCTTATTTTTACATAAATATTTGTGTGATTTGGATTCAGTAACCAACAGAGCTTCGCCTTGCTCTTATTTTGTGCTCAGTAATCATTACTGGAAGGTTACTTTATAATGATTAGCTTTACTGTTATAATTCAATATTCTTGAACTTTCCAGCATTCTAATTTTTACATCTTATTTCCTTTGATCCAAATATACCCTTGAAAACCAGTAGAAGATATGAAAAATAACATTTTTAAGCAGCAATTATACATCTCATTGCTAAGACCAGGCACTAACTCTGTTAAAAAGATTTAACACATTAAAAGCAATAATTGACACAAACTTATTAGAGTAGATGACACTTAGAAAACGAACTGTATGAAGACCTTGAAAAAGAAAATTAACAAAATCATCCCGTCTTCGTACCAGATGATCCTATCAAACAGAAGACACTGAAGAATTTAAGAAGGGACCACACAGTGTGAGTGCACACTATTAAGTCTACAATTATTCCTAAAGGCTCCTTTTCTGTTGAAGATAAAAAAAATCACCTAATGGCATTGGCAAAACACTTCACAACACTCTGAAGGTTAAAAAATTAAGAACAAAATCAGTCAGATTCTTCCAACATCTACTGCCAAAAAACCCCGCCCCACACCTCAAGAGCTTGTCCGATTATTTAGTCGGTTCTCAGGGCAGGAAGATTTACAGATAAATATGGCTACACATAACAGGAGGAGCTTTTTAGTGCAGAGACAACAGAATCTTTTTTGGATAATCCTAAAAAATTTGGGGTGTTCTTTTTCAGTTGTTAGAACCGTCCGTTCTTTCCTTCTTTCTGAATTCTCCCACCATCCTGAAGGGATGTGAATTAAAACACCAGAGCTGAAGAAGAGCTTTGGCACAGTTCCCACAGTGAATTTAAGTGGACTCACAAGATATTTTGGCCAAATGTACCTGAACAATTTACAGGCAATATTAAAAGATGAATTGTAACAAGTGAACTTCAAGGGCCTGCTGAGAAAATATAAAGATTAGTTATATAATTTGTGGTTGCATTATAGTAATATTAATGAAAAGCTGAATGACAAATTAGATGGCAGACAGCAGACATAAGAATGGGTTCTCAGAAATAACAACATGACCAGCTTCCTGCCCCTTGCTTTTTTGAGATGGTTTCTCTTGTTTTCTTTCTTGGATACAATGATATTATTTAAAATGAAGTTCGATTAGTAGAATAGTTAATTACTCATACTTGGTTTTGTCAAATATTCTTATATTTACAGGTCAGAACACTGGGCAGAGAGTGATTCTTCAAGCATTTGAAATTCTAGATGCTGTCCTAGAAGATGTAGGATCTTATTCTCATCTCATGTCAAGCAAACTTCTACATGAAGTCAGAGTTTTGTACCTGAAGTTACACAGCAAGGCGGAGTACATGACAAAACAAAAAAAAACCCTTGCTTTTGAAACTTTAGATTTTACTGATGAGATCGGTTAATTCTTATTTTAAATATCATTTTACTATAGATTTCTGATCCCTTTCACGACCGATTAAACAGAGTAATAATGAAATGAATTCTTTGTTTATCAAAGGATAACTGCCCAGTGGGATTTTTAAATGGTATTACAGGCTATACAAAACCCACAATACCTGTGCTCAAGGTGAAACAAAGGAAAGTAATTAAGTAATATTTATAACTATGAAACCTACCCTTTACCCAACAGCATGCCCGTACTTTTTCATGTACTATTCTTGATTCACGCACAAGAAAACATTTGAACAGGACAAAACATTTGTGTGCTCTGTAACAAGATCTTAAGGTGCTCTCCCATTGGTTCTATTAAACCACACAAACGTTAACACCAAAGGTGATGCAACAGCAATTGTTCTCCACCATCACCAAATGGAAAATAGACGTCTACACTGTTTCAGTTCAGCATTAAAAATTTACCTTGCCATTTCTTCTCACATTAAGTACCTTACCTTAAATTCAGATTTTTGTTCACTATTCTTCCAAGGCCAAAAAATACATGCAGCTGCAGGAAAACACACTTCTACTATACCTCCCCTTATGCGGGAGAAGAATTTTGTTATCAAACAATGTTTTTATTTTAATGTTATCTCAGGGTAACCTCTCAGATGGCTCAAATTCTGGATATCTCTCTCAGATACTTATTGTGTTTCCTGAATGGCTTCTGGACCTCACATTGCTGACACAAGCTCCTGTAAGAGGAAAACCTCAAATACTGACACGCAAGTCAACAACTGTTTCTGTTTGTCATCTCAAACATCCAGCCCCTTTGAGACTTACCTTGCAGCAGTTCCTTCCCCAGGGTAAGGGCTCTGCTTTATTTTTTCAAGCCCAACTAGACTATGCATATCAACTTAATGAAAGCAACTATCCTGGTTGAGCTGCCTAACAGAACATATGTTTACACTTTTATCAGAATTTAAGATGAGTTATTAAAGCTGCTTTCAAATTTCAGGCTCCTAACACTGCTCTGGAATGTCTTTTGGGGGATATTTCCCACAAGAGAAAAAAATCCCACACTTTTACAGGGTGGCTTTAGCACTGCAACAGGCCAATCACACTAGCATTGTAATCTCTGTCCCTCAAAGCCACCGGAGCTCAACTGCAAAAGGTCCTAAGAAGCCCGATTTAAACCTTATGTAATGCCTGCTTCGACGGGGAGGTTGAACAAGATGTCTCTGCCTTCAGAGCGCTAGGAAAGTTTTCCTAAGTAACCACTAATCAGTATTTTTTCTCTCCTGATGCCCTAACGAGCAGCAGCTGACTCACCAACTGCTCTATATAGCATCTTATAGGGTCCAGCAGTGTATTTTGGTTTCTTAATATACATTTTTAATCAATAATACATAATCAGATAATTCCTACTCGAGGACAAAAAACCCATTGTATTCTATCTTTTATTTTTCAAAGGCAAAAGATATTTGCCAAAAGCTGTTTAGCCAGCAGACTTGGTTTGGTTTTAATCCTTCCATTGGTACCACAGAACATTAATTCCTCTGGTAATTTTGTACCCATATTTATATTCACTCATCACAAGACAGGATTATATGGCAGTGTTTTGCATAGTGAAACAAAACTATTACAAGCAATGCACTCCCCATCAGAAACCACAGCGTTACTTTTGCATCCCTCCTTTGCAAACAAGCACTGAAAATTCTAATTAGAAAGCAACCACAATGCAAAATGACATTTGACTAAAAGGATCAAAAAAAAAGGCCAGCTTACATTATTAGCCTGTTTAGAAATTGAATTGCTACTTTGTCAGCCAGCACACAAACCTGCCAGGGTTTAAAGTAGCTCTCGCCATTTGCTATGATTTTCAAGTGACAGACACAGCTCCCCCTCCGTGGTTTGTTTGTTTGTTTTATCAGAGACCATCGACTGCACAAAATAAGATTACTTTACCAAGATTTTTTTTCATTATATTTAATTTATGATTACTATTTTGCCCCCATCTGAGAAGCTCCTGTGTAATTTATTCCCTTTCAGTGAAGTAGTACTTCATCTCAGCCCTACAGCTATCTTGAAATCTGTGAACCACAACCCTGACTGGTATCAGTAAGCAGGCCTCTGATGAGATTAACAAAAAAAAAATCCCCATGGTGCTTCCAATATGTATTGCTAAATTATGATAGGAAAATTGCTTGAAATGGCCGATCAATTGAAAAAAGAGTCTTTATAAAAATCAGGAAAATTAAAAACACCATGTCAAAGCACATGGAGGAAAATGAAGTAGCAGGCACCTAACTGAAATTTTTATTATTACCTTACAGGAAAGGAAAAGATCTCCTGGTTATTTGTTTTGTTCAGGGCAGAGTAACGTTAAGGTACCGTTACAATGAACCTTAAGGGTAACTCAACTTTCGTTAAATAGAAAACGGAGAAACCTCCCAAACTGTAATGTTACCCCTTCTGTAATGATGGACAAATGCCTGATACTCAAGTTCTCCACACTAAACACTGCTCAGGGGCACAGTGCTAAAGACATCTGCGGTCCCAGGTGAGCTAGACAAAGAAGGAGAACAATCCTGAATGAAGGATCAAACCCAGCTTCGCAATCCAAGCCTCAAGATTAAGCAACACGCGCTGCACTTACGTGAGTGTTTGCAGGCTTTATGTTCCCTGCTCAGAGAAGCCAGCAGAGCACCGAACACAGACACCTAGGCAAGTCATACAGCAGTAACTCCGGGCACGGAGGGACTAGGTCAGCCGGCACCACACTTCAGCTGGTCTGACCTCAAAAGGCTGAATATCCTCTGAATCCGATTCTGTAGGACAATTCCTTCCCATGCATGGAACCTCTACTTTCTATCTTTAACACAACCTTAAAAGCCTGGCAATTCCCAAATATGAGACCGGTCTCCCCCTGATAAAGTCATTTGCAAAGCCCTTGATATCGTTATCAATTCTGTTGCTCTGCGCTGTCACCGATTTCAAAGAGTAAATGTAGTCCCAATGCCACTGTAAGGAAAAATTATCCCCCAAAAGGGATTTCACGGCCAATCGTGGGCACTACAGGTCCAGAAGCATCAGCTGGAATGCTACTGCGGCATATAACATCACAATGTATACATCACCAAACAATTCCTCTGCAGCAAACGTTACAAATTATGTAACACTAAGTAACAGATATTTAGAAATCAGATAATTTGAAAGAAGACTCGGTAAGATTTTTTTTTAGTGACATATGGAGTCCTATCATATGAAGCATCTGCAGAGACCCATGCAGGTTAACATTAATGTTTTGCTACAACGTGGGTCACAAAAACTCTTGAAATAATAAAGTAAAGGCATTAACACTAAAAGTTGGGGGGAACAAAAGAAACACATTACTTAAAAGAGCAATTTATGAACACGATATTGTTCGAGCTCACTGGTTAGAGGCTTTAATGGCCCCAGATAATCTTTAACCCTCAAAGAATAAAATTTCACTAAACAGCCTAGAGCTTAAAATACTTTGTGTCTGTGGCAGCAGATGGGTTCTGCTTCTTGATAAGTTTGGTTTGAATGAGAGATAATGTTTAAATCTGGAATACTACACATTCATGTAAAAATGCAAAATGACCCTTTATGAATGTCACGTCTGCACAATACATTGTCACAAGCTGTGTGTCAAAAAAAAGCTGTAGAGTGTGAGGAATGGACAAAAAGTTTAAGCATAGGGACACATACACAAGAGCTAACTTTCTAAAGCATAAAACTTTGTAAAAATGCACTTAAAGATACCACAGCGACTTACAACAACTAAAAATGTGGCCAATAATGAGTAAGTTTTGCAAAAGCATGAATTTTTGGTTTTAATCAGAAGTCAGTTTAATACTGCAGAGCATATGAATGATGTGAGTGAAAATGAGTCTTCTAGCATGCTAATAAAAATAAATCGAAGCTCTGCTCAAGAAGCGGGAATAGCCAATAAAACATATTACCAAACTGTATCGCCCACAGAATGTGGAAATTAACTGAGCTGTATACCCAAGAAAGTTACCTGCATACTCTCACTTTTGCTCATGTGGCATTAGGGTAGCTTTACAGTGGTAGAGTTTTTAAAAATTTCAGGTTATACTTTCACCTGTGGTTGGAAAAACTATAATAAAACTAATTTCTGAAGAGGCTGTGGAGAAGACGCACAGGAGGGTGGCAAAGCAGTGGCTGCAAAACACTACAAAATTCTTTATGCAACTATCCTGCACGCTGGGGAAGCTCAGGTGTGGTGTTTATCACATCATGCTTCCCTGTAGCCCAATTCTCTCTGCCCTGTAACCAACAGTAACAGGAAGCTCTCTGAAAAAATCAACCTTCTTATTCACAATGTAAAATAAAATAAAATTAAAATCTCTGCAATGACAAGCAATGCTAAAGCTCTAAGAAACAAATGCCCCAAGGCAAGCAAGTCACAGCTGATTTATTTTTTACCATCACAGAATAAGCTAATGGTGTCTGAAACAAAATAGAAGGCGTATCAGAATTGCTGGTTTCAGCAGATGAACCTCCTCACCTCCATGGCCTGGGCAGCTGCCTCTGAGACACGTTGAATTTCAGCTATCGTCAGCGTACAGAAGCTTGATTTTAATCCATTACAAAAGGAAAGGCTGTAACATGACAGTGGCAGAACTCTCACCACGTGGTTCATCAGAGAAATAAATTGACTCAATACTGGAGAGAGAACACAAAGTGTATCGCTACATTTTAACTTCTGATTCAGGCGTGTCACTTGACATACCTTCTTCTTGAAGTAAAAGTGTTTTAGCTTTGAATCAGTGGTGTGCTCAGCAAAATTTCAACAGGGTACTTTTGACTCTAGGAATTCAAGTTCCTCTCTCAAAACATTATTTAGATTTGAGTAAGAATGTGACCTCTCCCACAGGTGTCACAGTGCTCCAGCCCATGCTCCAAATGTAACTGGGTGATTCTCTTCACCTAACATCGCTAAACTCACCCTCAGCAATTTCAGGCTAGCTTGGATGATTTTGAATTGATTTTTGTTTTCACACAATCCTCCATAATATGTCAATAACCACAACCTCAAAACAAGGAGTTCTCTCACTTCAGATGTTTCCAAAACACTGGCACGGTCAAGCCCTAAGTAACTGAGACAGAATAAAAATCAAATTGCACTCTCACCTTAAAGATAACCATACTTTCCTTTCCTCCATTCCTCTGCTATTTTTAATTTCCATATGCATCTTTGCTTCTAGGTTTTACGTACTACCAGCAGCACAGCTGCCAAAAATACTTTAGATTCTTCTAAAGGCACTTCGGGCTCAATGGCAATTACAAGGACGGGCTGATACCATTTGTTACTTCCAATTTTTCCAGCTTATCTTGGCAGATCCAAAAGGTCTGGAAAAAAAGCAATGAAGTTGCAGTCTGTCTAAAGACCCAAAACCAGACAGGGAGATGGAGTTTAGCCTACAGACGTTCACTGAGCCGTAATCTGGAGCAACAACCAGAACTCAGCAGTTCAAATCCCACGTATTCACAACCCAAGGTGATGTTAAGGCCTCTAATGGTCACAACTAAACACAAAATACAGAAGGGAAGAAGATTTGCTCCTGTGACTTGAATGATACCCATGCGCTCGCGACACTAATTATTTGAAATATGTCAGCGTAAGAAATGTTGCACAGTCAAATCACAGTTGCAAGACTTAGAGGAAAGGCCACAGTGCTTTGACGAAGCTCCGCTGTTTTGTTCTAAGAAAACGTCACTTCCAGTGTCACTGCTTGAATACATTTATGGGCTTCCGAGTGTGTAAGATGGGTAACTCAAAGTGAAGGCAAGGGATGTCAGCCACTGAAAGTCATACAGAGCAGGTGAATGCTAGCTCAGTGCTGTAAATGAAGCTGGGTGTTGATCCTTCCCTTAAGTAAGCAGAAAAAATCAATATAACTGAATTCAGGAGCCGATTTGTGTGCTCTCAGCAATGAATCTAGTTGTGCTAGGGAGATTTACTAGAATTAAGCCAGAAACATTTTATTCATGAGATAAGTGGATAAATGTTGAAATTATAATAGAAACCTTAAAGCCTGAGACCTAATAGTACGTCTGGAAGGAGCCCTTATCTTTTACAGTGGGAAGTAAGTCTAAATAAAAATGCAATTCTATAGTTTAGAGAGCTGAAACCTAGCACCAAAGAGAATTGATTCCTCCTCCCACCAGCAGTAATTCAGATCAATGCCATGGGATAAAAGCCCAAACATCCCTTCCACAGATTAAAGCACCACGTGCCAGGCTGACTGAAGTGCATCATCTTTGACTTAAAGTCTGCACCTCAACCTCTGATGAAAGAGTAGATTCTTGCAGAGGACATTCCCTTGAACCCTGACACCATTTGTGCAAGGCTGAAAAGGCATCTAACCTACTATTTCGTCTTCTGAATTGGTTATGTGCACTGAAAAAGAAACAGGCACCTACCCAGCAGAGGCAAATTACCAGGCAGCAACAGATACAATACTGCAGACACACAACCAACTGGCACACAGCCTAGGACCCTACAGAGAAAATAAAATAGTTTTAGGTGTAAAAACCTCAGACAACCACACCAGGGTTTTGCACCGAAGAATGGAGACAGGAAACTAACTGTTCTGTAGCCTTAAACTTCTGTTTGCCAGAGAAAGCTCGCAGCCAGGTTACAAATAACACATCTACAGCAATTTATTAAAATTTGACTACAAAATAATGGAAATTCTTAAGCCCTCTTGCTTTTCCGTGTACCAGGTTGAAGCTCAGCCCTTGTTAGACGATGTAATTCGATTTTCTTACACAGTAGATATCACACAGGCTGGAAGATGGCACAGAAGTATTACAAGGATTAAAGCAAGCCTCTGATCTTCAAACACAGCTCTTGCCCAATGGGTGACAATTTATTAGTTCTGTTGGTAAATGAACACAGATGGGTGTTCCGATAAAATGCTGTGTACATCAGAAAGCTACCAACACAGAAACACACATGAAGAGCACGTGTAATGTAACAGTAAGCTTTCCAGAATGGAATTTTTCAGTTGCATCACTGCTTGTAGCTTCAGAAGTGTTTGGTAATTATTATTTTTTCTTTAATGGAAGAAACACAAAGCAAACCCACATACGCATTACTTACTATTAAACCGTATGATTTTGTTTCTCATCTTTGGTGCGTAGTTCAGATGCACCTGCTGGTGTCCTAATGAGACATCCAAAGCCTGCCCACCCAGGAACGCACGTATTTGTCATTAATGAAGGTGAAGAGTTCTTTTTCAGACAGTTAAGAAAAAGTATAAAGATAAATAAAATAAGCATAGAGTAGCGTACAAGTTTTTGGCAGAATATATATATTATTTGTGCTGTATACAGGAATGTAAAAAATCAGAACTAGATTGAGAAGTAGATTAAGATGAATTAACCTTTAGTGAAGGAAACAATATAAATTATTTCCTCTCTCAACATTTCCCACATGAGATCAAGAAGTCTCTGAAATAACAAGCGTGTTCAGAATTCAGCTGCAGGTTTATAATTGACACCTGAAGTCCTTTTTCACTGTACATTTTACACAAGTTAAAAGGAAAAAAGGTCTTGCCAAAAGCAGCTGTCTTTCCAGACAGAACAGGCAGAGGTTCTGTCTCCCAAGCAACTGTTGCTTCTTTATGAGTTTCCTCCTGGGAGATTCACCTGATCAAATACACCCAAGTGATGTGCGATAGAACTGAGCGTTAAGGCAGACATTTTATATTAATGCTCTCTTTGTTCTTTCTAAAAAGACTGGGCAGGATGTGACAATCAGTATCTGTTAGACTGTGATTCTCGCCCTTCCATCTTTTCAGTGACTGCTATGCCTAATATCGATTTTTAGATAAATATTCAGCTGCTCTGGAGATTCTCTGCATAAGAGTGGCACTATATATTTGCATCTGTTGACTCAGAGGAGATCAAAATACAATTATAAATCTATCTACCTCTTTCAAAAAATAAAAATAGTTTAAAAACAACCAATACAATAACTGAAGAGCTTTGACAAATTAACAAGATGTTACGGATCTGCATCCCTCTTCAACTCTTAACTCTTTCACATCTCCTGGTATTTCTTCATCATATATGTAAAAGAAACTAACAAAACCTAATGCGATCAAGTAATAAAATTGCTATGATATACCTTATCCTGAAAGGATTATGTTGGATGTGGTGAGTAAATACCCTTTTCTGCGAAGAAATAGATTTTGTATGAACTCCACATAAATAGGCAGCTGTATAGAGCTCTCAAAAGTCCTCCTTTCCATGTAAACAGCATCAAGGGGCTGGACTCTGCCTGCCCTAAGAAAACTCTCTACAATGCTTCAAATTAAAAGACTGTCAAGACTTCCTCTAGTCTTCCCTGATCCAGGGAAAGGTGCCCCTGCCCTTAGCAAGGACCACCGCATTTAGGCTTGACATTACTGAGAGGGTGATTGGCCATTGGAATGCACTGCCCAGGGAATTGGTGGAGTCACCGTCCCTGGAGGTGTTTAAGGAGAGATTGGATGAGGCTCTTAGTAACATGGTATAGTTGGCAAGTAGGAGTAGCTGTAGGTTTTGGGTCATAGGTTGGACTCGATGATCTCAAAGGTCTTTTCCAACCTTATGATACTGTGATACTGTGATTCCATACGTCTATGGTTTTCTTTTTTGAAACCCTGGGATTACTTTACAAAGAGTACAATAGTATGAGGTTAAATTAGCAATTAAGGCTAGATTTCTTTAGGAGCTAGAGCAGGAAATAAAACCCAGGAGTCCTATGTGCTCATCACTAGGCAATGAGTCCGACTGCTAAAAGAATAACAAGGGAAAAAATCAAAGTAAATGCAAATTACTTTGTGTCAAATTAGATACGCAGACTGCAATTCTTCCAAGAAAGGAAACAGAAAAAATAGGGGGTTTATTCCAAAAAACTAAATAGTATTATCCCTGGAGGAAACTATCCCATTTGTACTCTTTCTCTTCACAAATATTTTACATGTAGATAGATCTCCATTGTATGTCAGAAAGAATATATGATATAATAATATAATAATATAATGCCAAATGTTTGTTCTTAGTTATTTCATTCATTTTATACAGATGTGCCTATGAAATCCATCAATACACTCAGAAATGGGCACTATGTAAGTAGTTTTCTATCTTAAATCAAATAATTCTGAACAAAAAAATATGACACTAATAGAGGTTTTATATTTCTTGAAGCATAAAGAGGAATTTATTCCAATTTAAAATACTGCCATATTTTACAATCTTGTTCCTATCAAGAGCACAAGAGTCCTAGATCTCATTCTTTGTGTTCATTTGTTCATATTCCTGAAAATTTGTCCGTGAGAACCTGAAGTTATTCATAATATCTTATATGGAAAACTGCTGAGTAAGACTTTTTTCTCCTCCTTTTTTAAGCTTTAGGTTTGAAATCAAGCAAATAATCATCTATTATTACAAGTTATGTCCCTTTTTGTAATTAACAATAGTTTATCATAACCAAGAAGCTTATGCAGGATTCGTTTGACCTAAAAATCATAGATTAAATTAACTAAGAACTAAAATTGGTTTAGATGCTATGCATCTACCTTACTAATTGGCAGAGATCTGGATTAGAGATTGCAAGTGCAGTGGTCAAATCCAATGTTATCCTCTCATAGCATTTGGCTTCAAAGTCAGATTACCTGATGTGTATCTAAAGAAACAACATTGACACCAATTTGTCTACTTAAGAGGCTTATTTATGTTTTCTTGGAAGATTCAGGTAGGCTGTTCAAGCAGTATGAGTTTGGAATCGGTAACTGAAATTTTAAAAATCTCATAATTTCTACAGAAGACTGATTTAATTTTACAAACATAACCAGAGGTTAGTAGAAAAAGTACTATCTATCTCCTCAAGTAGCCACCTCCCAAACTCCCAAGTCTCCTTACGCAAGGGGCGAGCTTAGGCGACTGCAGAAGAAGGGCAGAGCAGAAGGTACACATTCCCTAGCAATTACAGACGGTCAAGAAAAACTCTGCTGCCAAGCAAAAGCTACAAATGGTTTTGGAGACCTCGTAATGCTTCCTTAATATCTCCACTTCTTCTCACAACAAATGACTTTTTCAGTATCCAGACATACGCCACAGAATAAAGATGCAGTCAAACCTGTTCTCATGGCAATCTTCCTTCTCCAAAGATTACAGAAACCTAAAGCAGGATTCTTCTGCCATTCCAGAGGGCAGTACCAGTGCCACTACATATTTATGGAAAATGAAACCTTTTCCTTTATTATTTTTAGGCAAGTACCGCAGCACACTCTGGCTCCAAGTGGTGAGACGTTGTTGTGAACACACGTGCACAAAGAGACAAATACCTGTTTATGACCTGAAGCTGGCTATTGCAATTTCACTCTCTTTAGGAAAACAATAAATATTTTCTGAAACTACTAGCTGACAGAGAAAGTTTTGTTACTTTCATGTAGAAGTATCAATCTAACAGACTTTAGATTAAAGGATAAAATTGTCTCTGCTGGACTGTGAAATCCAAGCATTCCTCGCCTGCTCACAGCCCTTTTGCTGTTTAAGCTTTCCCCATCTTATTCAGGCTAGAATGAAGATGAGGAAACTGATGCTACATCTGAAGAAAGGCTTCACAAGTATACTTACAGTGTGAATTTTGAGATTGTCTTATGCAGGAACAGGAGTTGGACTCAATGATCCTTGTGGGTCCTTTCCAACCCAGGACATTCTATGATTCTGTATTTTAACCACTATTCACATTATGTACAAACATCTACTATCTGTATCAATTGTTAAGATAAAATTTGGGAGGTAAAACCCAAAAAACGATGTATCTTTCTATAAACTATATTAATGCCCAGTTTCCCAATATCTTGGCTAAAATGACATGCAATTTCCACTTCTGTTTCTTCTCCATTTCTAAAGACAAGCATGATGTACATCCTTTTCTAACATTCAGTATATCCATGAGTTCACAAAGATAATTCCCAATGGATCTGAGATTTTATTAGCAGCTGTTTAAGTACTTTCTCAACTGTATACATTTAACTTACTCAAGGGTTTTGTAACTGGAGATTGAATTCTTGTCGCTCCCTCACTTTACTACTGCAACCGACTCACTGTAGTTGACCTTATTTGTGAAGATTAAGAAAAACAGGGGTTTAGAAACTTCTTGGCATCATATGTATCTGGGTTGTATATTACTAGCACATCGAGCCTTAAAAATTATCTGACAAGGTGAGATAATAAAAGGTACCATACACGGGACAAAATAAGGTTGTTTGAGACAGGTAATAAAATCACGTAATACTTGCCAGTAGCATGTTCAACATTACAAACAAGCTTGCACCATGAGTGACCTTTTCTATTTCTTTTTAGTTAACTAGTTTTTATAACATTTTCCTGCAGTAGCTCTAAAGCAGAGTGCATTAACAGCTGTGCAAACCCCAACGTGTTGTTACAACGGAAAGTACAATTTTTATTAGAATAATACCACTTTTCTCCTCATTTAATCACCTCTTCTGATATAAAAACAGAAGACTTGTTCTGCTATGCAAAGGTACCATTTTCAAAAATAAATACATGAAGTTCTCCCAAGGACTTTTTCCCTGATGGAGGAAAGGTTACCTACAGGTATATCATCCCATTATACGCAGAATTCTACGTAAATGAAGCCACATGCATCTTTGCCACTTGGCTTTAAGTTTCTTTATGAAGTCAGGAAGAGACACACTGAACCACCTGGTGAGTTTATGACTGATTTGTTTTATTTCATCAGGTTTGTGTCTCAGAAAAGAAATTATGCCAACTCCTCAGATAAAAATTGCCACAAAATATCAGATAAATGCAAATGACTTTCATTAATTTTCATTCTGATATCATTCAAATCTGTAATTCAATGAAGAAGTCATACGGATGAGCTGCTTTATACAACATAAATAACAATACGGTACAAAACCCACCAACAGGTTTCAAAGCTCTATTTACCTAAAACACTTCACTAAGATACCCCAGTACTACTAAAACACCCAGTCAACCCCCAACCTCATCCTTCTGGGCACTGCTGGCCTCTGTCCCTCAGAGGTCCTGCACTGATGCCACAAACATTCCCCACTGGTTCAAAATGAGCAGAAAACCACCAATTACATCACTCCATACTTTTGCGACCGAGTTGAAAAACCTATAATAATCTATAATTCAGTAGAAAACTATGGCAACTGCAAGCACATACAACAGCCACTGATGGTGACCCTGGTCCTACTCATACCAGATTTTTTTACCCCTGATTTAGTTAGAAGCTGGATAGGTACCATGAGTCCTATTTAAGCCCAAAGCGCCATCATCTGCAATATGAAAAGTTTTGTCTTGTTATCCTTTTTTTTTTTTGTTATGCTTCTATGGGTATTTTGAAAATGGAATATCCGAGGTGAACAAATATTTTACAATAGGATTTTAATTTATAGCACGTGCAGAAATCCTGCACAGTTTCAGGTCTCTCTAGTTACCGTTTAGAAATTAAATCATTTCTAGTAAAACCAAACACAATTGCACTGCGTATTTAGAGAAACTTTTCAATATAAGCCAAGTGATTAAAACACTTCAAACCATGTGCTTACCATTTGGAAGCACAGGCAAAAGCAATACAAACTTATTCAACACCATCGTAAAAATGAGTTTCAGAGCTAATCAAAAGTATCAGCAGATTATATTTTCAAGGTCCCTTACTTTCACATTCAAACTGAAAAGCAATCGAATTTTACTGTAACAAATTCACCCTCTCAAAAGAAGTATTCTGCTTAACTCACTCAAACAGACATGAAAGACCATAATAAAGTAATAGCTTGTAGTAACAATCAACCCTGAATACTTATAAAACTTTCACTTCCAGTAAAATTCTCCGAGCTACTCCATTTTGCTCTTTAGCATCTTTTGGGCAGCATTATTCTCACACCTGTTCACATTGCACCAAACACTTCTTTCAAATGATGACCAGACCTGCAAACTTCCAAAAAGTACATCCTATGCCATTCTGTAAATTCTAAAGCCATCTGTAACAAAGCTTTGTAAAACTGATAAATAATGAAGAAACCTTCTTTATTTTGGGAGTAGATATTCCTGATCAGGAACAGATAAGTGCCAATTACACAGAAATGATGCACCCAGTATTGCTATGCTCGAAAATACCTATGGTGCATGTCTGTTGTATTCACTTCTGAGTGCAGGTCATGTCTTACTGCTTCAGGGGTGTCTGTTTCTGTGTTGATTGAAAATTAAAATGGTAATTTATGTCCTGTGCTCCCACACCGGACCATTGCAATGTTTTATTGTATTGATTTCCTGGCAGTTCTTTGCATAGGTTTAACAGCTTATGCGAAACCCTGACAGCAAGGTCATTTCAAACAAGTCATTCCCAGTTCTGCTCTCTTCACCTCCCCACAACACCAAATCGTTAGCTTCTAATTAAAATCTTGTACATTTGCGGCTTTTTTAATCTATAAAGGTTCTTAAATATTAAGCCAAAATTTCTCTTTGTCCTCTGTTGTGTGCCCTGTTTCCCTCACACACTCAAGCCCAGCAAAGCTTTCCTTTAAAGGATTTCCCTATTGATCGAGGGTTCTTTTTCCCCTTCTAAGCTTTTAGCTGCTGTTAACCTTCTATGTCAGATCAACAATTTGTTACAATTAGGCTGACAAACTTTCAGCTTTTACTCCAGCATCAGAGCTCATTTACTTGATCTAATGTAAGCTTAATTACCTGAGTTGCTAATTCTGTTAAAGAAAAGAAGCTTGAAATATTGTACCTGGCATGAAAAAAATCTTCCAAATGTACACTTTGATAATTGACAAGGCTTTGGTTCTTCCGAACACGTACCCATCTGGGACTGAAACGGCCAACATTAAATGATGATCCTTTTAATAGCACAGGGAGTGCTTGCAGGGCCCACCTTTGGTAAATACTTGGACAAAAACACCTGCTGAAATAAGGGCCTGAACATAAATAGCTGGGTGGAGGGAAAACAGAGCTGTGGGCAGAGTGTTGCCTAAAACTGATAATGCCAGAGATGCCACCGTGAGCCTCTGCGTTAACAAAGCAGCTGCGTTACACGTAACTGCATGTGCACACAGACACTGCACTCCTCAAGCAAGCTTTCACAGTATCTATTTTAGTACCTTTCCTACTGTTCAGAAAAAAAGTAAAATATTAAGACAGTTGCCCCATACAAATAGGAAATTAACCAAGTGCAAAACCTAATTTCCTATATTCAGAAATTACCAAAACCAGGAATCTGTTGTCACTTTACTATAGCGTTCATGGTCTGAAATGAAGGAATTATTTTTCACACAAGGGATTCTACTGGAGAAAGTGGGATAAAATTATTGGATGAAATTTTCTCCTACACATGAGACCTTGTTGCTGGACCACCTATGTACACCACAACAGGGAAATGTTTTTGCACGCAATATATGGATATGCTGCTTATTTTAATATTATTACATAGTGTGGCACCATCGTTAGACACTATACTCATCTGGAGTACAGTTACAAAGTCACCATTTTAGCAGCGCTCTTTTGACTTCCACCAACTGCTGAAATGTCCAGTAGGTCCACAGAACACAAAAGATTTACTGACAAACTGATGGCAACAGATTTCCTGAATATTCAGTACTTTACGTGTTAACAACTACTTATAGACAATACAGAACTTGAAACACTAAAAATCTGTTGGAGACCAACTCTACATTGAGTATGGAAAAGGAGTTTGTAAACAGACAAAACAGCACCTCAAGCTGTTTCAGTAAAGGCTGAATTCCCATGGCTGACAGCTATTGGAATACGACAGGAAAATTGTATGCCACTTACACAGACATCTGAATATGACACATCGTGGCATGCTTCCACACCAGGATGATGTATTTCATTGGTCATTTATTGCTTATTGATTTCATATCATATTTTAAATTAAGATTAATATATTTAAATATATTTTAAATTATTAATATGTTTAATATGTTTACACAACAGCAGGTACAGAAAAGAGTATGGAAATCTCTAAAGAAAGAATATCTCAGGCTACAGATGATTATCACTGCATTTACTAAGAGAGTGATTGATGTGGTGTACCTGGACTTCAGCAAGGCCTTTGACACTGTCTCCCATAGTAGACCACTGGAGAAGCTGGCAGCCCGTGGCATGGATGGGAATGTTCTGTGCTGGGTTAGGAATTGGTTGGATGGCAGAGCCCAAAGGGTGGTAGTGAATGGTGTCCCATCCAGTTGGCGGCCGGTCACTAGTGGCGTCCCCCAGGGTTCGATGCTGGGCCCGGTCCTGTTTAATATCTTTATTGATGATCTGGATGAGGGAATCGAGTCCTTCATCAGCAAGTTCGCAGATGACACCAAGCTGGGAGGAAGTGTCGATCTGCTAGAAGGTAGGAGGGCCCTGCAGAGGGACCTTGACAGGCTGGAGAGATGGGCTGACTCCAATAGCATGAGGTTTAACAAGTCCAAATGCCGGGTCCTACACTTTGGACACAACAACCCCATGCAGAGCTATAGACTGGGTGCAGAGTGGCTGGAGAGCAGTCAGGCGAAAAGGGACTTGGGAGTGCTGGTGGACAGGAAACTCAACATAAGCCAGCAGTGTGCCCAAGTGGCAAAGAAGGCCAATGGTATCCTGGCCTGCATCAGGAACAGTGTGGCCAGCAGGACTAGAGAGGTCATCATCCCCTTATACTCGGCACTGGTCAGGCCGCACCTCGAGTGCTGTGTCCAGTTCTGGGCCCCTCAGTTTAAGAAGGATGTTGAGATGCTGGAGTGTGTCCAGAGGAGAGCGACGAGGATGGGGAAGGGGCTGGAGCACAAGCCCTGTGAGGAGCGACTGAGGGAGCTGGGGTTGTTTAGCCTGGAGAAGAGGAGGCTCAGGGGAGACCTTATTGCTCTCTACAACTGCCTGAAAGGAGGTTGTAGTCAGGCAGGGGTTGGTCTCTTCTCTCAGGCGACCAGTGACAGAACGAGAGGACACGGTCTCAAGCTTCGCCAGGGGAGGTTTAGGATTGACATTAGGAAGAAATTCTTCACTGAGAGGGTGACTGGCCATCGGAATGCGCTGCCTAGGGAGGTAGTCGAGTCGCCATCCCTGGAGGTGTTCAAAGAGAATTTGGATGAGGCACTTAGTGCCATGGTGTAGTTGACAAGTAGGAGTAGGTGTAGGTGCTGGGTCATAGGTTGGACTCGATGATCTCAAAGGTCTTTTCCAACCTTACGATACTGTGATACTGTGATCTTTAATTAACTAGATGCTACAGGATATGTGCGGCTAATCCACAACTCTTCCACAAAAGAAAGTGGAAAAAAGACAAAGTTTTCTGTCCCTTTTAGGAAATTCTTAGGGCTTCTTAGAAATACAATTTTGCAAGATGAAGCAGGGGAATTTAATCTCCTCTTTTGGACAACATTTGGTCTGCACAAAGAACTACAGAGTAGTTTAGATGTGAAAGGAGCTCAGAAGGTCACCTAGTCCAATCTCTGCTCTAAACAGGATCACTATGAGTTCAGACAAGGGTGTCTCGAGCTCTCTCCAGTCAGGTTTTGAACACCTTCAACAACACCTGTCGTTAGACAAGCCTTTCCTGGTTAGTTTGCAAACATTTTAAAGCAGTAAAAGGCTGTCATTTTAGTTTTTATTTTCTACTATGTAGTTACATTACTCTGATCTTGTTGTGCACAATGATTCATTAAACATGAATCCATGTATTCTGCCAAATGACACAAGCTCATGCTGGCATGTAATGCTGTAATTCTCTCTGTACCTAAAAATTGTGCTCCAGGATTAGCATGGCTACTCTTTTAAAGTTACACCACTTAATCTCCAACAGCAGCAACAGAACACAATTTAAGAGAAGACCACTCTACCATTCCGCTTTTTCACAGTCAATTCTATCCATTCCCGCTTTCCTCTGTAACGCTGTGAACTGCTTGTGTCCCTTCAGTATCTGGACACAGAGCAACAAATGCAGAAATAATTTGGTATTACAGAAAATAGACAAAAAGCCTTTGAAGAAGAAAAAAAAAAAAAAAGAAGGATGCCTGGAAAAATAAATAAAACACAACCATTTAAAAATTTTCTCTGTAAGTACTGCCTGGCACTCTGAAGAGCACTGTGCACTTGTGAATTTATTTGTAAGCATTGTTTTCTTGTGCGCATGCTCAGCACCATAATCTTTTTAAAAATCCAGATCCTGTACATAATTTACTTTTCTGCTAAGCAAGAATGAATTTTCCAATCCATAACTTATTGTCAAAGTTTTTCACTTGTTACTTCGCACCAAATAACTGAGACTGACTCTTCTGACATATTTGTGCGTTTATATATACAAATACTTTTTTATATATAAAAATGCTTTATTCTTTGGAAATATGAAATGTGAACACTATGAGGAGCCACTGGCAAAGAACACGGACATACTAAGATCTATTTATAAGGAATTCTAATCAGAAATGGTTTATAAAATGCTGTTTTCAAAACACATGCAGAAAATTGGTCTTTTAAACAAGAAGGACTGTAATCACACTTGTGGATATAATACAACATGTATGGATGGCACAGTCATCCCTATCAGACTAAGAGCTCTGTTTTCAAACATCCAACCCTATCAAACAGAAGGACAGAAAGAGAGTTGTGAATAAAGATAGATCCTTCTCAAGCAACACAACAGGTCACAAAGAGTTCCCACAGCCAGGCACTGTTTGCGGAGGAGGAGATGGGAAGGAGTGGATGAGACACTGAATGAAAATAGCTAGGTATAGCATCAGATCAGTATTCTTTTCTCTTGTTTAGCCTTTATTTCGAAATCTTTAATTTTAAACTAACCCTTTATAACTTTGAGGTGCACAGAATTTTGCAAAATTGGTAAGACACAGAAGCAAGAGACCTAAAAAAGATACGAGGAGCTGGATCTACCAGACATACACCTAATTCTGTTTCACAGGTTACTATAACACTACTTCAAGTAGGAAACAGTTCTTGCTTCTATGAAAAATGTTATCTCTCTTAGACTGATGCATTTCTCTAAAGCATTTCTTGAGCTGGTCAGGATCAATATAAGGTAAAATACGCACCCCCGTGTAACTACTTAGATGTACAACAGCTAGGGAAGAGGAGACAAAATGCAACATGCTGATACAGTTCCTCCAGAGGACCCCATGTAATTCTCAAATTTAATCTCAAAAAAAAAGACTTAATTTAGGGCCTATTAATAATGTTAAGTTTCAATTGATATTTAACAGCATTTGATACATAAATAATTTTTCATAGATGCATTTGATGTTTGCATTAAAAGGAAGTGCTAGAAAATTGCTTATGCAATATGTCCAAGAACCTGTGTAGCTGTCTTTACTTTCTGCTTTTCAAAACCTCTTGACTTTTTTTCCATAAAAGACAGCTGGGACAATTTCTGTATCTCACGCATCATGAGTATGTTGTTTGAATTCTGACTCAAAAGCAAGAAAACCAGCACGGCTAAACAGTAAACATGTTAGCAACATTATTTAGATTAAGTTCAGTCTTCACTTTAGGAGATGATTTGCAACAGCTTGACCCAAAGCAAAGGCTTGGCACATTCACCACTAGCAAACTTCCTCCATCAGCAGTCAGATACTACCTTTTTTTTATTCCTAGGCAAACACCTTTTTCCAGAGTTGAGTATTTCATCAGTCTGCAAACAATTAATCACAAGGGTTCACTTGTCATGAATTTCCCAGAGAACCTTCATCACTGACTTCTACTTTAAAACCAGCAACAATAAAATATCAGTAATCAATAGCTCTATGTTTTCTCAGGTTCATTTTCTAGACCAGCTGACATGCTGTATAAACTGGAACACTAACTATTCTTCACAAGTAATGCAGAGAGCCAAATAACCTCACTACCTTAGAAATTATAAAGAAAAACAAAGTTTCATCAGTCTGCAACGTGAAAACTGGTGAGTTGTACTACGGACTCTCAAGGATGCCTTTCTCTGTGAAATCTAATAGCACAGTCTTTAATATCAGTCGTGGGTGGCTTCACTTGGCCTTTTAATTCACCTCTATCTGGCTGATATTTGCCACCTTCTCTCTACAGCAAGACAGCCCTCATTACCTGACAACTCAACGGTTCATCTCTTTAAAAGCAGCAGATCTCAGAATAAAAATGCCATTTATTCTTACTTATGAAAATATTCCACTACAGGCTTACTCTTCTCACAAGTATCATACTGTTCTTAGGGCATTTTTAGAACAGATTTATATTTTTTGCCAGTCTTACGTTAACTTTTTTTTTTAATGATCACAAGCCGCATATAAATCCCATTTCCATCCTTAAATAGCAAGCCACTACACAAAAAAACACACCGTAATAACCTGATTTAATTTTAAGTGCCTACCATCGTCCAAGCCACTCATTTCTATTTTACTTTTCAACAGGACAGACTAATATGCTATAATAAAAGGAAACATCTTAATTATTTGGCATTCTTGTCTGGCAGGTTCCTCACACTCTAAATTCATATTGGCTAAAGAGTACATAGTGCAGAACCCGGAAGAGCAGATGTTACAGTAGCTGTGCAAGGAAGCTAACGACAAACACAACCCACAACGCTAGTTGGACTTCGCCAAAACTCAGGGTGTCCTGCCCTGTGGAACACACCAGTCAGAATCAAGAGGTCAAGGATCCAGGAGTCTTTATGAGGGAAGGAGGGCAAAGCAAAGAGAAGCCCTTCACAACCATTTAGAAAATAATGTTTTTGTCAGTTTAGCAGAATTTTTGTAGAACATAAAGTGCTGAGTCCATTTTTGAGAAGTTTCTCTGTCACGCTGGATCAACAGCTCATTGATACATACTCTGCTACCCCAGCTGCAATGTCATGTTCTTCTGCCACTCAGTAGTATGAATTGATTTCATGCATGTAGCCAAAAGGTTTTGCAACACGCTGAATGATTTATAAAACAAAGGCACCACTCTTCTAACAAGACAAAAAAATATGCAGACCCAGTATCATGAAGTTTCAATGATTTCTGTACGCGAGCCATGCAGACACAGAAGCAATTTAGCATGAAAGTAGTAGCACAGATTTATGGATGACATTTCCTTATGTGTAATCTTCCTCAGCACACAAAGGCTTCAATGGTGCTTGAACACAAAAAACTCTACAGCTAGACAGTTAGACATTTAATCGTTGCTGGGTTATTAATTTATTACATTCTAATTTTTGTTGCTCATTTTCTCTGTATATTAACACATCAGAATTCTCACTCTTCACATTTCCCTCTGTCGCCCTCCAAGTTTATCAGCACACAGTCACACTGCTGCCCTAACCATGCCCCTCAGCCAGCAACCACTCTCTTGCTGCTTATGTTGCCCACCTTCTGGTAATCCTCACGAACTCTATTGGGAGCTCCAGCCACAATGAGAAATCTAATAAGAAGCTTGGAAAATTCCTTCAGAGGGCGGTGCAGTAGGAATGCTGCGTCCAGGACAGTCATTGTATATGCACTTAACACTGCTCTCCTCCAGCCTTCCAGAACAGTTGTAGATCCAGAAAGCCAGAACCTCATGGCTATCTGAACGGTATCAGAAGGGATTTGAAAGACACAAGAAGAATGGAGCACAAGAAGTGCAGAATTCAAGGGGCAGTGTGACTCAAGTTTCATTCTGCAGCATCAAAGAGTCTCCCAGAGAGATCCCATCCCCACCTTTCCTTCGCTCCTTCGCTTTTAATATTGTATTTATTAGTCTAGCTTCTGCTTTTCAAAATCTTAACAACAAAAAGAAAGGATGAAAGAAAAAATCTCACATATTTTTGTATGCACCGAAGCCAAAGGAATGTGGCCTGCCTGCAGCGATCTTCCTGAGGCCAGTAACATCAAACTGAGGCTTCACTCCATTTCATTTTTTTTTAACTCATTCTCAGTGATCTTTTTATAAAACCAAACCAGAGTATTATTTTCCCTTCCTTTGGCAAGATAGCTAAAAAATGAAATGAATGCCCAATGAAGTTGGCATGAGGCATCACAGCATAGGAGAGGGACAGACAAAACGCTTGTTGCGAAGAGCTTATACATTCACTAAAAAGACCGAGTACTGCTATTTTCCAAGAAATATGCAGTATCAGATGGAAGGAAGCTACCATCTCTTCAGCCTTTCATGTTAGCTATTAGTTAAGTTATAAGGTATTTATTTTCTCAGTTTGAAAAGTATTTGGTTTCCTTGAGATTTATTCAGTCAGTGAAGCAGAGAACTCCGAGCAGGATGCTTTCTGTGAAAGAACGAGCAAGCGTATCATCTAAAAAAAGATACTGCACAGAGAATTCAGTTGCCTCATGAAGAGATAATGATGCAAGCTTAGAGTTTAAACTCAAAGTCAGAAAAAGGATTTTCAGAGAGTTTTAAGCATCAATCACAATAAATTCTGTCACACGCATATAAACTTAGCTTTCATCAAATACGAATGCTTTTAATACAGATCATGCTTCATTAAAAATAAAACACAATCCCACACTGCTTGGACAAACATCCAATAAAGTATGTTGCAGAATGTTCTTTTTCTTTGTTCCAAGCTTGCAATGGTACCTTACACCCAGTTTTCTTTCCTGATATTGTTTAACAGCAATATACTTTCTTTCATATCACAGCTCAGACTTCAAGTTGGTTGTGTTCAACCAAAGATCAGAAAGTACTGATTTGACTACAATATCCCATACAAAATGAAATCCAAACTTATTCATTGAATATGCTGATAAGATTAAATCATCCATATTTAAGGACATTTTAATAAGGAAATTGTAATATCTTGTAGCTTTCTTTGTTTAACTATATTTTACTCCAAAAGCAAAAGACGTTTTGCCATGAAAGACAGACATTGTGACTGGAGATTTTGAGTTTTTCATGTATTGATTTTGATATTTTTTTAACTTGCATTTTTCTCTCTTTTTACAAAAATCATTACCAAAAAAAAGCAAAAAAAATTATAAAATTTGTGAATTTTGTGTTTCCTTGCCATTAGTAACAGTGTTGCCATTTCCATTAAGGTGTAAAGACTAATTCAAATTATGCAGTTTCACCTTTTTACAAAAATAAATCCAGTGACTTTTTGTGTATTCAAATTTACTATTTAAGAGACAACTTAATTTGGGACCTATTACTGTATTATTGCTGTTTCAGCAGGCCTTGGTCAGGACTATTGAAATCAGATGAATGCTCCAGAAAATTAACACACCGGCTCCAGTCCTCCTCAACTACACAGTCTCTGCGCTTTCAGGGAAGGCACTGCAGCATTTGTGGATCCTTGCCAGGAGAACAAAGGATATTAAGAAATACAGACTTATAGGTATGCAAAATGCAACATACAGTCAGGAACCTAGGTCAGGACAAATTTAGTTCCAGATAAAATCTCAGCAGAAAGCAATAATTGAAAATGCAAGAATGTGTGCAGAGACATTGAGTTTTCTATTTGCATTTATTTCAAATCTAAGACAGTTGCAAATACTACAACTCACTAAGCTATAACTAAGTAAGTACAAATTTTTGATCATATTTTGGCACCTTTCTAGAAGAATACAGTGATTTAACAACCGATTAATATTCAACACCCAGTGTTTCCTTAGCACCTTCCAAAAAGAATAAAGAAGCATTTAGGCATAGGTTTAAAATATAGAATTTAAAAGCAAAACTTTCAAGCTAGATTTCATATTCAACAATCTCTGCTGATAAAAAGATTGGATAATTCAAAGTAATTTGGTTCTTTTCAAATATTTAAAATATACATATTAATTTAAATATTATGGCTCTATTCAGAATTAAAGCTCTGCTAAAAACACTCAATTAAATCTCTACTGAGTCTTACGGTCCTTTTCATCCGACACATTAATGACTTTACCCCATAAGAACTTTCTGAGAAGCATTAAACATACATAGTGTTCACGCTGACCTACGAGTAGGGGTTTTTGTTCTAACCTCGCTGAGTTACAAGGTCTGGTACATAACCCAGCACAGCACATTTGCAGATCACAAGCAGTATGCTGAGCAACGCAACAGAAACCAGAATGAGGGTACCTGGGGATCCTCAGGTTTGCTTCTAATGCCAATTCACTCCGTGATAATGGAGATTTAAAATATAACAGGAAGTCACGCATTTACTCCTGGGATGATCACCTTGGAAAACAACAGATGAGCAACACATGTGGCACTATGATCACAGAAGGTGATCTCATAGCTAATATGACTTTGAAGGGAACAGAAAAACCCTAAACGATACCTAGGAGTCATCACTACAGATCTCTGCGCTTTCAGAGTTTAGTGAGACGTTAGAAAGAAGCAGTATTTTGATTCTGTCTTTTGTGCTCTATCATTCCCCAATAGGTTTTTACATAGATGAAATGTTTTGCTAGCCACCAGTGAGTAAAAGCTATCATTGCGCATATCAGGCAAAAACAGAATTTGAAAGTTGGAGGTCACCATTATTAGAGTCACTATCAAGTTTCAAATAAGAGCGACAATGCTGCTGGTTTTCCTTCTACACAAAAAATATTAGGTTTTGATTCACAAAGAATGGTGTGGTCGGGGAACATCAAATAAAAGAAGTCTGTTCAAAATACAGAGGCTGAAACTGTTTAAATAAGCTCATATTTTCACTGAAGACGACAATTTCATTTGAGGAAATAAAACTGATTCCCAAGAGCTTTTGAAGAAAATATTCTTAAGTATTTCATTGCTTGCAGTCATTCTTCGTGGAAATGGCTTAAAAATGTGACAGGGGAGGGTTAGACCAGATATTAGGAAATACTGCTTCACTGAAAGAGCTGTCAAGCATTGGAACAGGCTGCCCAGGGAAGTGTCGGGGTCACCACCCCTGGAGGTATTTAAAAGACATTTGGAAGTGGTGCTTAGGGACATGGTTTAGTGGTGGACTTGGTAGCGTTGGCTTTATGGTTGGACTCACTGATCTAAGAGGTCTTTTCTAACCTAAATGATTTAGTGATTTTTTTACCCCATCTTAATTATTTTTAGCATTTCAATTTGTAATGTTTTAGAGTGCGCAAAGATTTTTTTTCCCCATCAATAAGCATTTTTATGTATCACTGAAGGTAGCTGATCACTGCAAAGACAATGTTAGCTCTAAGTAAGCTTTGTGGTATGGTTGCAAATTTAGTGCATCTGAAATCAGAAAGCAAGTATAACAGCTACACGGCCGAACTGCATGGATATACTCAACAGCAACTAATGAGATGGAATCTGTTTTCATCTTCTGTCCTAAAATGATACAAACTCCTTTGTAAAATCATTCTCGTGAATTAAACTCAGTTGAACTTTGTAGACTGAGAATTCAAGATTTGGAAAGCATCATTTTTGAGGTAAGACTGGAAAAGTTAGCCTCCTTAAATGTGCACTGCGTGTAGGAAATTATAAACTTAAATAAGCTGTAAAAAGAAGTTACAAAGAAAGCAGCAGTGTTTCCATGCTGGGCAGAATGAATATTAATGGGCTTGAACTTCTGCTAAGAAAAGCGTTAGACTCGATCTCAGAAAAATCCTTCCAATGGAAAGACAGATCACTCAAACGTACTGCCTGGGAATACTATAATTATCTCCAGTCTGAGAGGTCTTTCAGAGTAGGTCAGACAAACCTGTGTTAGAAGTTCATTGCCTTGTGTGACCAGGAATGACATCCCTAGATCCTTTTTGAGGTTCTATTAGAAACCTATCAAAAATCTCAGAAGAAAATTCCCACAATGGTGAAAGCTGAAAATAAGACTAAAAAGGCATAATAAATGTATATCGTAAAGACCATTTGTGTTGGCTTAATGCCTCAGACACATGCTGCATCCATTGCTTTATGTCTGTTAAAGGTCAAAGGGATTGTAATAATATAATATTCCCCTTATTGAAATTGCAGATTCAGTATTAATCAGAGATACTTAAGAGAAACATCTATTACAATGTCTGTAGTCAAGACATGTTCTCATAGTTCCGGGCTTCAAAAATCACTCTTCTGGTTCGATGCACAATACCCATGATTTTCAATAAATGCATAATAAAAACAAGAGTTCACATTTAGATGCTGAAACAGCCTGAGCCACCCAGAGTAACCTTAAAGACACCAAAAATATTGAGCTTTCCTGGACACGTTTTCATCACTCAATAATTTGTAACTTTTTCTCAAAGTACTTACATAGAAGACCTACAAATCTTGGCAAATCAGAAGTTTATTTTATACCATAGACTATCTGTTAGGTCTGCTCTTGTTTCTTTCCCTCTTTTCTCTTTATTTGACTATGCAGGAACACAGTCCTCTCTTTTACAAATTCAAAGAAATTAAAAGCCTTGGGGTTTGGGTTTGTTGTGGGTTTTTTTTTTTAGTTGAAAGTTGACAAAATAACAAACTTCTGCCTTTGAATTTCCCATAGGTCCAAGTTTAATTTGAAGGAAGAAATGAAAAAAAGCATGGAGGGAAGAACCTGTAGAGAAACAGAAAAATGCTAGATATTTTTAAATCATTTGATTCCATCCTGCAAAACCAAGATCAAAATGTATAAGTTCAACCAAAACCCCATCAAAATTCTGGAGCTTGCTTCTATTTTCTACAATTCAAAGCACAAAATTTCTAAGATAGGTTCACTCCAAGTCTCCATCCCCTAAAATTAATACTAATAAATTTGTATCTTTGCCTTCATGTTGGACAGGTTTAATATCAGATTTCTGATTTTCAGGGAATAAGGCAGCAAGAGATGACAGGTAACCATTTTAAGTCAAATTTTCCTAGCTACTTGTTCTTCAAGTTGCTGCTTTACACACAAAATTAACCACATAGAGAAGAGGGAAGAACGAATGGCTATAAATAACCAAAACACAGAAGTCACTTGTAACCGAGATTGCCGTGACTGAGGAGAACAAAGAAGTGCAGGGAGAGAAAAGTGAAAGCAGTTGTAATGTTTATCACTTTGTTCAAAATAATTATCCAAAACATTTTCTAACTACATTTCATACATTGCATACATTTCAAACTACATTCTAATCCAGTATTCCTACTGATGTTAATCTAGGACATAATTAAGTACAGGTAAGACCAGTTAGGAATGTTTAACTTTTACAAGTAACTGGAATCTTATTTCCAGATAACAAATCCTATTTATTAGGTTGGTGCAAAAATAATTGCCATTTTTGACATTACATCTGTGATGCTTATTTTGGATTAAACTTCAATTTAATTGTGTTCACGTAGCATATACTATTTTAAAATGTGAAATTCACTACTTAAGCTAATGGTTTTGTTTTCACTGTTTATCTACTTTTTCATATTATGCTGTCAAACTGAAAATGAAGAAAAGGCAAATTCAAGCAATTGTGTTTTATGGGTTCAAAGAGGACGCAGAGCAGCAGAAACTCCTAGCAATATTAATCAAGCCCTTGGCCAGGGGGATTGTGAATGAATGTACAGCTCAACGGTAGTTCCAAAAATGGAAATGAGGGCCTTGAAGATGAAGAGGGTTGCAGATGTCCTTCTGTGATAGATAACGACCAGGGCCAGTATTGGAACAGACGCACACAAAACAACTCAAGAGATTGCAGAAGCATGAAACACTGATCATTCAACAGTTGTTTGACATTTGCACCAAACTGGAAAATCATAAAAGCTCAACAAATGGGTGCTGCGTGAGCTGAGCAAAACCAAACCCAAACAAACCACCGCTAGGACGTCTACTTTGTGCTTCTTTTCCACAACAAAACTGATCCATTTCTTGATTGCATTGTGACGTGAGGAAAAATGGAAAACCACCACAGCAGAGAAATATTGTGAGGAAATCAACAAAATGCACCCAGAGCCGCAATGTTTACATCCAACACCGGTCAAGTGAACAGGACCAGTGTTCTTCCATGACAAAGCCCAACCACATGTCTCACAAATGACTGCAGAAACTGCATGAACTGGGCTAGGAAACTCTACCTCACCCAGTTTACTCACCAGCACCTCCCCCACCTCTCTCCCACCCATTACCACATTTTCAAGCATCTCAACAACTTACTGTGAGAGGAAGTTTTCCAAAACCAAGCAGCAGCTCAAAACACCTTTGAAGAATTCATCCTTTCCGGGACACCAGAATTCTATGCTACTGGAATAAACAGACTTGTTTCTCGTTGGCAAAAATGCATAGATTCTAATTGTTCTTCTTTTGATTAATACAGTTTATTCTAAGCTGAGATATACTGCTTGATGGGTGGAAACAGCAATTATTTTTGCTCCAACAGAAGTTATTCTGATAACTACACGGTGAGGTATCAACTATAAAATCATATATATAGTCATAAGCTGGACTGAAATAAATCTTCCTTGCCCAACAGCTACAACATAACACTAAAATAGCACACATCAGAAATTTGTTTTCTGCAGTATTTTATATTTTATGGTGTGTCTCTCTATGTTCCCAAGACGCAAAGGCCTTTAAATACTTAGTATCATAAGCTGAGTACCTAGCAAGGCACTGGAAATATAAGTTACATGTTTATATATTCTAAATATATTTAAATAGATAAACAATCTGCCGTAGACTAAACACTATATCTGAAAAATAAGAAATTGAAAAGTCTCTGAAAAAAGAGATCCGCTACTGCGGATTATACTTGCTTGAGTAAAATCAAGATTTAAGGGGGGGAAAAAAACCAATGAACTTTCTTCCCTATTCACTAGAATGGTAGCCCTATATAAAACTTCCAAAACTACATTGCCTTTAGATCTCACTTTTTCCCATCAGAGCTCTGCATTTAATGACATCATAAAGCTGAGGTGCCACACAGGGAGAAAAAGTATCTGAAAAGTTTCCAATCCTGTTGATCAAAATTCCTTTTTCTTACAAATTCTGAAGAAATTCATAATTCCTTTCTATGTCTGAAACATTAGTATTACTCCCACGAGTTGCAACTTTAGAAAACTTAAAAGGAACATTGTTTAAAGGTGGCAATGTGTACCTCTGTTCTCAACAAGCTTGACTTTGGGCAAAAATCCCAACCGTCTACTGATAATAAGCTCCCACGATGATAAACTCCAGCGGTGCCCCCCAGGAGCTGGTACTGCGCCCAGACTTGTTCAGCATCATCAGTAATCTGGAGGGATGAGCTGACCGTGAGCCAGCAATGTGCCCTCGTGACCAAGAAGGTCAAGGGTACCCTGGGGTGCATTAGGACAACTGTGGCCAGCAGAGTGAGGGAGGTTCTCCTCCTCCACTTCTACTCTGCTCTCAGATGGAGCCCCAGTGAGGCCCCACCTGGAGTCCTGTGTCCAGTTCTGGGCTCAGCACTCAGCTCAAGAAATACAAGGAACTAGTGGACAGAGTCGAGCAGAGGCCACAGAGATGATGAGGGAGTGGAGCATCTCTCTTAGGAGGAGAGGATGAGTGAGCTTGGTCTGTTTAGCTTGGAGAAGTGAAGACTGAGAGGGGATCTTATCAGTGCTCATCAGTATCAAAGAGGATAGGGCCAGACTCTTCTCAACGGTGCCCAGCGACAGGACTAGTGGCAACAGGTATGAACTGGAACACAGGAAGTTCCACCTGAACATGAGGAAAAACTTCTTTCCTGTGAGGGTGATGGAGCACTGGCACAGGCTGCCCAGGGAGACTGTGGAGTCTTCTCCTCTGGTGATATTCAAAACCTGTTTGGACACGTTCCTGTGCGGCCTGCTCGAGGTGAAACTGCTTTAGCAAGCAGGGTTGGATGATGTCTAGAGGTGCCTACCAACCCCAACCGTTCTGTGATTCTGCGGTGACATTACCACCATAATAATCCAGACAGCAAAACATGCAAAAATAATATTTATATATTTTTTAACATAATTTTTATATAGCCTTAAGTCATTTACAGCAGAGGCTTGTCCTTCAGAACGAATTCCAGAGATAACCTCTTTCGCATTTCTCTGTCATATATCCTTTATATTTTAATAATGCAATTTTCAATAATGCAATGAACAGCTATCTTAAACATCCTGGAGTATGACCTGAAATTTCCATGCTGATTCAAGCAGGAGTAAAGTTATTACTCTGCCTCTGACACTAGCCTTTTTCAGCAGCATAATTCTTGTAAAAACTGCAGTTGCTATCTAACAAAGTAGCTGATAAGGCACAAATGCAGTCCAAAAGATGTTTCATTACAACCTTCTGGAGATATCTCAGGATACACTTTATATAAATCTGCTTCCTATTAGATACTGTTGGCAGGTTGCTTAAAGAGTTCATCCCTGTCTGCTCTAGACTAACTTCAAGGAACTTGTTTCAAATTCAAACAATCCATTCCCTCCTAAACACTACCGTAATGGGTACCGGGTAAGAACCAGAATATCTGCGTCTTTAACATAACTCATATATGACAGTATACCTGCCTGTATAATCTTAGACGCCTCAGTTTTCTTAACAGTACAGAATCCAAATCCTTTTGCCTCACTCCCCTTCTTCCCAAAACAGTTGGAAGAGATTTCTTTGCAGAGCGAGAGATAGCGGGAACAGGTGGGGTTGTTTGTTCTTCTCATTTAGATTAATCTAGAGCACTGGTGGATTAAAGTTTCAGTAGTCCGAATTTTGATGTATTGGTGTGTGTTTCTATTTAAATGACTCAATTGTCCAGAGTTTAGTTCTTCTCCTAGCACGATTTTTTTTCCAGCAGATCTTCTGGGAGACTGTCTGCAGATAGGATTAGATTGGAAATGCTATTGCTCTCGGTGTACTTAAGGCACTGGCAAGGATGAGAATTTAAATGAGAGATTTCAGATGTCTGCATTACACACTTCACAAATTCCTTCTTGCCTAAGGGAGGCAAGGACAACAACAACAAAAACCCTAACTCAATTTCAAGTTAATTTAAAAGCAGAGTTTGATGGCAGAATATCTGCATACATTAGCTTCAAGACAGATGCAATATACGCCATCGATATTTACACGCATACTTTTTAGGATTTTCTTTTCTACAAATACTTTGTGTTTACTATAAGAGCTATATAATCTTTTTGTTTTCCACTGACAGGTTTAGGAATGGGAAACACCAATTTTTAGGGTGGGAAAACCCGATTCTTTTAAATGGATGGAATGTTCCTTCGCAGGGGAAGGATTTTACCATTTTGTATTTTTCCAATTTTCAGAGTGTATCTCCTCATCTTGTTTTTAGTTTCAGACAGCATGTACTGAGTAATAGCTTTCTGTAGCTCACATAACTATGTTTTCCTTTAGAATTAGGAAACAAGAAGCAGTTTAGAGGCAGTTTCTTCCGTTAATATATCAACCTTTTTCATAGAAGTTTGTATTTTATGTAGAATGGATTTGAGTCATCTCTACCAGTGGAGATGTGCTGTACAATCAAGATGCCTTGCTAATCTATAATGACAAGTCACAGCTTCATAAACATGTGTAGGCACAAGAAATGGTGGTGATAAAAATTTAAGGTTCCACCAACTTTAAGTATTCATCCTAGTGAGACATAAGAGCAAGTGCTAGCACAGCATTGCTTCCTAATCTTCCACTTCGGTGCCAAATCAAGAAATCTGAGAATTACTGGCAGACAGAAAAAGCTATCTCAGCTGCTGAGCCAGTAACTACATTTCTCGCTTCTCTTGACTGAAAGTCAAGGTTATAGCCCAACTCCTGCTTCAGCCACCTGAACAGAACTTACCAAATGCAAATGGGCCTGAACCGGGTATCTTTCTCTTCCAGTCCTTCAGAAAGAGATTTTAGTTTACTTAAAGCTCCCAGAAATGTTGTTGTCTCATTCGCACTACCGGTTGTTCCAAGAAATGATACTTCCCTTACATTTGGGAAACAGCTATGTACACCCATAAATGAAAGAATTGTCCTTGTTTGGTAGCTATTGTCTATGAATTACAAGTGCGTAGCCTGAAAAAAAAGTGGGCAAAGGGATGTGCTAAGCCTGTAACGATATTTTCCCATACTTTATGTTGACTGAAAAGGAATTTACAGTAGTTTTTCAATATTTGGGAAGAGAGAAATGAATACCACAGTTTTTTCAGACCTCTATGCTGACATAAGTTTAAAATATATCTATTCTCTTTAGCTTCAACATAAACTTTGGATGCACAGCTACACAAATTCTCCTTCAATTCTTCTTCAACCTCTTTCAAGAATATTAATTTGAATAAGTATCTCGAACAAGATGAAATGGACTATGATTTTTATTTTGATTTTATGGATACTTGCTTAAACCAAATGAATGGATGAGGCTTTGAGCAACCTGATCCAGTAGAAAGCAGCTCTGCCCATGGCTGAGGGGTTGGAACTAGATAATTTTTAAGGTCCCTTCCATCCCAACCCATTCTCTGATTCTATGAATCACACATGAATTAAGTTAAGTTCATATGCATTTCACGCATACGGTATTGTGGCTTTTCCCTTATTGATCTGACTGGAAAAGTGCACCTTCATCATAACAGAAATGGAACCAGGAAATTCTACTGTTCAGTAATTAAAGCTTTTCAAAGGAAAATCATTAGAAAAATCTGGCCTGTTTGAGGTGCTCAGCAGAAAGCAAACAAAACTTGAATTCCTGTGAAACAGAAACTTAAAACTAGCACTAGTTTTAAAAGCTTTTTTTTTATTTTGTACTTTTTTACTATGAAATTAATTTATCCTCCCACAAATAATAAGACCAATACGAACTTTTTCCCAGAAAATGCTGAAGAGGGATAAATGGATAACGGACATTTTGCCAGTGACTTCTCCAGGGCATTGTGCTGCTTGAAGGAATGATGCTATGTGAACAGGAACAACAGTAATAAACACCAATTTATTGCAATATTCAGAAATGTAAGCATGTGCTAACGGGTGAATTTGTGTAAACACATCAAGAGAAACGACTGTTCCACTGCTGCATTAAAAGACTTAGTTTTGCAGATATTTGAAAGTAATTGAACTTTGTAAAACTTTTCAATTTGCATATAAATATATTCTTCACGCTGAAAATATTTTCTACCACAAGTTATACAAGACTGAAGATGATAAGTATCTGCTAAAAGCAATAATCTAGGGGGGGAAACTGTAAATAAAAATCTCTATAAAATGCAGCATTGAGACTGTGAAAATTAATCAATAATTAAAGTACTTTGACAAGAAGCCTTCTTGAGAAGCCCCTATCTTCTGAATGTTAAATTATGAAAGCATGAATCAGGTGTGATTATTCTGAATAGAGATGTGTTTAGTGTGCATATCATAAAATATGTTCTTGCACTATTTCACCAGAGGAAGATATTAAGAGACTGTCTTTACATTTATAAGTCATTGAACTCTCATTTCATAATATTTGACTTGAGGGATTTTAATTTTAGAGGAGTATTAAAAGAAAAGTAGAGAGAATTGAGAAAGTACTGGTTTTTTGAAGTGTAGTATTTGGACAAAATAATTTAGTTTTGATTCTGATTAACTAATTTTAATCAAAAGAGCTCAAACCTTGTTTTGATTACAGAAAATTTCAGACCAAATGGTAAAAATCACGTGAAACTGGGTAATACCAAAAAAGTTACAATACCTAGGTAACAAGCCTTGGGCTTTACACGTTTTCAATTTGAGGTTTAGAAACCATTTGTCTTCAAGCTCATATCTGAAAAGGTGTAAAAGGATAAAACAGGTAGGCGATAGCAAATCCATGCAACATCCTCCTGTAGGGGCAGCAGCTTGAAAGAGAACGCACAGATGTAGTTTGGGGTCTGGGCGTGGCATTGGTTGGCGGTTTTTTATGTATGAAGAAAAGGAAATATCTAAAAGTACACAAGAAAAGTATGAGGTTTTCCAGTACAAAAGGGAAAAGTAGTCAAATTGCAGGTTTGTAATTAGTAGCACTTAAAGAAATAAAGGCTTTTACTTATTTTTTGTTTACTAGCACTGTCCTAAGAATATCAATATAGCCGAGCTGATTCTACCCTTGGGATGTGCAGTCCATGTGAGAGACGACTTGGCCAGAGTTATTGCTTCCTGACTTCTTATAGGCCTGGGTTTTGAAAAGTAGCACAGTCACTATGCTTTAGGCACACAAGCTATTTCATCTGAGGTAACAGAAACCACCTCACAGCTAAAGGCAACCACGAGTTGTGACAGCACTGCAAAATAAGCAGGGGATGCAATAATAATGCAATGTGATATCTTGCAATAATAATGTAATGTGATATCTATATTAAAATGTAGTTGCTTAACAACAGCTTGGAGATAACTAACGTCGTATCTGAAGTTCACCTCAGCTTTTGTAAAGTAAACATGAAAGTAAAAATGGCAGCATTTCCAGCTAATGATTTATGCAACTACACAAATACAATCTAGATATGCGCTACAGCTACACTCATAAGCCAATAATTTTCACAACAGGAGGTCTGCTGATTGCCTTTGACATGGAAAGTATCCTAAATTTTAAGCATAGCTTTCTTCCTCCTTTAAATCCCTGTAGGTATGCGTTAAGTTGTCAGCTAAAAGCAATGGATTAATTTAGATGAAAATAACCTTGTAATAGCGTGACATCAGTGGAATATTTCATTTATTTAATAATGATAAATTTTCTGGGTTTGATTTATTTATGTGTTGGAATTGCTCTGGAAAATCGTCACTGTAATACAAGATGGGGGAACATGCAAAACGACGTAGCTGCTATTTTAAAATATCTAAGTCAGAGCATAAAACCTTAGATAACAACCCACTAAAATAGGGATATGATATTCTTATCTTTTTAAGGATGTTTAACTTAGAGTTAAGTGCTCATATCATATGCCATGCTCAGAGTTGTTCCCAAGGCAAATCTGCTCCCTTTGACTCACTTACTGACAGCCAGGGCTATGCTTGCGTTACAGGCACTAATATGCAAAACACTCACAACAATACTTGTCAGTATATAAACACATATCCAAATTGAACTTTCATTTTAAAAAGGAATTCAATCCTTCTGGTCTCACAACAGATTTTAAAACTCAGCAATGTTGGTATTATTTTTGCATCAACTAAGTGTAAAATTGGATTTTTTAATGGATAAAACCGAGCAAGGTCACTAAGCTCAAAATTTATCAAAAGATGGATGCATGAAAAGTTGATTGTCCTATGAAATCCAAAAACTCTGGGATAGTAACCACAGTAGTGCTCTTCGGATGTATATGTACAACTGCTGTAATTTGCTTAACTGAGAATGATGGGTTTTGACCTGCGCATTTGCGAGTCTATTATTTCACTCTCTGTTGTCAGAAAATTTATTCGGGTTTTATATTGCTTTCTTCATGAAGGAGAGATGAAGGAGGACAGTAATGAAGGACAAAAGGAATATTTCATCTTACATACTCAAATCTATAAGGAGCACATTAGAGTTCATTGCCAACCCCACCATCTGCAGTGCATTCACAACAGTCTTAATGTCTTTTTTCAGAAGAGAAATTTAACAGTGCAATCCTTTTCTCCCCTCAAAAGTCTTAGCCACTCATCCAACCAGTGTTTTCCAGCCCTACATGGGTAATCAAAAGAAAATTAAAGGACCAAAGAGAAATAAAAATGTAGAAGAACTCATGACCAAGAAAAACCTCAAGCCCAAAACCAGGGTGACTTGAGATAGGGTCTTTGAAATAAAACGGTACAGAAAAAAACTAAATTTCTTTTTCGAAGCCTGCATTACGTGATACACAGTTAAACGCTGATGTGTCAGTGTTGACTGCCTATATGATTTGGTTTGTATAAATCACAAACAAAAGCAATCTCACCATTCAGCTTTTAATTCTCAAGAACGCAACAGGGAAAAAAAATCATCAGCATATGGAGAAGCTAAATATGAAGTTTCTCTAGTGTTGACCTACCCTATCCTTAAAACAAGCTTGTGTTAAACCATTCACAAAAATAAATACTGAAGTCACACCTTTAAAATAGCACAAATAACATCCAATGTATCTTGTTTGTTACCTAACCACGTGGGACAACTCTTGCCAGTTTACATCCTCAGGCAAATTTTCAACAAGAGACAGTAAACTGTAGAAGTTCAAACACAAATGGAGCTACAGAATTTGAAACTATAACCACCCCTATATATTTTTAGCTCTAGCTGTTAACTAAGCTAAAAAAATCCCATGACATAAGGACATTTCCTCTGTAGGTGGATAAGAATGGAAGATGCATGAGCAGGGCTGCTTCAGACCTCCTCGTTTACTGTATTGCCAGTGGTCTCCAGCAACACGACCTGCCTCTTGCTCTTCCCCAAGGGTGCAGGCCAGCCCAACTCTACAAAATTACGGGTTCCACCTAGATGGGGCAGGTATCTCACACAACAGAACACAGCTCTAGAGCCAGTGCTCTATAACATCCACCTGCCAGCACCATTACTGCAGTTCAACACACGCTCCTCTCCTCCTACTTTCCATCAAGAGAACAATGAGTTTTGTCAACTCTGAATGGTGCCAGAACTGCCAGTTGAGCATGTTTGTATTTAAAATACGGTTCATGAGGACACAGAAGAGGTCCAGGATTTAACTCAAATATTTATTAATTGCTATTGAATGTCTCTTTTTCTCTTTTAAAAATCATTAATATATTTATGCTTAAACACGTACATACAAGAACAACTGTCTAAGTGGATCATCTACTAACACTCTTCAAACCTGAAAAAGTGGGATGAAAGTTTTTTTGCTACATCAAGGTCTTCCATCTGCAGCTGTTCCACATGGCAAATTCCCATTTGAGTACACTGGTGCTCTGTTCCCAGAACAGATGCAAAATCAAACTCCCAACGAGACTACACAATGCAGCTTGATTCTAAGAACAAAGTACCATTTCACTCTCTAAGCCTTCATAATTCTGTATTCAAATGATTCTTCTAATTGCAATGGGAATTCCATAACCCTTTCATTCTCAGGGAAAATGGCTTTTTTTCTAGTCAGAGGACAAATCCAGTAGATCAGTTTTGTATTTTTCTATATGTGTACGTTCTAGCTGCTATTTCAGAGCACAGTTCTAGGCTACAGCTAGAAAAACTCCTGCACTCCACTCCCTACAGCACTGGCCCTGAGAAAGAGACGTATAGTCTGTTACCAAGGTAGGGACACAGAATTGGAAGGTCAAATTAAAAGGTTTCTCTTCATTAACGACATAGATGACAGTGTTATAGAAGTGATTCTGAACAAGCTGCTGCTCGCAGTTTTGAAGCTCCTTACAGAATTAAACAAAGCATTATAACTACTTTAATCACTTCTTAAATTTGAAAATGTGTTTTCTCTGGCTATAAGAATTTTTATTGCCTTATAAATGTCTTTTCGTGTTGCACACTTCAAAGTACCCACCGAAAAAAGCAGATGTTTAATTCCCAGAGAATGAGTCAATGCCTGAAACTTGTACAAGCAATGCAAATCTGTTACACACAAGAGCTAAGAGATTCACAAAGGAGACCCGTATTCCCCTACGGAACAACAACACAGGAGAAGGGGATGAAAAACTATTCTGCTGGAAGGAACAAAAACCGAACACTCTGGCTTGTTTAGTTAAGTAGAAAAGCTTGGATGGAAACGCTTCTAACCGTTAGTCAGACTGCAGCATCAGACTCACAAATAAACAAGGATTTGGCAAATGCAGGCAACAGGGAAGATCTTGAAAGTCATACAAACAAAAAAAATGACAGCTCTCTTATGAGATACACTCCTGCAGGTGTTTAAAAGTTTAATCCATAGGGTTTACTGAAACTGTCTGTTCAAAGAAATTGGCTAATAAATTCACTAGTCTAGTTACAAATTCTCATATATATCCATTATTCTCTGCTAGTACTTTGTAGCAGTTTTGTCCCGTTTCAATATTCTGACAATGAAAAAATACTTAAATATTTGAGTGATACAATCCCCTTGTTAACAGTTCATCCCGATTCTAAGAAAGACTGAAAATCACACATCCGCTTTGAGAGAAAAACATTTGTAAAGTTCTAGGATGAAAATTGAAAAAGTCATCATTTTTCCATAATTTATGACTCACGATATTTGATTTAATAAGCAAGAAATGGCCCATTACTTAAGTATATACAACTGAATGGGAAAAAATTATCTGCACAATATTAAATAAAAATCTTAGGAATATTCTTCGTGTTGTACGCTGATTTTCATCAATCTTTAAATCCACCACTTCAAACCTGGCAGATATGATTTTGTGACTTTTTTCTCTACTTTCAATGCCATTTGGATGCTTAAGTCCCAAATAATTCAGAAATGGTTTTGTGTAACTTAAGTGCTTTTTTATTACTTATATTAGAGATATCTATATATTTAAATGTTCAGTTTAGAATTTGGGCGTATAAGTATCTTTGATACACTTTCCATGTGCCAAATGCAATATCTTAGGAGTAAATTAAAACTTCACAAATACAGGTTTTCATTTTGGACCACTTCTATTGAAAAGACTGAACAGTTCAGAATTTTCTTTATTCTGATCTTTAGGAAGCTGTTACAATATTCCTTCCGCACTATCACTCCCTTTTACTGACCAATACATACAGAAAAATTATATTGGGTGATCTGGTTTTCTTTCCTGGTATCCTTTTAAATACATTCAGGATGGTCACAGACATTAACAGCAGTTTAGGGGTATGAAACTGTGTAACACCTACACAGCAGTTTCACTCCCTTTCGTTATTCAGTAATTAAACTCTAATTCTTAAAACTACGAACTATAAACTCTTCCTCTCTCTCAATGAACAGTGCATTCAGCTATTGTCAAAGCTCTACTTTGAGTATCCAAAATAAAGGACTGCCTCTGGTATGTAGAGGAATATAAGATTTTAATATGAAACAAAACAAAACAAAACACTAATCTTTACTTGTTTTGATGACTAGAAAACAGAATATTGGAGATTTTTCTTACCTATAAAAGTAATCAAAATGTTCCTTTTTTCTATTTGTAAATATTACAGACTAAAAAAAAAACCATCAGCTGTGAGGGATGTAAATTGCAAGGAAATTCCATTGCTTTATAACATTAAGTAGAGATGTTTGGTAAGGTTTATAATGCTGTCTCCCTTCGACGGGAGACCCTTTTTTGCAGTTTCTTTGCAAATGACTTACCGGCAGTGTTTATGTGATCCTGTCAAGGTTTCAATCACAAAACATTCCCCTTCATTGAGACAATATGCAAGATCCTTGTCTTTGCATGGCTTAAAGTGCTCGGATCGCTCAGTGGAATATGTTGTAGTATCTATGGAAAAAACAAGAGAGGAAAGAAATGCTGTAAGGCTAAATATTGGATGTTCTTAAAGTATATGTAAAGTAAATTTGATCAAATTGGTCTGAGTAGCATCAACTGATCAAGAGAGACTAATGAACAGAAAGCGAACGCATAGGGCAGGCACACTTCCATGTGACTGGAATATTACTTGCAATCAAGCTTCTTAAAAAAACTCACAAAGAAAACCATACATTTGGAAATATTAGCAGAAAAAACAAAGTACTGCAGCAAAGCTGAGCATGATTTCAACCACTTGGACCAATTTCCAAATATCCCTCCTAAAATATAAACACACTTATTTTGCATTCTTTAACCAGAACAATATTTTCATATTAATACACTGAAATATGGTTTTAAATAAAATACAGGTTTTTTTCATGAAAAATGAGCAACAGTAGTTAATATAATAACAACTTAAAAGACACCTCATAAAAATCACAACAATGAAAGAAAAAACAAAGTCAAAAAAACCTAAAGTCAAAGCTAATATGATTCAGCAGTCACAAAACCTGGTTCAGAACTTAAGCACAAGCAACGCACCACAGATTGAGTCTTTTTGGGTGCATGATCTGTAGACTTCTATAGGTTCATTCAGACATCCCCATAACGCAATTCCAAATACTAATTACAGCTTGGTCTGTTGGCTCTCATTTTGGAACACGAAATTAAGATAACACGACTTGGAATAGGCTGAAAGTATGTCAGGGTCAGATATCATTCCTGTCTCCTAATATATCCCTTTAACCTTTCCATTCGAGTTGCATTAATCAAAAATCAATTGAAATTTTCAGAGGAAGATGCCTGACTGACAGATATTTTAATTTGCTTCACTAAGGCAAGGATTTTTCTAATGAACTGTGATTTTCAAAGTAGACAACGTTTTCCATAGAGCCACGCATCAATCTTCATATACAATTTTCATTCTCAAAGTTTAAATTCCTGCTCACTTTGTGAGGACAAAGACTACTATCTAATACACTAATACGTATTCAAATTGTAAGAGAATATTTCGTTATATACCATACAGACCATTACAAAATATTCTCTTGCCTGCTGTCAAAGGAATGAAGCTGTGCTCAATGCACATGAACTCTGCTATCTCAAAATTACATAAATACTTTGGTTTTTGCTTGTAACTAAATAGAAAGTAAATATCGACCAAGGTAATACCGAAGTTGAACACCAAAGCAGCTAAATACAAGATACCTGTAAGTATGGTTCTGCAAGAAAATTCACATAATTCCAAAAATCCTTCCAAGCAGCTTTTTTTATTCTTGATATATTTTAAATAAAATAGTGCCACAGGTTTTCCTTGTTTTCCAGACTAAGTGCAGAAAGATTATTAAAATACATTTGAAAAGAATATGAAAATCCACACCTAATCTTTGTATACAACACTTTTTCCCCAGAAAGAAAATATTTTAGTTCAAAGCTTTCAGTGGAGAGAAAAAAAATCTGAGACTAAACTCCAAGAGTCTCCCTTCAAATGTTTTTGCAGATTCAGAGTGAAAGATTCTGCCATATCCCCCAACAGCAGCACTTATGAAAAAGGTGCAGGCTATATAAAAACTACTATATTTTTAATGAACGAAAACAAACCCAGAAGTGAAATATATCAAACTGAATTTTAGAAAGCACATTACTGCTGACATTTCAAGAATGATCAGGTTTCATGTAATGAAAACATCCTCAGGTAGGAAAAAGGTTACGCAGTCACCTTTTAAGGTCAATTTTACAGAGGAGAACTTAAATAACCATTTAAGATTTGCTTAGGCAAAATAATAAACAACAGTAATCAGATATGATACTTGGATACCTATTAACTAAGGAAAACTGAAGATAATATTATTTGAAAGCACTTGTGATAATTACAAAGGGTAAGTAAAACTGTTTGACGGGTGGCAGCTCAACTCAATACGGCTTTAAAGAACAGAACACTTCTCTTTGCCAGTCTGCTCTGAAGAAACAATCCATGCAAATACCTTTATGACCGTAGTCACATCGCATAGACCAGAGTAATCTGAGATGTCCCCAAAGGACAAGAGCAAAACTAAGGAGACGCACTGCTTCACACAGCTTGGCTTTGAGGTAGTGGCGTACTGAATCCTCATAGCACAGCGTCTGAAGTGCAGGATGCTCCCTTCCTACCATAATCAACTCAAAAACATCTTGTCAAGGTTAGCACTTTAAAGGTTTAGATTAAATATGTTCTTCAGAGGTTTTGTTCCATTTTAATTTAATAGCTTGCTGTTCAATATTATTCAAGATCATTTAATCTTGAAAGTCCACCGCAGAAACTTTTGCCGATTTGGCAGTGTCAAAGCAGAGCTAAGACTGCGCGCGTGACATTTTGTACCGGCAGAAGTGCCACTGAAGGCACAGCTACAGCACAGCTTAATTTATTTGAGTCCTAATGGAAATTATACAAATACATGGACTTCTCTGCTGGAATAAATTCTTAACAAACTGTGGGCAGCCACTGCAGCAAGCCAGCATTCCAGAACTGGAGTCCCTGAGACGTCCAGAGGAGCGACGTGGTGCTGCTCCGCCCCTCAGAGCCCTGTCTCTTCTACTTACAAACAAACATAAGCTATGATACTTTATCTTCATCACATGGACACGATGTCAAGCTTTTCTTACTTTGTTCTGAGCTCTGTCTCTGGTCTTTCAAACTACGAACAAGATTTGTAGGTCACAACGATGCCGACAGCTTCTTATGGCAGCTTTGGAAAGCACCTCTTATGTTGACGAGTACACAAACATTTGATACCTTTGTTTTTTGAAAACTAATCCAGTCTCATGAAGTCAGTTTTAACTTACAGTCTTTTCTATCTTGGAAATATTTATGCAAGTCCAACCAGGTTAATGCACATGGAAACACCTGCCTACACGCAGCCAAAGTACAGTCCGCAAAGATCACAGATTTCAGCTACAAAGGTCATTCACTAACATTCAAAAGCTCAAAAGCTGTTACTAATTGATACCCACAACATCCCTAGAGCTGTTTGGTATTTTCTGTTGTATATACTCACACCCAGGATATGTGAGTTTTCTGAAAGGTTACAATCCTCCTGTTATTTCATGTTATGCTTGCGATGAAACAACTTCTGTTGCAGCTTCATTAAATATTGAAAAAACAAAATCTAAAAACTTGTTCTAAACAGAAACAGAGAAAGAACAAAACAACAGGAAACACTGTAGAGACTATATAGTTTTCTAGACTCTTTTTCTAATAAATAATAAATCCTATAATCTGATTTGCTTCCCCTTTCCCCCTCATTTTTTTTGATTCCTAACCAAATACTGAATTTATTCTCCCATGGTGGAGTCATCCTTCATAGCTTCAGAAGACTGATGAGTATCCACCATTCTATTGTTAAGCTTGACTTTTATTGTCATAATTAATTGATAAAACCCAGATATTCAAAAAATTACTCACACAGCTCCAAAATTTATTTCTAGACTTTCAACGCAGGTCATGGACCCAAACATTTAGAGATGACAAAAGGAAACTTCTGTGAAGCATTCTGATGTCCTTGAATTCAGTAGGTAAATGGAAATAATTCATAATATTTTGAAGTCTTTTTTCTTTCATGCTTTTAATTGCCAAGTGTCCAGGTGTTTCATGCAAAAGCAGCAGTGGCTATCGATTTCTGCTGGGATCTTTCCAACTAAATTGGAATAAAGAATTTCTAGGCATGTTTGCTCTATTTTTCTTTCCTCGCACTATCAGCCAAGCTTTATGCATGATTCCCATACTCCAAAAATGGATATAGCATTGCCAAGTCTCAGATCTCACTGTTTAAGCAAATGAACCAGAATCCAGGTCACATTTCAAAGGAAGGCTTCAAGATCTTTTATTTAGAAGCATGGAGTTGGTTAAAAAAAAAAATGCAGTCACTTGGGAACATTGAAAAAAAATCAGTAGGAAGTTTCCAGATTTATTTTATTTTGTTAAAGTCTAAAGCTTAGACTAAAGAAGCATTAGTGACTTTGTATTCTTGCCTCATTAATCTATTTCAGCATGTTTATACCAGCACAGGATGACTCATTACAGCTAATTTATTGAATGATCTTCAAGACACAATACAGGCACTATAAATACTATCTCTTTCTTCAAGGCTATCAGATTCATTGTTTCCAGTCCTATGTTCTGATATTAAGAAACCTGTAATTGCAAAGGACAAATGCAGGAAAAGAGAGAACGGGAGATTTAAAATATCCTGGGAAAGAGCAGCATTCGTGGCAGCTGTTTCTGCAGACTGCAGCAGCAGCAACCATTCCCACCCATCACGTCGCGCAGCATTCTGGCTTCAGAAACTGATTTTACTGGATATTTCTGAACTAAAGATTTCCATGTTAGCTTTAACTGATGCCCGCAGTGCACAGATCTCATTGTAAACACTTTTCCCAGACAGACACCCCTAACTGCTGTAGAGAAAGGGGAAAAAAATGACCTAGGAGAAGAACAGCCAATGAGACCCTGCTTAACTTCTCCAAAGTCACTAGTGGAAAGGCATCCAAATTTTATAACTACCTGGTAACATCTATTTATTAACACAGGTATGGAAACTTGTTAGCGGAATATTTAAGACCCTATATTTGGTTATTGCCAGAGCTTACACACTGAAAGACTGATTTTTAAAAATACTGCATATTTTGAGTACCATTGGCAATTAACACCTTTATAGATTCAGTATCAACGTTCAAATAACTCCTCTGAGAACCACAGACTTACTCAGGCACCAAAAATGCGTGATTGGCTTATTTTAAATCACTGATCCCACTTCTAAAAGCACTACAAAAAGTAAGTCAATTGCAAACAACTGGACTTGCTCTGCCAATGCAAATCCAGATACCAAAAAAATATCATTCTCAAAAAACTCCCAATGCTTTTTTACAATATATTTCTATATCATTATTACATCCTATGAAGAAGGTAACAGAAATTGTTCTTCAATAGCAAATAGAGAGTTATGTATTCATCAAAGTCAACAGCACAATATTTATAATGACTCGTTGATGAGTAGGAGTAGGTGTAGGTGTTGGGTCATAGGTTGGACTCGATGATCTCAAAGGTCTTTTCCAACCTTATGATACTGTGATACTGTGACTCTGTATAACCTGAGTTCCCTACAGTTCTTAAAGGATCATATAGTGCTTCTTTCCTAATACTTTAGAAATAAGTGGTAGCCCTAGTGGAAAGGGTCTGGCAAAAAAAATGGAAATTACACATGGAAAACTGTATGTGTTACTTGGTTTCCTTACAGTACCCTCAATCTTAAAAACATATAATCTAAAATTTTTTATTCTTGTGCTTTCAGAAGTAAACAAAAGGTGGGTAGGGGGAGAAGATACCAAGCCCTATTAAGATATTCATTAATGGAGAAGGAATGGAAAACCTGAATATTCCTTGCAAGTGTTATGATTTAGCCTCAGCTGATGGTAAATCTTTCTTCAGTTGCCGATACTTGTAAAATAAACATTCAAGACACATCCATGCCCACTGTAAAGCAGCGATCTCCCTTTGTCAGTGCTAACTGAACACTAGTTGGGTTTTGCAATGGGCAACTGAGGTGATAGTTGAATTTTAAAATTCTAGGAATAAATTATGAGCAAAAATCTCAAGAAATTTAGAAATTATAGCTTGATTTTTTTAAAAAAATAGATACAGAGCTTTGGCCTTATCTTTTGCTTGCTTTTATCAAAGATTAAAACAAAAAACTAAATGAAAACATGAAAAATATTTTATCAAATTTACAGAGAGAGTTTTGTATTAACTAGCAATCGAGTTCTGAATGTCAATTATTCAAGCAGCCTCCCCTTGGCCATTTTGTGCCAGACAAAATTTTATTTATTGCAATAACACTTAAAAGGATTTGATTGCATTGTGATATAAAGCAAAATCATGCTATGGGTATGGGAATACTTGGAGCTTTTCTATTATCCTTCAGATTCAAATGAGTAAGTCTGTACAATTTAGCAACAAACTGATAAAGCAGTAGATGCATCAAAATACCCTCATTTGCACTAGCTGGGTTCCCAGCCAGATTGTGGAGGTAGCCGAAATTGTTACCAGCGAGAGACGGTCCGGATGTTTTCCCCTGGAGCTTAATTCAAAGGCTTATATAAGAAAGCTCATGTGATATTAAGCAGCACATTTCCATGAAACACCTCTCTGTGGGTACCAACAACCACATCCTTGAACAGACTGCTTTTCTCCCCATATCACCAGAGCGCAGCATCGCATCCACAACTGCACAGAAACAACAGCTGTAGCTCCAGAAGCACACAAGAAACTAGAGAGACAGTCATCTCTCCTAAAATTGGCACACACTCCCTGTCAGAGATTCCAAAATTAATGCTTAAAGTGTGACCTTGTTCCAGAAATAAACATTGTTGACATTTTCCAAATGCTTTATCAGTTTGAAATCGCAACACACAGTACTAACCCACATACTGAAAAATATATTAGAGGATTCTGAAGCTGTATTATTAGCAAAATACCATGTGCTATTAGAGAACTGTCTGCGTGATGCAAAACTCTTACATATTAAAGGATGCCTTTGCTTTCACAACTTAAAAGAACCCAAACCAAGCAATCACTATTTCTAAAAACAATGTACAAATAAAATGCCTGGTTAACAGTATCTTGCAACTGAAACTCAAAAGCAGCAAAGCAAATGAAGCTAGAAGCATCACTTCAGAATCACAGTATCACAGTATCGTAAGGTTGGAAAAGACCTTTGAGATCATCGAGTCCAACCTATGACCCAACACCTACACCTAATCCTACTTGCCAACTACACCATGGCACTAAGTGCCTCATCCAATCTCTCCTTAAACACCTCCAGGGACGGTGACTCCACCACCTCCCTGGGCAGCGCATTCCAATGGCCAATCACCCTCTCAGTGAAGAACTTCCTAACGTCAAGCCTAAACCTCCCCTGGCGAAGCTTGAGACCGTGTCCTCTTGTTCTGTCACCAGTCACCTGAGAGGAGAGACCAACCCCTGCCTGACTACAACCTCCTTTCAGGCAGTTGTAGAGAGCAATAAGGTCTCCCCTGAGCCTCCTCTTCTTCAGACTAAACAACCCCAGCTCCCTCAGTCGCTCTTCATGTATTATCTGATCTCATCTGTCAGCACTAAATAATGACCCCTGAATACCAATGAAATTTACCTATAAATGTGCAGAACTGCATATCAGAGGCTACATCCAGTTCAAACCTGAAAATTGTTAAAGCTGAACAAATGGGACATGACTTCAGAAGAGAGCCCTGTGAGAAACAGAAATCCAGTGGTTTTTAGAAGTTCAACATCCAGGAGCAAAGAAACATAAGTGACTAAAACTATAAAAGGTTTTAGCATTCAATGTGAAGAGTTATTTTGAAAATTGAGTCATGACAGTTCTGATGGGCATTTGAGGTGCAGAGTGCTTTTGCCAATCAGACACCTATTCAGGTGTCCTTTGGCAGAACTTCTCATTAATTGATCTAAAAGAAATTCGTAGAGGAACTCGGTGAAAAAGCAGGGTACTCAAGATAGCGTGAAAAGTAGATCCATCATGTCCCAAACAAGGCTTTTCTCTCCTTTGACCCCCAGCAATTCCTCCCATCCCACTACACTGACGTCACAAAAAGCCCTGGAGACTGGAGAGCACGGTTGCAGCAAAATTGGACACCCTTTTGGGAATGTGGAAATAGAATTCAGAAATAGTCTTGAATAGATGGAGAAACTGCAATATAGTTAAATTAAGTGACTTTGCAACACAAAAGCAATAAGAAAGAAAGGAAAAAAAGAAAAAAAAAAAGGACTTCCAGAGATGCAAAATTTGCTGATGCAATCAAAACTCAGGGGAAAAAAAGAACAATTTCACATATGTTAAAAGATTCTAGGAGGAAGCAACCATAACACACTACATCTGTGACATCTGTGACATCCGTGACATCTGCAATCACTAGCACTCTGCAATGAAAAAAAAAAAAAAAAGAAATCAAAACAAAGCCTAGTGTATCAAACCTACAGTAGAGCGCATCTGGAAGTTTGATGAAACGTTCTTGGCTCAGTTTGGCTATTTAAGAAAATGTAATTTTGGAAAAATGATTAATCATAATTTATCAAAACCAGTAATAAAATAAAAGTTGCCTTAAACCAAAATAATTTTCTTTTATTTTTCATGCCTAGTTTCAAGTGACCTCAGATTCAAATCTCATTGCCTGGGGAAGACTGTTACTTTAACTGGATTTGGTTGGTGTTCCTTGTAAATAAGTAAGAGTGGAGAGAACTTTACACTTCCAAAACTGATATATTTGGAAATATAAAGAAAAAGAAATTAAAGAGGAAGAAGAAAAAAAAGGAAATACAAGAAAATAAAAGTGGAATGATGTAAGTAACTCAGTATTGCTACAGAAGGAGCATAAAAGTGGCATTATAATCAGAATTACATGTATCACAGTTATCACAGTATCGTAAGGTTGGAAAAGACCTTTGAGATCATCGAGTCCAACCTATGACCCAACCTACACCTACTCCTACTTTTCAACTACACCATGGCACTAAGAGCCTCATCCAATCTCTCCTTAAACACCTCCAGGGACGGTGACTCCACCACCTCCCTGGGCAGCGCATTCCAATGGCCAATCACTCTCTCAGTAAAGAACTTCTTCCTAATGTTGAGCCTAAACCTCCCCTGGCGAAGCTTGAGACCGTGTCCTCTTGTTCTGTCGCCGGTCACCTGAGAGTAGAGACCAACCCCTGCCTGACTACAACCTCCTTTCAGGCAGTTGTAGAGAGCAATAAGGTCTCCCCTGAGCCTCCTCTTCTCCAGGTTAAACAACCCCAGCTCCCTCAGTCGCCCCTCACAGGGCTTGTGCTCCAGCCCCTTCCCCATCCTTGTTGTTCTCCTCTGGACACACTTCAGCATCTCAACATCTTTCTCAAACTGAGGGTCCAGAACTGGACACAGCACTCGAGGTGCAGCCTGACCAGTGCCGAGTATAAGGGAATGATGACCTCCCTAGTCCTGCTGGCCACACTATTCCTGATGCAGGCCGAGATACCATTGGCCTTCTTGGCCACTTGGGCACACTGCTGGCTTATGTTGAGTTTCCTGTCCACCAGCACTCCCAAGTCCCTTTCCGCCTGACTGCTCTCCAGCCACTCTGTCCCCAGCCTGTAGCTCTGCACGGGGTTGTTGTGTCCAAAGTGTAGGACCCGGCACTTGGACTTGTTAAACCTCATGCTATTGGAGTCAGCCCATCTCTCCAGCCTGTCAGAGTCCCTCTGTAGGGCTCTCCTACCCTCCAGCAGATCGACACATGTAGTAAAAAACCTCAATTAACAGTCCTCCAAATCTTTTTCTTCCTTACATCCCAGCAGTCTCCTTTCTCCTCCTGCCCGTGAAGCACCCTGTAGGGGTGGGAGTTCAGATGCAAGGACCAGGGGAGAGAAAGACAATGACAGAAACCTTGGACGTCGATGTCTGCGCTGCTGTGTGCAGGCTGTTCTTCCCACTCCTACCTGTGCTACAGCTCTGAGGTAACAGAGCTCAAATGAACGAACAGCAGCCTAATTCCAGCAGATCCCACGTGTAGTTCTACCTTGCTCACCATTGCCCATTCCCACAAGTCACATCAACAATTCAGTATCTTTGTCCTTTATATGCGTTACCATAACCCAGCAACAAACCTTGTAGTTTAATTCGATTCCAACATAAAATGAAAGCTTAATTAAATCACATACTCTTCTGTATGAAGCAATTAAGATTTTCTCTTTTATCAGTGAACACATGGTCGACGCAGAGGGGAGCAGAAAAGTTTCTGTGGGTCTCAAGAGGGAGGTGGGTGCCCTGTTCTAGTGCCCCTTTCCCAGCCTGCTTCACCCCTCGAACCACTCAGGAAAGCTGGGATGCACGCACAAATGTCTGTGATGGCTTAAATTCCTAGTTGAAGGTTCCCAAACGTGGATTGTCTCAGCTCTTAGACCTTAACTGATCTGATCTTTATCATCCCCTTCATTCCGCCACCCAGCATTCACTCTGCTGCTGCTGTCACCAAATCAAATTATGCCCCCACAGCTGAGGAACCTTCAACTAACTTTAAGGCACATAAACTGCTGCATGGGAGTTTCATAGAAGGGGGGGAAAAAAGAAACAAAGGAAAAGTAAAAATGAATGACTCCTGATTTCTCTGCAAACCAAGCTGTTGTCCACATATTTTTTTCAAAAAGTGATAAATAATTTAAAATGGAAGATATCTCATCAGATATTCTGCTCAAAGTACAGTTAATTTCCATTTAAGATCAGGATGCTGTAGTAAGTGCGGCTGATTTTTTACATCTCCCAGGACAGAGATTCTATGACCCCTTATAGCCACCTGTTGCAATGCAGTCACTCTCATTCACAAAAGTTTTTGTCTCCAATCAGACACTGAGAATAGATAAAGCAATACTCTGGAGCCGTTTAAAAAAAAAAAATTATCAAGCCAAAAGCTACAAAACTGAAATAGTTTTACTGATGTATGAACCAGTTCCTTAGTAGAAATTAAAAGTTCAATATATTGCAAATAATGAATAGGAGCTGGTTTGATTTTTTTTTTTTACTTTAATATCTTTAAAGAGCTTTCTAAAATTATAAGAAAATTAGATATAATGTTTAAGATTGTGAATACGCCTAAATTACTTCTCAGAAGAGCAAAAGGGCTTTTATTGCTTAGTACGAAAGGAACCTATACTGTTAACTGCAATGAGCATACTGTTAGTTCTGCTTTCAAAAATCTGTTAAACTAATATTGATGAATGCTTGAGCAGACATAGACTCTTATTAGAGACTCTTCTTCTGAATGCTCAGGCCTCTCTTTTTCCTTACACAGTAGCAGGCTGTACTGTAGTAAACTAATAGCAAATTACAACTCCTTAGTATTCAATAGAGAAAACGTCAACACTGAAGTAATCTTCTATTCCTGAGTAACTACCTTGTAAGAAAATTATTCTGGGAACAAGTATTTGGTGATTTACAGCTAATTAGGACCATTTACAAACTCTTTAAAGTGTGATAAGGACTCACTCACCTTTGTATTTTAAAGACTTAACTTATTCCTCCTAAACATTCACAAAATACAAAAGGTTGAAATAGAAAAGTGCTATGAAAATACAATAGAGATTATGTTTCAATACAAAGATACTCATTGCCATGACACTTGGTAATCTGCATTGCGAAGTCCGATTTTACATAGAGATTATTTTCCAACATTTGGAAAGTTATACCTAACTTATCCAGGCATTCCTGAGAAATCACTGGTTTTGCTAAGAAATTAGAAGTGGCAGAACTGTAAATCTGCTCAGACCATTAACGGGAAAAAGCAGTTCAGAGCAAACATGTCTTATAAACATAAGGATACGACTCAGGCTTTTTCATAAACAACTTGCAAAGCTTTCAGCTCTGAAGACCCGGGCATTCCTGAAAGGACTGGCTATTTTTAACAAAAGCTTCTGCTTCACCTAGGTAAATAAGCAGCTCCACATATACACACAAGAGTGTAAAAAGCAAACTAGTGCTGTTCAGTGGCTGTAGGAGCTGCAGCTTCCCCTGCTACAGCTAAAGGTAAGAAATGTTAAAACTGATAATAATGAAGGTCGCTAATGATAAGAGAGAGTGCACTCACTGAGCACCAAAGCACCAAAGGTTTTTCAACCAGAGATCTGTAATAATCTGTATTTGCACATCTTAATGTACTCTATAGTACAGAAAAGTTCTTTTGGAAACAAGCATTGTGTGATACTCTAGATTTCTGTCAAGGTGCATAAGTCCTGGTGATCAAGAGATGTCCTTGTCAAGTGGAAGCGGGTCACTGCGACACCCATCTACAAGAACAGCCCAAATGAGGTGCCAGGAAAATATAGGCCCATTAGTTTTATTTTACTGGACAAGTAATGGCGCCAGTCCTCCCAGGAACTACGACAAACCAAACCATGATGGGGAAAAGCCAGCACGCATTTACCAAGGGGAAATCACACCTGATAACCTGATGCGGCTCTTTTAAGACAAAGTTAGCATGCTTGGTCAGCAAAGGAGGAGCAGTGGGTATGGTTTTCCTGGCCTTCAAAGCGTTGGAGACTCTTTTCTACAGACTTTTCCTGGACCAGCTGGCCAGAAACAGAAAGGAAGGGACAAGGTGGGCAGGAAGCCAGCTGACTGGCTGCATTTCACAGGTGCTGACAAGTGGAGTCCCTCAGCATCAATACTGATCCCCGCGCTGCTCAACATCACAAATGACCTGGACAGTGGGACTGAAAGCACCATGATGCTAAACTAGGTGGTGGACACTGTCAGAAAGGAGAGCCATCTTACAGCGAGACCTGGAAAGGCTGGAAGAGTGGGCAAGAACTGTATGAAGCTCAACAAGGTCAAGTCCAGTGTCCTGCACCTGGGATGAGAGTCCAGTACAGGCCACCATGTGTGTGGCTGGGCAGCAGCCTTGCTGAAAGTACCTGGCGGTGCTGGATAACAAGCTGAAGGTAAATCAGCAGTGGTCTGCCACAGCAACAAAGGCAAATCCGCTCTGGGCTGCATATGCACGGGCAATACTAGATATATTAATTGATATATAAATAGAGAGATGTGATCATTCCACTCTACTCAGGCTGCACCTGGAGTACTGTGTCCAGTTCTGGTCCCCACAATTCAAAAAAAGATGTGGACAGGCTGCAGAGCATCCAAAGGAGGGCCATGAAGATGATCAAATGGCTGGAGGACCTGAAGACTGAAGGAATCTCAGGAGACCTGAGACTGAAGGAGTTGGGTCTTTTCTCTCTGGAAAAGAGAAAGCTCATGGGGAACCTGTCACAGTTTTCCAGTACTTAAAGGGCAGCTACAAAGAGAACAAAGCCTCTCTCTTTACAAGGATCCACTTGGAGAAGACAAGGGACAACAGGTAAATGGGGCAGTGGGAAAGGTTCCATCTTTGTATAATAAAGGAAATTTTTAGTTAAAAGAAAAAAAAAAATTTGATCACTGGAACAACCTCCCAGAGATCCAGTTGGAGTCCCCAACCACTGGGGGTTTTCAAGACACAACTGGACAGGCTGCTAGATAATGTTATCTAGGATCCCTTTTCCATGAAAGGCTGGACCAGATGAACGTTTGAGACCCCTTTTAGCCTGGGCTGTTGTATGCTTCTATGGTTTAAAGTTCTCCTGGATCATTTACAAATTCCTTAAAGTCGTAGAGGAATTACCCAGTACTGTTTTCAATATCTAATAAATCACTTCTTACAGTCACTGACAAAGTACTGTAGGCTAAAAATAGATACCTAATGGAATAAAAGGAATATACTAGTTATATAGGGAGACATTTTACATTGCAATGTAAAAATATTAATTATTAAGAAGGTATGAGTAGTTTGTTTGATTGGCAGCAATGCTCTTACTCCAAGGAACTGAAATAGGTCAAATAAATCATTGAAGAGAAATGAAGGAAATAAATGCAATTTTAACCCTAAGTGTGTACGTATTTCCAAGGCACACAATCTGAAATTTATTTACTACTGCATTTATCACTTCAACATCCTTGTGATGTGGACATGCAAAGTCAGGCTATGAAACATCAACATTATTCTCAGCATTTCTTTTCATGAAGAAACTCGTATATCCTACTACACATATATATATAATCTCATTTCCTCACCTTGATTCTTTTAATTCAGTCTTCCAGAACAGAAAGGAAATAGGCATGAGAAGGTGAGGTGTCTTTGCAGCAGTTCTTTCATTTGGTACTGCTCTGTTCCTTGTTCTCTTTCTCAGGTAAGGAGAACATTTTCCATTGGTTTCTGACATGGTATGAGAAGTGCTCGTGCTACAAATCCCCTTGACCTTACTACCAGCACACCCCTACAAACTGCTCAGCTCTACAGGCTAGCCTTTTCTAATGCAAGTAATCAGGTAAATTACATGTAGTCTTATAATTTAAATCCTCAGCTCTTCAACCCAGCAAAGCATCAGTGAACTGTGTTAGCGAAGAGCCAGATAATGACGTTCCTGTGGGCTACCACAGCTTCAGAAACTAGATTTCAATCAAGAGAACCTGGGTTATGTCTGAGTTCCACTACAGATGTAAAGGGTATCATATCTAATATGACAACATCTATTATTATTTTGCAATATTTCACTGATGAATATAGATATTATATTTTCATATTTCACAAACTCTTGGCCATTGTCTCCCGTTCAAATCAGGTTGAGTCTCCCTTTAGATTTAACAGAAACAACATTATGAGTTCAGTATCTGTGATTCAAATCTAAATCATCGCCTAATAACCAAGACAGATTTTTCTGCTAAGCCCTGCAATTGAGGCTATTACACTGGTACACAAGGAGTTTAAAACAGCTGAAACTTCTTGGCTTGACTTCTTACTCTTAGAGAGTACAGAGCCTCACTGCAATAAACCCACAAACACACAGCCTTGCTACCTGTGAACAGAGGCGCAAAGGGAAGAGACGACATGGCTTTTGCAACTATAAGGAGAGACACAGTATAAAGCACTCTGAAATCTCTCCTGGGACAATATTCAGTCAGTGCTCCTGTTTTTTTACTTTGGTTTTCACAAGCCACAGTGCTCTATAATGCCACATTTAGAAGCAAGCTCTCTACATCCAGTGTGCTCTATAGTTCTAATTATATAACCTGTCAGAATATTCACCCCGAGTAAAGCAGCACAGATTTTATTGACTTGGTGCTTGATTAGCAAGTTTCAGGAGATGTATTTATTAGTTAAAACCTGCATTTCCCATTGCAGTGTTTTTAATTCACTAATTTTAATGTTATATTAAAAGTAAATATATATTTTCTTCCTAGAGTGCAGGTGGTTTACAGCACGGCTGACTGGCAGGCAAGAAAACGCACACAGCTGTTTTATAATGCTACTGAGAAGATAATAAAGCATCACAAACTCAATGAATACAAAAAGCTAGCTAATAAAAGGAAATCTAACTTATTTGCCTACCACGTTTAGTAATCTCTACAGCAGCTACATCCTGCCACAATCATCAGGAGAGGAAATTTAATTCAATCTTCCAACAGTGTCAAGGAGCTAGTAAACTAATAAGTCATCATTGTCACTCTTCTCTGCATCTTTCCAGTTCTAATATCTTCTTCTGAGACCTAAACACCAGGAGCACACAAAGCACTCAAGCCTTAGAGTCTGCACTTCAGTGACTTAAAAAATAGACTGTTAACACGCTATCATCTGCTCCTTTTCTAATAATTCCTTACTTATTACATACACAGATATAACAACGTTGTATATGCACATACAGGCAAAACCCCCCATCAACTGCCCCACAGTTCTGATTACCATTACAGCAGCTACAGAACTTACATTTCACTTCCAGGCACCCATGGTATAAGAGCACAGCGTCCTGATTTGCTGGCAGCATTGCATCTCATCGCCAATTCCAGCTGCCCGAGCATTATGCGGTTATGGTTATTTGTGGGAATCATTCTCTCTCACCCTCAATCAGTTCTGAGCAGCGGAAGTAGTGTGTTATGCAGTAAATATAGTGTCTCGCAGCTTTTTGCAGTATCATCTGCTTGGTTTGGTATGAGTTTGGAATTTTTTGGTTTAGATAACCTAGTCAGCCTTTACAGTGCATCCTTCAACAAAATAACTGAAAGCAATTATTAAAAGCATTCCAGAAATTATTTAACTCCACTGAAGTTCATGAAGAAAAAAATGCCCCTGAAAATTAACAGTAAGTAGAATTTTGAGGTTCTTTAAAACAGTCAGGTTAATTTTCTATTCATTAATGACTAAATAAATGTTGTAGGTATTACGCTTCGCCTTTCCCCATTTAGTTTTTTTAAAGAAAAATATTATGTATTCTTTTTAATTAAAACTTAAAAAACCCCAACAGCTCTAATTTCAGGTACGTGATAAACCAGTGTGACTGAGGGAAAATAAAGGAAATGGCCATTTTTTCTTCCAGCGATATAAAAACTCTGAAAAACCAAGGTCTGCAGGGTGGGCTTCTAGCAGTATAAATTCCAATGCTACAGAAACCTCAATCTTCATTCACACTTAATGAAAAGATGACAGATAAAAGTGACCACTATTGCATGTCAAAAACGATGAAGTCAATGTTAAAACATCATTAGAAATTTTGCATGTTTGCGATATTTTATGAAATTCACTACTTTTCCCTGTTTCATATTAGGAAAGAAGAGGAATGAAACGTGTAGCAGCTTCTCGTTCTGAGAGGCATTAAGATGCCGGCTGACCCTTCAGTTCTCTCTACTCTTCAATTAATGGGTTTAGATAACACAGGCTAAGCACAATTGTAGCAAGCACCTTTCAGCAAAACTGTCTTTGCAAGAAATTAGCCTTGAAGCAGGAAACAAAAATATTCCTTATCTTTCCTACACTCCTGAATCAAATACACATTAAAACCTAAGCATCTACCGATGTTCGCTAGTACAGAACGTGAGATTTCACACGTGGATGTTGCATCCTCGTTCCGATACTCGCATTAATTCAGTATATAATTGAAATTGAAATGATATGTCCTACCCTTATCCATGAGAAGTTTGGGCAATATCACAAGCACTTTGTGTCTCACTGTACCAGTTTGATGGTTGCAAAGCAGTCAGCTTGTCACTGCTAAACAAAACAGCTTGAGGTTCAATAAATCAGCAGTGTTGGCATCTGATAGAGCTAAAGTAAGGGGGAGGAGAGTAGTTCCGAGATGGCACTGACAACTTCCTTTCCACTTCTGTGCAAATTAAATGTAGGCTGAGGCACAGAAATGGAATGTAATTAGACATAAAAAGTAGGGCTGCAGGCTCTGGTTGACTGAAGATATCAGTACAGTAACGAAAAAGCCAATTAAACTAGTAGCTTAACTTACAAACTGCAGCATTAATAATGCTTATGGAAGTACAAGACAGAAGTTCAGTTTGGGAAATGCAACACTGAACACCTCCAATGGCAGCCTAATTCCATTTTTTAATTGCACCATAGTCACTACTCTAGTGCCACCTGGTTGGAAAAAAATATACAGAAGCAACAGCTGTTATCGCTATAATATGAGCAATTAACAGCTAAGCGAGAAATAAAAGATAACAGAAAATGTGCATCATCCTCTTTTGATGGTTTCTAACTCTTCTTTAACATACAACATACGAAGCCACCGCTAAATAACTGCGTCATAGTTTTAAAATCTTTCAGGGAATTTTCCCTCCCTCGCCAGCACAGGGGTTTAGGACCCAGGACTGGTGTGGGGAGTGGTTTCATTGCTTTGAGTTCCAGTTTGGTGGCTTAGGGAGAGGAGAGGGGAGGGGGAGGAGAGGTCTCTTCCGGTTGGCGCCATTTCTGCTCGGTGGCTCCAGTGAACGGGAGCTCCCTTGCCTCAGCCCCAACTGTTCACGCCCTGTGCTGCGCTTCGGAGCGAGAAAGTGATCATCACTGTCTGGATTTGCTGCAGGCTCCCTTGGGGCTGACGTCACCTGCAGAAGAGTTGTTACCCTACACACACCCCCCCTACCTTTCCCTTCCCTCCCCAGTGCTTTGGGACAAAAGGACGAGGAGAGGGTGACACCACGTCCTGCTGTCCGTAAATTTAACTGCACCGACAGGAACAGGGATAGAACTTAATTCATTAAGTTTTTTGGTTACAGTGTTGTTGCGTGTCCTGTTCTGGTTTTGGTTATATATATATATATGTGTATATATATATATATATATGTATTTGTAGTTAAAAACTCTTATCCTTCTCCATACATTTTTCTCCTGATTAAAATCTCTTAATTTCACACACATCTTAGTTTTCCTATAAGTTGAGACAAACTGTTTTAACTTATAGCACTTACACATCTTTCAACCTGCTAACCAGAAATATAAGCCCGATATTTCACAATCATCTATTGTGTTATGTTACTTTTAATGACATTTTATAACTAGTAGGAGATTTACTGTCTACTCAGAAGCTGCCCAATAGGCAGCTAACGTATCATTGCTGCAGCTGTCTCCAAATTTGTTATGTTACAAAGCTGACTCAGACAGCAATTTTGTGCCAGAACATTTTTGGCGGCAGTAGCAAAAATCCTAGTAATATCCCCTCTGGAGAGCACAACTGCTACTCTTGGATATGTGGAAAAGGCAAAGAAAAAATAAATCAGCTGATAAATCAAATAAGCTAGTTCCAAGAACAATTATTTTCAGAAGTTCACAAGATGAACCCTAGCACTAATACAAAAGAAGTCCAGACACAAACACTTGCTCATTACAGTATTTCTCTCCCTCCTCTTCCAATGAATGATTAATTTTTGACATCGTTTCCTCAGATATGTTGACTTTTTTTAAAATAATTCTCATGTAATGTTGCCCAGATCACACACAGAAACACTTAAATATTTGAGGCTTTAATAATGGGGAAAGTGGATTCAAACAGTGGTTCTTCACCGCAATACATCACCCAGCCATACAGGCTCAAGTTTAGTGTTCAGCTGGGAGAGACAAGAGACCAATGCCTGCCCTACCCAAGGTGCATTTGTTTCTCAGCCATTCCCAGGGATACGGGAAGATAATTTCCTTTAAATCATCTGCCCTGCCCTTTTCCTACGTAAATCTTCCCAAGTGAAAGACTGCTTTATTTGAGCAGATTCTGACCAGAGATAACAGGAATAGGAGTGGAATGAGTGTGTCAGGGAAAGAAGACAAAGAAAAAAAACAAAAGTCAGATGCTAATGCATAATTTCTCAAAATGTATATGACAGAGGGTAGCAGGTTTTAAAAGTAACATAAAATTGGACGAAGGAGAAGGAAAGTGAGGAAGAAGCCTAACAAACAGAAAATGGTGATAATTCAGGATGCCCAAAGAAAACCCGCTCACACAAACAGATAACAGGTCCCTTCAGGACGGAAACATGAGTCCTCCTCCTGAGGAGGAAGGAGCAGCAGTGACGTGTGATGAACTGACCATAACCCTTGCTCCTCTGTGCCACTCAGATGGAAGAAGCAGAGAAACTGGGGGTAAAGTTAAGCCTGCGAAGAGGGGTGGAATGGGAGAAAGGTATTTTAAGATTTGCTTTCTTTTGGATTATTAATCAAAATCAGAGTAAGGTAATTTTCCCGTAAGTCGAGTTAGTTTTGCCCATGATGGTAATTGCTAAATGATGTCTCCCTGTCCTTATCTCGACCCATGAGCTGAGGAGAACGAGTGATCGAGCACCCCGCAAGGGTCAGCTTACCACACCTGTTAGAAGGGGTTAAGTCCCAAACAACTATGCCTGTTTTGGAAGTACTCATTCAGATTGAAATTACAAGATGGTCAATTTTGAATCTGGGGATTTATTGATTTTTATTTTTTAAAAGGAGTTACTATTGCGTAGAAGCACCAGACAATGGGTTTCAACTCAAATAAAACCTGAGCAAAAGCTTGGAAACTCAGAGGTATAAGAATCAAAGCACATAATCAGAAGTTCTCTGGTACACAAGTGAAAGTCGTTGGCTTCGATAGTGTGTTGGATTGGATTAGCCACCTTTTGCATAAGGAAAAGCTTCATTAGTGTGAAAGTTGTTTAAACAGATCCCATGCCAGCCTCCTTGAACAGCCACTGGTAAGTAGAAGACGCAGATATATCCGTAACGAGGAGAAGGATATAATCAGAATGTCTTTCTTCCATGCTGGTATCATTTTGGCTGCAAGAGTCGCTGTGGGCCAGTGGAAGTTAGAGGAAGCTAGGACAATTTTCAGATTATCCAGTTTGCATGAGCAATGTGACTGGTATCTGGTAGCTCTAAAAATAAACAAACATTATTTTTTCTTTTTAAAAAAAAACAATCCTGAGATGGTGGAATTAATGTTTCACATCCCTTTCGGCAGCTTGTATCTCTCCATTTGCCAACTACTCTCTCTTCTATTTTCTCCAGCTGAGTACGTTTCATGGTTATTCAGTAGATTTATGTATTTTCTTATGCTATTGCCTTAGTACTGTCAAACATCCAAGATGATAGTTTCTGCTAGCTAATTCTCTTCCCACTAGATGACAAGGACTTCAAAGACAAAACGATCATCTTGAGTTTTTATTATCCAACCTTCCCCTCTTGCTCATACACTGCATGCAGTTTGTTTGAGGTGGCAACTTGATAGCAAAGCAAAACACGGAGCACATCACTATCTGCAAATCCTGTCAATGTAGATGAGCTGTTGGAAATCAGAATCAAACCCAAGAGGAGCAGTACGACATGCCATGCACTGAATGATAAGGCTAGCAGACTCTTTGTGAGTACACATGAGATATAGATATTAGAGAAAATCTCTGCACATTTTAGTGGTGTATCAAAGAACAAATCACAAGGAAATTGCTTGTGAGTACCAAGACGTAAATCACACCTGAACTGACTATTTAAAAATACAAAATTTACATAATCACCTAAAGCCAGTGTGGAACAATGTGAGATTTTTCAGACATCCTTTATGGCTGCACAAAATCTCAGCAAGTAAAGAAAAGCCTACAGATTTGTCTTTGCATGTTGCATACATCACAGCAACCTAGATCAATATCTGAGTATTGCTAATATTTGGGACGTTCCAAGTAATATTTTAAACATCTTTGCATCCATAATTAACTTAACATGGCTAATTAGTGTTCCTAACGATCGTTTCAGAAAATAAATCGATCACTGATGCTGTATTTTTCAATGCCAACACAACTGCACATGCATCACCAGAGTGTGGGTCTCAGAAATGTCACTTCATACAGCACTTTTCAGTTCAGAACCTGCAGGGTCCTTCCGTAGGCAGCAATGCAAGAACAACTGGAGATTTTCCAAGGCTCACACTTCACCACAGCATTAGCAAGCAGATGAAAAGATATCTGCAGAGAGCAAACAAGCAGGCAAACAGCTGAAAGCTTGTACATTTATAAAACGTTGGCTGAAATTCAGCCCTCTCACAGCTGCAGCCATGTTCATGATATTTTGAATAAAATCTGAAAAACTTCTGTTCTACAAAGAGTTGCTTTTGCGTGCAAATTCTTGCTGCCCTATTTTAGATCTCAGAAAGGATTCATCACATCTCTCTCAGGGTGAAGCTTAATTTTTAATGAATTGTAATTAAGAACTGAAGCTACACCCTCTGTCCACCCCCGCATGCCTTACAACTCCAGCAACTCTCTCTTCACTATTCCCTTTCCTCCCTCTTCAGCACTGGCTGCATAATGTACACAGCGTAGGACCCTCCCATCTCTTCACAGAATTAGACAGATGAATAAACTGGGACCAAATCAGAAAGCAATTCAGAGTATGGCATTATTTCAAAAGCTGTGTACTCCGAATATTCCTTGAAATGTCAGCAGAAATCTGAAGATCAGTAATTTTATCAGGTTTTCATATCTGGGACACACTGTACATAGTGAGAGCTTTCAAGGGTTGAGGCTTTAGCGTTATGAGCTATCCTAAAAATCAGAGTAGAGCAAAATCCAGGGCAGAATCTGCCCTAAAACCAAGAACACTGTATATCTTAATATTCTCCATATTGCTGTGAGCTATATTTGATATAATTTGTCTAGCACCAGATCTATGCAAAGTACTTCACAAAATGCAGGAAATCAAGATTTGCTCCTAGGAAATTTCATCTTTCCAGTTTCAGGAAAAAACCACAACACTGTGTAGAGGTTCACCAACTTTAGTGGACTCCATGTTCTCAAAGGTCTTTTCCAACTAAGCGATTCTATGATTCTATATTAGGTATACTCGTTATTGAGTCTTCCCACCTCATTATTTATTTGAGTAATTAAAAAGATTTATAATGTAATAATTACATCTGCAGTCACTTCAAACATCTTGGCTTTTAGTACCATATTCATAATTATGATGTATCAATGAATTTAAAAAAAAACAAACCGCCCTCCTTAATTTTTTTCCTACAGACCCACGAAAGAAATCACTACCTCTCCCCTCTTCTCAGTCTTCAACGTCACTGCTTCCATACTGCTTTCATCAAGTCTTGTTGACAGATACAGACTCAAACACTTCCCAATCCCATTCCAAACTGGAAATGTCCAATTTTGCAAGCTCTGCTTCATTGGTTTACACTTTGTTATTAAGTCTCCTTCTCATATAATTACGGTATACAGAAATCTATACCTACATAAACGCTGCTTCTGAGTAGTTTCACAAAACGGATGTAGAGCTAATATTACATATTGGTTGTTTGCAGCAGTGGGAGTATTTAGGCTGGAGCGGGGCTCCTACCTATGTCACAACAGCAGGACAACACAGTGTCACACAACATCAAAGTTCCAGTTCAACCTCTCTGTCTTCAGGTATCATTTTCTTTTTAATTTGAATTTAGTGTAAAGTCAAACTACATTGAAAAAATGACAACAACCTGCCTCCAAAACAAGAAAGCTTTTATCACCGAGCTGGTTTATGCCCTAGCTGGGGATTTGTGTGAATACACACATGCACATCGCTTGTCTCATGCTTGGGAAAAACATGGTATCACATTCATACAACAGAATAAAGTTCTCCAGTCGTTCAGTTTGAAAGCATCTGGAAAAGCAACTAGCTAAAACAGTACGTAGGGAAAGGAGTACTACAAGTAAATGACTATGAAATAACAGTTTAATATATATTATCTATCAATGATTGTTTAATATAGTCAAGATGTTGTATTTTGCAATATTTGGGGAGGCAAAGTTTTTTTACTACAAGACCTATACCATTACTCTTTCTTCCCTTCTGTACAGAACCAAAATAAAAAGAATTGTTTTAAAATAATAACACAAACCAGTATTTTACAAGAAACTTCGTTTCCCAGAAGTACGTTCTTGAGACAAATCAATGTGGTGAACTGTGAATCTTCATGCAAATTACACATTTGTTTTGGAGAATATATTCTAGCAATCATTGTCATTTATGCCTTTCACGGAGCACACACTGTTGTCTGTGTAAACACTATTTTGTTCTTCTGTTTGGTTTCAATAGCATATTTTTTTCCAGGTAGAACATCTAAATTTCCACACATTGAAAAGCATAACGTCTTACACCCAATCTGGTTTGGATTTGTGAAGTGGATTGTTGGGTTTGCATTTTCACCTGTGTGGAACGATATTGTGGATGAAGCAATAAATATTATTATTTTTTTTTTTACACAATGAAAGATGAATTCTGAGTACAGGCGGCTGTTAATTACTATAAGTACTCTGCCAAATATTTACTTTAAAAAACATCAACAAATCAACCTAATCAAACCAAACACACTTAACGCAGCGACCCACGGGGTTCAAGAATCCGGTCTGGCATCTTACGCACATCAGACAGCCTTTTTGGTTACCATCTGCAGCCAAAGTGTCCTCCTGCTGGTTTTGACCTCTTTTAAGCTAGCTTATATGAAACAAATCTATTCCTATTTTCCTTCAGATATGCTGGAGGGTGTGCTGAGTGGCTGTGACATATTGAGGACCCAGTTTACAGAGTTGTAAAATAGCTCTGCAAATCTCTCGATAAGAACAGCTTTGCAATTCAGTTAAAAACCAACCCAGCAAGTAAAGCCCAACTCACCCACCAATCCACCCTCTAGGCAAAAATGAGACATTTAAATTTAATCAGAAAATACAGAGCAAGGTTTTATAGTAATAAAACAGTTGAGTAAAAAAAGAGTAAGAAAAAGTCAAACTCTTAAATCCTTTAAAATAAATCAAAAAAGTTATGTGTTCTTGCTACTCCTTTTCGAAGGGCAAGATAGCTTTTAGACAGCTGGCATGCTATCTTCTCCAGAAAACAGAGACCCTTTTTTGGTATCTCTAGCCTATGTATCTTTACATTATTTATATCATAGACATTAGAATCTCCAGAAAACGCCTCCACTGCCGAAATCTCTACAGTGGTATTGCATCACTCTGGTTTTGATTTAAGATGCTGATTAATCAGGATGTGCTTAATTCAAGGCATCTAGAAATTACAGTAAACTATCAAAAGCAATGCACTTTATCCACCCAGTCTGGGAACCCTTGCAGCCCAATCCGTAGTGAAGTATCATGTCTACAGATTAGGTTACCTGCATGAATAACACTGTTGATTTCGCACACCTAAAATTAGGACTACTTTTGTAACTCGGGGTTTAGGTGTCCCTCACTTTAGGACAGGCTTTTCCAGTTCAGTCGACTGTACAGCACCACGTGGCACAGAGACACCCGGCATTGCTATTACAGGCAAGTGTGTTACTGTGTCCGCTGCTTGCCTGGATTTCAGAAACCCACAGCAAGAGCACCTCAAGTGTCTGCTCAAGTTAAGGAAATAAATACTTTGAGAACTATCTACTGTCTGAAAAACACTCACGTGGAAAGCTGATGCACATCTGAAACAGAGGTTATTATTTAGGAACTTAGGTTCGCACATGTTCACCGAAATGCTCTTATTTTAAAAATAAAATCACATGCTATTCTATTCCAGTGCATCTGCACAGTCAGTCAGTGATTCATCTAATCAGTTTGCTTTTGTGCAGTGTGATTTACTAAGTAGTTGCAAGCATAAGTACCTCTTAAACTGTTTTACTGAATTATTCCATGGCAGTTCCACGGGGATCAGCTGCAATTTATCCACTGTCCAAAGGCAGAACTCCTGAAAGTGTCACTTCTGTTGGGCGATGTCCTTTCACTGACATGCCTTCACAGCACAAAAGTCTTAATCCCAAAAGACCTCTGGATTTCATAGAATCACAGAATGGTTTGGGTCAGAAGGGATCTTCAGGATCCTCCAGTTCCAATCTCCTGCCATGGGCAGGGAACAGTACTCTCTTTTCACAGTATCACTGTATCGTAAGGTTGGAAAAGACCTTTGAGATCATCGAGTCCAACCTATGACCCAACACCTACACCTAATCCTACTCGTCAATTACACCACGGCACTAAGTGCCTCATCCAACTTCTCCTTAAACACCTCCAGGGACGGTGACTCCACCACCTTCCTTAGGCAGCGCATTCCAATGGCCAATCACCCTCTCAGTAAAGAACTTCTTCCTAATGTTGAGCCTAAACCTCCCCTGGCGAAGCTTGAGACCGTGCCCTCTTGTTCTGTCGCCGGTCACCTGAGAGAAGAGACCAACCCCTGCCTGATTACAACCTCCTTTCAGGCAGTCGTAGAGAGCAATAAGGTCTCCCCTGAGCCTCCTCTTCTCCAGGCTAAACAACCCCAGCTCCCTCAGTCGCCCCTCACAGGGCTTGTGCTCCAGCCCCTTCCCCATCCTCGTTGCTCTCCTCTGGACGCACTCCAGCATCTCGACATCTTTCTCAAACTGAGGGCCCAGAACTGGACACAGCACTCGAGGTGCGGCCTGACCAGTGCCGAGTATAAGGGGATGATGACCTCTCTCGTCCCGTTGGCCACACTATTCCTGATGCAGGCCAGGATGCCGTTGGCCCTCTTGGCCCCTTGGGCACACTGCTGGCTCATGCTGAGTTTCCTGTCCACCAGCACTCCCAAGTCCCTTTCCGCCTGACTACTCTCCAACCACTGTGTTCCCAGCCTGTAGCTCTGCACGGGGTTGTTGTGTCCAAAGTGTAGGACCCAGCACTTGGACTTGTTAAACCTCATGCTGTTGGAGTCAGCCCATCTCTCCAGCCTGTCAAGGTCCCTCTGTAGGGCCCTCCTACCCTCCAGCAGATCGACACTTCCTCCCAGCTTGGTGTCATCTGTGAAGCTGCTGATGAAGCACTCAGTCCCCTCATCCAAATCATCAGCATGTTAATACTGGTTGTGTGGAAAAGGGGTGAAGAAGAATCCACATTAGATTCCTGAAAATTAGCAAGTCTCAGTCCAGCATTCTGGCCTTCTCGTGACCAATACACAGAGCAGCTTTTGCAAGTTCTATTAGTATTCATATTTAGACTGCGTTTACTACTAGTGTTGCTCTTCCTCGGTTTGCTTCCTGTGACCGTACGCATTCAAGATACTCTGATTCAGGGGTCTCTGCAGCAGTTGCCACCACAGACCATTCAAAGGTTTGAAGATTCACGGCCACACTGTGGAACAGGTTAAACTGCTACAGGGGCCGAGTCCAGCTTACAGATGATGCCTCTGCTTCCACATGCTTACACCACAGTGACTGCAATGAGTTCTAAATTAATTAGGACGTGTCCTGCTGGCAGTGCATAGTCCCAGGAGCATGAAGCTCTGGAGAACTAAGTGTGAAAATGTTTACTCAGTTCTCAGGTTACTGCAGCATGTGATGAGCTGCTGTGGTTAAGAGCGAGCTGTATATGCAAACTAACTGAATTCATTAGTGCTCTCATCTGCTGTGAGAAGATAGCAAGACTGATTTCAATCAACATTATTTAGATGCAAGTTGTTTACATACCTACAGTTTCTAATGACAATCAGGAGGCATTTTAGCATACAACCTCATTTCCCGCCTCCTCAAAAGTTTGAAACTAGAAGAGATTAAAAAGAGCAGGAACTGGGCAAGGTCTGTGACTTGTTCAAGGCTGCAGAGCAAATCAGAGTGAGAACTGCAGTTATCTCACACGACACCCAGCCATCGTACTTGTTTGAACTAGCGGAGTTACCATCCCACGTTTCAGTGTGATAGCTGTTCATTGATTATGTTCTTTATATCTGGTTGGAAACAACAAGAGAAAAAGAAGCCAACGCTGCCTCCCCCATCCTTCCCCACAAGAAAAGAGGCTGGCTTAGGATAGCTTACCCATCAGCTGCCATTTGTCACAAATCAGTCTTTCCAAGTCTGAAAGCATCAGGACATGGAGTAGCATAGTTTTTTGTGTCCATGCTAACGTCTCTCATTCATACGGACTTCTAAGTGCAGTTATTAATTTTGTACCAACATGTCTCTGAACTAGAACTAGTTTGGAGTAAAGATGGAGTTAGTGTACATCTATGCAACAGTACTGGCATCCCTTCCACTGTAATTAGGACTTCAGCTTGTGATACACAATAATTTGTTTGTAATTTTAAGCAAATATCTACTGAGCTTTACAGTAATATTTTATTTTGTTTTGAGTGAGACAGTAAGAAGTTAATTGAAATACAGTTTTTTCTGCTCCCTAGTACACAGCACCCTGGCACAGAGATACTTTAGAAATAGTTCTAATAGTTGTTGTCTTAAAATGGTCATGTTCAGAGTATATAAAGAAACGCAGCTTGTCATATACTGTTGCCTCTAGCTGTCAGTTAGAGTCAGCATGACTTTCGAGGGCTAAAGTAATTTGAATGGCTTGACAATACATTTTAGTCTAAATAGAATTAGAATGTCAAGCAAATAGTAGGGCTTGCCCTTATTTTTACGAAACAATTATATAATGGAGATCTTTCAACTTCACATTCTTCAACATGAAAACAGCTGTGGTTTATTATATCCATAAGAGAAGAATTTATACACATAATATTTTAAGAAGCCCCTGTTCCAGAAATTAAATCAGTCTTCATGAAATAAAAGCAATAAACTGATATAACCCAGCATTTAATGAAATATGAGACAATTGCATCAGTCAGTAATGGAAGTGCATGTCTGCAGGCAAGTGATGATCAGTTCACACCATGCTAGTTTACAATAATATCCTAACAAATACTATGCATCACAATCACCAGTTTGGGGGGGTTGTTGTTGGTTTGTTTGTTTAGGTTTCTTACAGGTTCAAATTTTAGAACAATTTTTGTACTTTGTTTTACACTTGTGTTACTCGGATAAACCATCACTGTTCCAACAAACGCAACACTTAAAACTAGGATACAAAACAACCTATTCCATGAACGCTAGACACCAATGGAGACAACAATCCTTCAAACAATTAATGCTAGTTCACATCACGTTAATACTTCCATGTCAGTCAATATCCAAATCATAGGTTTTGAAAAGCATTCAGTACGTCTAAAGTTCATTTCCACTGATTTCAAAGGAATGTTTTGGTTTGGGTTTTTTTTTGTCAGAAAGAAGCCAATTGGTTCCTTCTGAAAACCCTGGCCACGTCCCTGTAATTAGGTTGGTGGTTTTAGAAGTTAACCTCTCTCACCACACACAGCTCAATTTTAAATAGTTTTTTAGGATCAAGAACTTGGTGAAAAAAACCCCACTCGTGTATATATGCTTAATTGTTAAGCGCTTCATAACAAGGAAATTCCAACTCTATTTTAAAAAGAAAAATGAACTTCTTTCCCAGAGTTTTCCCACTTCTAACATCAAAGTGGCATACCTAGCTTTAGGTCAGTTTGTCCTGGATTTGACTATTTCACCGTGATACTCTGAGTATATTAGATCACTGCAAAGATCTGCCTGTTTGCAAAGTACTTGCCTAGATGTTGTACAGCCCCCTTCGCCTTCACGGGACCTGTGCCTCTTTATTCAGCAACTGCTTTGGTCAGAGTCACGCACTCAATTGCTTATTCACTGCACAGCTTGGTTCCCTTCCCTTCCACTGAACGCTTTGAAATGCTCAATGAGATAAACTTGCAAGCAACAGATACCATTTCCTGCAGAGAGCTGGTTAGGAGACCGTTTCTTATCATCTGTTACAAACGCCAGGCCCCAGCGATCCACGCACAAAGACGCTGCTACTCAGCTCTGTTTGTTTGGGAACACAGCCAAACAGCTGAAGAGGCAGAAAGAAAAACCCACACACATCAGCTGGTGCAAAACATAGCAGCTATTTACTCATAGCACAGGCCATTGGAAAACCAGCGCAAAGCTTCTGTTGCAAGCAGGTCTTCACTCAAATAGTGAATAAGAGCCTGCCTCTGACTTCCCATAGCCTTCAGAGAGCCACCCTGAGTTAGCAGAGCAATTGCCTCTCCAGCTACTGTGCCAGTTTTGTGGGTATCTGGAGGGGAGGTTTAGATTAGCTATTAGGAAGATTATTTTTTTTTAACCTGTGAAGGTGGTGAGACCCTGGCCCAGGTTGCCCAGAGAAGCTGTGGCTGCCCCATACTCAGCAGTGTTCAAGGCCAGGTTGGATGGGGCTTTGAGCCCCCTGATCCAGTGGGAGGTGCCCCTGCCCATGGCAGAGGGTTGGAACTGGATGATCCTTAAGGTCCCTTCCAACCCAAACCATTCTATGGTTCTACGATTCTATGATTTTCCCGCATTACATCAGAAAACTGAAAAAGTTACCCAAAAGTTACCCTTTAAACAGGGACAGCACTGGAATAAACCAGGTTGCTCAGAGTTTTGTTAGAGCACATCTCAAAAACCTCCAGTGCAAGAGAATCCATAAGATTCCTGACAACGTGATCCAATGCTTAGTTACCTTCAGAACAAACATATTCTGCTTATATCCCATTATAACCTTCATGTTAACATTTCTGACCACCACATCTTGTTCTCCTGCTGTGCACATCTACCAGAACTGACTCCATCCCAAACAGGATTTTGCACTTGTCCTCGCTGAATTTCATAGGATTCCTGTTGGCCCATTCCTTCAGCCAGTCGAGGTCCCACTCAAGGAAATGTGCCACTTTGTCAAGAGACAAAAGCTATTTCTGAGGAGGCAGATAGCAGGATAAATGAGACACAGAGAAGAACCTACGCAACTCTGGAGTAGAGCGTCTTTGAAGGTCAAACTTAATGGCTAAGATATATAACTTTTCATAAATATAGAAGGGATTTTCAAGAATTAATAGGTTGATATTACAGCTAGACATTAGAAGGAAAACTTTCTCATAGTAAGGACAGGCTACTGGAACAAATTACTCAAGGAGGAGGCAATGACACCTTCATCAGGCTACATGATGTCTTGATTGCTACATTATTCTGTTATTTAAATAAGTGCATATGAAATAATCACAGAATTAGGAAAAACAGTGAATTTGCTTTATAAAGAAACACGTGTAATCAAAACCTTTAACAATTTCATTTAGAAGGCATTGCTAAAGATTTTATTGATTTTGTGTTCCTCACCCCCTCAATGGTTTGCAGTGAGTCTGTCCCCTTACCTTGTCGGAGCAATAGTCTCTGGGAGGAGCACCCAAAATAAGACGGTATGTGGTGGCAGCGTTGCCTTACAGCAAAATCATTTTCAAAACTGAAGCCTACTCACTTTACTTTCCAGAATAAAACACAAAAAAAACCAGAAACATTTTTAATATATCCATTTTGTCAATTTGAATGGGATACTGTTTTATTCTCCAAGCTGTTCTATTTAACTGCGGTCTTTATTATAATTTTTAGCAATCAGAAAATCCATCGGTAAACTATTCTTCAAACTCCTAAGTGAATTAAATTCAAGTCTAGTTGTGTTTCTTAATACTCCTCCAGTTTGGTTTTTTTGGATGTTACAGAGAGTATAAATACTTGTCTATATCTTTAATTTTATCCTATATAGTGACTATATGTTATCACTTCTGTAGAGTTTAGGGAAAAAAAACAAATAAATCTCCATGGAAGCCAAAAAAGGTCTAGAGATAGTCAGTGAGCAGTGTGTCATCAATGGACAGCTTGTGAAAATTGCAGTCTGACTCCATTCTTTTCAAATACCTGCAGGTACTTTTGGAGTTATGCTATGTTTACGTAGAAGGAAGTGATCCAGACCCAGAAAAAATTTGCCTTTGAAATGGTAGTGAGGCCAAAAAGTAGTCCTTCCATGTGTCCTTCATCCAAGCTCACACTGGCATAAGAACTACAAGTAGGAGTAAAACTATTCATTCTTCACAGAGTGGCTGAGGTTGGAGAAGTCTTTCAAGACTGAGTCCAACTGTAAATCTAACACTGTCAAGTCTACCACTAAACCCTGTCCCTAAGCACCACATCTACATATCTTTTAAACACCTCCAGGGATGGTGACTCCATCACTTCCCTGGGCAGCTGTGCCAATGCTTGACAACCAATTCTGTGAAGTAATATTTCCTAATATCCAGTCTAAACCTCCCCTGGCACAACTTGAGGCCATTTCCTCTCATCCTATCACTTGTGACTTAGCAGAAGAGACCAACACCCGCCTCACCAGAGCCTCCTTTCAGGCAGGTTGTAAGCAGGTTGTAGCGAGGCAGGTGCTGGTCTCTTGCTTCCACAGGAAAACAGCGCTGCCCTCAGACGTACAGAAAACACAACATACTGTGCTGCTGTTTCTGAATTTGTTTTTTTAGCAACATAGTGAGTAGCAGGATGTTCCTGAACACTGTTAAGCATCACATGTGGCTTGACGAGCAGGGTTGGCTAACATGACGTACAAGGCACAGTGACTTCAACAAAGTGAGATAATCAGTGTGGCACGATTTACCTGCTGGCTCTGTTCAGCAGCAATTAGGACTTCTGGAGAGCACATCGCTGGAGACAGTTATTCATAAATGTGTCTGTCTGAATAATGTCTAAAATTTTTATTTCTTCATCATTCTGTTTTTGCCACACCAGTCTATAGGTTGAGATAATCAAAAATTTTACTCTCGCTACTACTTAAGTTAGACTGAAATTTTATATGTAAGATTCCGAGGTTGCCTTTTTACCATTATGAAATGAACACACTGGATGCAATTTCATTTTCAACTGCAACAGCATAATTGTTCTCAATACATTCAGGAAACATTAAACCTGTAACTTCTCTCTACATTAAGCGTGTTACTCCCTCCCTTATTTCTTCTGATACAGTTCTCTGGATTTATTTCTGCCAGTTTCATAATGCACAGGCGTAACTCCTTTGAACATTTAAAAATACGGGAAATACACACACACTAAGAAAACCTATTTTAGAAAAACCTACATCCAGTCTACTTCAAGTAACAATAATACATTACTCAGTATAATTGGAGATATTTCAGGGGATATTCATTATGATGCCTTTCCTATAAGTGCTCTTGTAGCTCTGCAACGGCAGGTAGCCTGTACAATGCCAGTGCCCTGCTGAGTCGTGTCTGGAGTCTATAGACTGAAACCGTTTCCCTTTCACCATTCACACATATTCGACTGTCAGTGAAAGGTCTTCTACAATAAGGGCAAAGGATTCTGGAGAACATCAACGAACCACCTCCAAGACGGAGCTGGCAGCCATCCTGTAACTGAGATGACTGAAAGGAAAAATGAACAAAGTGAGTCCATATTTAAAAAGAAAGAGATACTCACATCTTTCTGTAGGGAATCTTTAGGTTTAGATACTTAAGACATAGACATTTATTGCTAAATGAGAGTTTACAGGTGCACACACACACACACTTAGAATTACTTTGTTGTCAGGACTTCTTCCTGAGGAGGCAAGATAATTGCCCTCAATGTCTACCAAAAAAGCAGTTACTGCTCTAAAATCCACGACAGCAGCTACAATACCTGTTGCTGAGCCTTCTAAAATTATGACATCCTTAAATAATCCCTATCTTCCCTGTCTTTCAGCAAATTTCCGACAATATAAGCTGAAGCAGTCTGCAGGGTTCCAATCATCACCGAGTGCCTAAATTTCTAGCAATGACCATAAGTACCCAACATTCCAATCCCCTCTCACACGGAAAATAAATAAAAGGAATCAGAACCCTATATTCACACCCTTAATACTCATTCTGGCCTATTAAGTATTTATGAGAGTCCCAATGCAGTAGTGCAATCACTTTCATTTTATTTACTATTACAACACATCTATGAATAAAGGAAACCATTTCTTCCCTCACTCCTTCATTTCACAGCAAAGCAAGGGCAGCTTTGTATCTTGTCCAAGGCCTTGAAGGCAATTTCTTAGAAAGCCTGCTGCTCTGTCTGAATACCTTCTTTTCCTTTAATTTCTGTGCATTTCATCCTCATAGTAAGGCAAACACCACATATATTAATTGTGACTTAAAATGGGCTGTGGGCAGGCACTGAAATTTAGTGTGAAAAGAGGAAGGGAAAAAAATGCAATCAGACAATTAGAGAACATGTCAAGCAGTACACTGATGTATTCATTTAATATCACCCAGAGAAATAACACAATTTAACACAGCACTCAAACATCTGTTTAACAAAGTCACTGTCTCCTGTAAAAACCATCTGGACCACTGTGAAGATGATAAATGTCAATACTGCGGTCCCTCTCATTAAAGTAGCTATTAAGTGTATCAGCCTTCCTGCTTTCACGATGAAACCATCCTTAAGTCTCCGGTGATACTCTCCTAGCTTCTTTCTTACCTTCACAGACATAATCTGCATCTGAATCTGCTGTCAGTTAAAGATTTGAGTACCAAGTTTAGACAAAACATGTGCTACCCCTGTCTCTCCTGTAACCCATCATTTTAAAAGACAAAACTCAGATTTGCACACTGAAACACGTAACAAGATACAACCTTCGTTTTTACACTTTCATTATTGTTACACTGAAGAGAAAAACCCTATGGTGACACGCTCCAAACAAGATTACTCTTCTTTCAGAAATTTTAGTGCTGTTAAAAGGTGACACATCTAAAAGGACTGCAAAGTTCAGTATTCACACACAAAAATCCACAGCACAGGACCGTAGCTAGCAGTCAAGACAGCATCCTTATTTAAATAATGCTTTTATACGTATATGCAACGAGGATAAGGTTATAAGCAGTAAGGGTATAGGTCACTGAGCATGAAGCAGTAAAGCACAGTTTGTGTTATACCTGGTTTGTACCCCAAACCCTTCAAGTATCACAGGTAATAGGTAAAATTTAAAATAGGTAAATTTAATAGGCAAAATCTTCGTCATATTACTTCAGTGAATTCAGTGATTCTAGTAAGTCTCACAACTTCTCGACGTCGGAGCTTTCAGAAAAGGAAAATATGTACACACACTGGTTAGCAAGTAACTGATGAAAGGCCTCTTCATTTCCATCCCTAACATCATCTGCCACATATATGCAGCCTGCAGGGTGACATATGTATAATTCTGCACACTTTGAAACGTTCTGGAGACAATTAATGGCCATTAAACACACACAAATCCTTCTAGCAGGTACTGGTCTTTATTAGGAACACCAGTCCCCAAAAGGAGGAATTCACCAATTCTTAGTGTTTGGCAGATTTTCAATTTTAACTTCAAAAATCCCGCTGATGACCTGAAACGCTTCAATGTATGACTTAATTCATGCTTATGATTTTTATACACCAGTGGTTCAGTGACACCCAGCAAACAATGCCAGACTGTTGGGCCGCATGCAAAGATCGCACACAACAATTTGGTGCTTCTTCTAAAGCTTCTAAGGGAGGGACTTCCAAATGTACTGGTGTTTGCTGCAGACCCTGAAGGCACCAATTTTATATCTATTACCTAAAACGGGATTTGAGAAAGGGGTCACTTATTGATTCCCTCCTTTGCAAGGCAGAAGAGATCTGCCATGGTTATCTTGGGATGCTTCCACTGGGTTGTAATCAACCTAAACCACCGCATTACTAACTACAGGTCTGAGACAGGCAGCCACATTTCAAGACACTGGAACTGCGTTATCAAAATATCTAAAAGCTTTCTGAGGCGATCCCACTATTCTGACCTTGGCAAAGGAAGACTTGGTAAATGCACATTCCCTCTGGAACGGCCCATTCCAAGTAACTGGCTTTTACTAAGTATTTGATCAGAATACAATACCTCAATCCTTCTATGCACACCATGTATGTATCATGCAAAGAGTTAATTAACATTAATTACATGATATTAAGCAATGGAATGCATGATGGAAGCCATATAAATACCTAATCTGAAGAATTACTTTTTGCAGTAGTGAATAACTCATCCTCTCTGATCTTTACAGAAATTACAGTAATATAAAGAAAATAAGACAGCATTAAAATCACTATCACAGTTTTTTAAAGTGGGTTTTTTTGACCTTCTTTGTTTATTGCAAACTTATTCCAACAAATTCACATATTTTTAAGCATTAAAGCAATCTAATATTTACCTTAACCAATGCTTCCAGAACTTCTGTGACTTTCAAAAATCTCCCAGCAAGTTTTCCACTATTTATGCAGCTCCTTACCCTGTAGGGCAGTATTATTACGTTTAAACAACCTCCCCCAACTTCCCCTTGTCTTTCAGCATATTCCCATATATATAGTGTCATTACTATAGATTCCATTGGGATTGAAAAGAAAAATATTAACATTTTTGCTAAGGTGCCACAACATGCATATTTTTCTTTCTAGTCCTTAATTCCGTAGAGCAGTCTGTTTAGCTGGGGCCTTCCTAATTATAATTTCTCCTTGCAATAAATAAGATAGACATAGCAGAATCTTTTAGCCTTTCTGAAAACAAAACCGTTAAAATGGAATTTATCAGCTGTCAGACTGATATGTGAAATATTTTTAGTCCAGGAAACACACTATTTCAAATACCAGCCTATGCAAATCAAGCAGTGTTTTGGTCTACCCACCATGCTTTTCCTGTAAATAGCAATTTAACTGCTAAAGCACACACCAACAAAACATCCAGTTCAACTCCATCTTTTCTCTTTAAGTTTGCAAAAACATGCCAGCAAACTAAATATAAATGGTAAGGCTGTTATTACTAGTATAGCCTTTAAAACTAAATAATTCCTTTACATTTTCCACGAATGTACTTGTAGATCTAAAGAATGGTTTCAAGTTGGTCCAGCTGAGTTTAAGAGCTTTCCAACTGCAGTCGCTGTGGTACGCATATAGAAATTGGTAAATTCCAGCATAGGCAAAGGAAGCATAGAATCACAGAACGGTGTGGGTTGGAAGGGACCTTAAAGATCAAGTTTCAAGTCCAGTTTCAAGCCCCCTGCTGTGAACTTAAAATGCAAAGTTAAATAAGCAACAGCACAGTAGAGGCGTTAGTGTATAACAGATCAGTAATATCTAGTTCTAACAGGTAAAGCATTTTGGAAAACCTCAAAGTTCTGAGTCTGTTTGGAGGTCTCATCCTTATAGTCTCCTTGCTTGAGTTCCAGTTCCTCGGTTACAAAATGAAGTGCTTATAATCCCACAATAATTTAAAAATGGGCTTAATATCCCTTCAGTGCACAAAGAAAATAAAAGGCAGTGCTATGTGCCTGTACGACGTACCAAGGCATTTTGAGATACAACCTCAAAAAATCACACAATCACTTAGGTTCAAAAAGACCTTTAAGATCATTAAGTCCAACCGTAAACCTAACACTGTCAAGCCCACCATTAAATCACGTCCGTCAGTGCCACAGTCACACATTTTTTAAGTATGTCCAGGGATGTCACTACTCCACTGCTTAACTGGGCAGCCTGTTCTAATGCTTAACAATCTTTTCTATGAAGAAATTTTTCCCGATATCTAACCTGAACCTCCCCTGGCACAACTTGAGGCCATTTTCTCTCATCCTATCACTTGTCACTTGGGAGAAGAGATCAACACTCGCCTCGCTACAACCTCCTTTCAGGCAGTTGTAGAGAGCGATGAGGACTGCTCTCAGCCTGCGCTTTTCCAGGCTAAACAATCCCAGTTCCTTCAGCTGTTCCTCGTAACCCCTGTGCTCGAGACCCTTCACCAGATCCGTCGCCCTTTTCCAGACACACTACTGCCCCTCCATGTCTTTCTTGTACGGAAGGGCCCAAAACTGAGGTGGAGCCCACCAGCACTGAATACAAAGGACACAATCACTTCCCTGCTCCTGCTGGCCACACCATTTCTGATACAAGCCAGGATGCTGTTGGCTTTCTTGGCCATCTGGCCACATCGCTGGCTCCTGTTCAGCCATTTTTGACAAACACTCCCAGGTCCCTTCCCACCAGGCAGCTTTCCAGCCTCTCTCCTACAGCCCTGGAACATTGCATGGGGTTGTGGTCCAAGTACAGGACTCAACACCGAGCACTGTTGAGAAATTAAACAGAACTGGCCCAAACACTGAGCCTTTACTAAAGTCTAGGCAGACAACATCCACATCCCTCATCCACAGGAGATCAGGACTTGCCTACATCAATAATCAGACCAAAAATTATTCCAAAGCAATATAAAACTAGAAATTTGAAGTGAATTACCATGTTATAGCTATATACTTTGATACCACATAATCCACATCCTTTTATAAGTGGGAAAAAAAATCCAAGATGTTAGCCAACTACAAACCAAACCAAGTTAAAGTCCCCAGAAGCTAAAACTTCCCTTTATATATTTACACTTACTTGTAATTTCTCCTTACAAACCTGAACTATAAAAATCTCATCGTCTCAGTTCAAAGAAAATAAAATGTCTATCTGGACTAGGCAAGGGGGTTCTTCTCAAAAACCACCACAACCTTTGATACTAATAGAATTTAATCAGAAAAAATATAGAAAAGGATAACAGTTCTTAACTACAAATATATATATATGTAACCAAAACTAGAACAGGACACACAACACCATAACCAAAACCTTTAAATGACTTAAGTTCTATCCCTATTTCTTTTGGTGCAGTTATATTTATGCACTGCAGGATGTGATGTCGCACCTTGCTCTGGAAATCAGCCCCCTGCCACCCGTCCTAGCTCCCAAGCCAACCCCCCCACCCCGTTTTGTCAACGGAGAGAAAACTTCCCTACATAAATCATTATGTAGAGTTTCTTATACATAATTACAGAGTCATTAATACAGCTTAATTCACCAAACTAAATTAGAGCCATTTTGATTCAAGTTTTAAATGAATTAAATTACAGCAAACCCTTAAGAACTTGACTCCTTATGAATTGCTGTGTACAAACTATGACAGAGTTTGACAGAGTTTATTTATATTTATGGTCATTGTGCACAAGAACAATTCCAAAGAATATCCCACAGTGAAGTCAAAAGCACAGAAACAAATATCCTTCACATTAAATACACACGGTCATTGAAGAATCACTTGGATTTTGATAATGTATGCATTCACAAATTATTTTCCTGAAAATTTAAGTAACATAAAGGAATAATCAAAAAGTAACTCAATATTGCGATGGCTTAGAAATTTGCAACATATTTTGACTGACCCCTTACTGATGAAAAGAATCTATCATCGGTCTTGGATAAGAACTTTAATAGAACAAAAAAAATCAAAAGAAAGCAGTTGGCTTCAGCTGTGATATTTACAAGCTTTTAAGGTCAAATCTATGCACAGCCTGATAATCGTTCAAAGAATCAAATGAGACTTTGATAAGTTATAAGCACATCTTTCTAAAAGCAGACTGCATGTGAAACAGGAATCTCAGCAGTCCATGGGAAGCTGAAAAATCCTTGACTTAGTACAAACATTTGTTAGCGACAATTGAAAACGTCGGTGTGGTATCAACATTATTCTCACACTAAAACCCAACCACAGCACTACATGAGGAAAATTAACCCTCCCTCATGTACACTTAATCAAGGCACACCTGAGACAAATAGCATGATGCTTCCCCTTGTAAATGCTGTAGCACACAAAAAACCAAATCTCACAGAAAATTATTTTCTTCAGTTGAAGGGCAGAACATGATCCTCAAAGTTGCGTAATGGAAATTCTCCCCACCCCCAAAAAAACCCAACAATTCCTTCTCCCCGCTCCCTTGCTCACCTGCAGTTCCAATGCTTCTATCCTCCTGCAACATCCCAGTGCTATCTACCTATCCAGCACAGAGGAACTGCCAGCGTTACAGTATAAAATCTTTCCTGCAGTCTAGAAATATCTGAATTCCATAACTTTAAAAAAAAAAAAAAAATAAGCAAAAGTAAAATTTATGATTCTAAACACAGCTTAAGTATCTTAAACCACAGCAAGCATACCAAAAGTCCCATACTTCCCACCATCTGCTTTCTCCACACATATTTCCCTCCTCCTCTGGCAGTACAGGTGAATCTACTTGGTTTTTTGCTGCTGCTGCTAATTTAAAAAATCCCTTCTAGTAGTGTCATTTCTATACATTACTAATTAATTTGTACTATGTGCGTGCTATATTCTTTGTTTCCAGCATTTTTGTGCCGCTCTGCTTATTCTTTGAACTCATTTAGCTAGAGACACTGCTAATCTGAGGTAGGACAAGAAAAGGTTCAGCCTTTTGCTGTGGTTGCTGTGAGGATTCATCGTTGTCACCCCGGTGGCTCTGAAGCTCGGTCTGCGATGCCGAAGAAGCAGAAAAGGCAAGTGTATGCAAAAGGGAGGCAGCAGTGGAGGGATTTAAACACGGTCATATTTGCCTTGAGTGATCTCAGCAGAAGCGCAGCATAGTGCGGGTGACAAATGAGATGAATCTAAAGCTGCCAGCATAATCCAAGACACGTCTGCTAAAATCACAAAACACAGCAGGAGTGGCGTTTGCGAGATACGCCTCCTCCTGAAAAAGGTCAATACTGATGAAGACCAAGATACAGTGGCAGCACAATACTGGGTATTATCTGGCTTTACCTTATCAAAGAGCACCGAGCAATCTGACAGAGGCCGGTGAAGGGTGGCTTTATCAAAAGCAGGCAGACTAATTCAAAATTGCTCAAAAAGTTTGAGGGCTGTATTTTTTTTTCACACTAACATTGCTATTCTATTCTCTGAAGGTAGGACATTACAGTACTGCTGAATTAAAAGCAATTAAAAGTGTTCTAATGTAGCTACTCTGCAATAGAAAGCATTAACTTAAATGATTAAACATAATTTACAAAAATCTGGATATAAAAGAAGCACTACACAACATTAAAACAAACAGTTTTAGGTGAGCAGCCAAGGGAAAATGCCAACAAGGGCTGCAATGCAAAACTGGGTCTCGCTGCAAGGTTCAAATTTCACTAAAATTGAATCTCAGCAAACGCAGAAAATATACACACCTGTTCCATGTTCAAGTAATTATTTTTGTATTTATAAGTGTGCTAACTAAAAAAGTACTCAAAATCTACTAGCATTACTAAATTGCAGCTCTTCCCAGACGATTTGTTATATCATAGTGATAGGCACCAAAATATAGCCAGGACTAGACTTGTCCATCACTTCCATAGGTCTGCCTGCAGTGTGGAAGGGCTTTCACAGATAACCACAAGCTGAAAGGATTTCACTCAGACAATCATCAAAAAACAGACTTAGAAGGAAACTTGGGAAGACCATTAATCCTTTCTTGAGGAAAGAAGTTCAACAATAGCCATGTTATTGCCGATAAATGGTTATCCATTTTTTTCGTTGTTTTTTTTTTTTTTTTTTTAAAAAAAAAGGCTTCAGCATTAATGATATTTTTCTGATGCCATTATCATTCTCAACCACCAAACTCTTTTCACGGAGCTGTTGCCTAACTTGTTTCTTTCCAGCCTCTATCTGAAGAAAGTTACCCTCAACACACAACGTGACATTTGTCCCGGTTCAATTGCACTTACAGAACCACAGAATGATTAGAGTCTGAAGGGACCTTTACAGGTCATCCAAGTCCAATATCCATGCAGTAAGCAGGGACATCCTTCAATTAGATCAGGTTGCTCAGAATCCCATCCAACCTGACTTTGCATGTTTACAGGGATGGGGTATCCTCCACCAACCACCACCTGATTTCTTTCCAACCATTTCTCTAAAGTTGTCAGTACTCTTCTGGATTGCAGTTGTGTCTTTCTACACACACCATCCTGGTCCAGGTATTAGGCACTGTTTAAGAATGTAACAGACTGACTCTCTATTCCCTTGCTCTGATTGCTAATGAAAATACTGAATAACACTGGAGTCAGACTAAAGGATTATTAAAATTACAGAGATCTAAGTTTGTTATCAAACTTCAGAACTATGCTACGGTACCAGTTCCATAACCACCTGCAAGTCATTTCAGCCATACTGTATCTTATTCCTTTGGTTGCTTGGACTAGGTCACCTTCCCCAAACAGAAGAGAAGGAAGGAAAGGATGACCTTAAAAAATAAAATTAAAATTACTTTGACTCAGTACACAATAATTGTTTTTTAACATCTGACTGTGTTAACGGAAAATGGGTTGACAACGATTAGGTGCTTAACGCTTCTTCGACTACTTATTCTAGCATTTTGATCTGTACATATTTGCTTTCCAAGTCATAAAAACCACAAGCTCTTTCTTGAGCAATACTTTTCTAAAACCATCTTCTTTCCTAAACCAACAAATTGAGCACATACAAATAGTCTTGATGACAAGAATAGCAAGGTCAGCTTTTAATACCTTTTGACTTCTATTGTTTGCATCTGTGTACACATTTTGTACTTTACACTTCGACAACTGTTTTATTTTTCAACTATGACATTGTCATAGAACTACTTGTGTCTGACAGGCAGAGCTTCACATTCTGGAAGAGTATTTACACTTAAGCGAGCAGGATAAAGTTAGCGAGGGACACTGCAAACATGTGCCCCCATTCAAGGCAACAGAATGCTGCAGTAGGATGATGCTGGCAATACTTCAAGGGAAGAGATGAATTTTCTGCCTTCCTGACCTGAAGGATGGGCCTTACACAACTCCACATGCCAAACAAGACCTAGAAGCAGGGGCTTGTGTTATTAAATAGTCAACAGTACCTTCCTCTGAAAATCCATTCTATTGACCTTCCAAGTCTCATCTTCAGTCTTACATTTTCTCCTCCATTCTGTCAGAATTTCTGTGAACAATTGGAAACCTGGCTGAAAGAGGAAAAGTGCTTTTTCCCTTATCAAAAAGGCTGTGCTACTGGTGTGCACACGGGTGTTTCAAATAATACAGGTGCCACATTCGTTCTAATCATATTAGTCTATTACTCCATGTGCTTCTTTGATAAATCAAAAGCAAAGTAATGTGGTCCTCCTGAAAAAGAATAATCTTTTTTTCCTACAACACAATGCTATGCTTTTGTCATTATAAGGCTGGAGCCCATTTTATCAGCTATTTCTGGTGTACTTCCTTGCAACGGTGTTCTGTGCTGTAGAGATACTGCATTCATTTCTCCGCATCAACTGGAAATGCAGGGAAAACTTGCCTGAATACACCAAGACATTAAACAAAGAAATGTAGGGGAGTATTTTAGCCCTGGAGTTTCATTTTCCCTGTGCTTTTTCTGTTCATAGTTTTTACTTAGATAAAAAAGTAAATAGATTGTTATCTATGTAAATGGCAATTAATCTTGTGTGTCAGTCAGCACTTCTATACAGAAGCACCAAGTTTGTCCTCTAATGATACTACTTTTTTATAGCCCTACATGGCATCAGTTACGTTATTTTGCCACAAATGCACCATTTGGCTTTGACTGAGATTTTAAAACTTCTGTCCCTGTGCCACCTCTCCAGCAGAGCCAACAGAGGAAGTAAAACTGGAAACCAATGACTGAAAAGAAATAAAATACCCCAACATACAGGCTAACAAAAATAAACTACATAATCAGTTAGTAGTGGTGAAATTATTTAAAAAACAGGAAAGTAACCAATTCTGTAAGCTATGGTAGGAGTGACTCTGTATTTCAAAGAATGCATTACACAATGCTAGTTTGTGTAACAGGAGGATGCGGCACCTTATCTGCAACTTGAATATTTTAACATTATTATGTATAATGTGAATTAACAGAAAGTATTTTGCAGATCTCTTTGCAAGTCATCATTTTTCCCACCCACCCATCTGAGAACAAAATCCTTAAGTGTCCAGTTACTTCCTAAAGATAACTCGAAAACTGGATATTCCAAATAAATCATTGCAGGTGGCCCAATAAGGTTACTAATAAGGTTTCAATGGTTACTTTTTGCTTTATATAATGCAGAAGACCAAAATGAAGAGGTGTTAAAAAAAAAGCCCAAACTTATTTTAAGAAATGCTGATTTCATGACCTTTTGAAGCTTTTTAAAAGGTGTTCTCCGTTGTCCTTTTGACCTTATCAAAAATTAGTACAATTTCATGAAACATTACAACTCTAACGGAATGGCTTTCTCTGCGTGTAACAAGAGTACAATCTGCATCCAGTTCTAACAACAGACAGCAAACTATTCCCTCCTGTTGGCACTGCAACAGCAACAAAGCAAAACATCACTTTTGTAAGCAGACAGCGAATACAGCTTGTCAAAAAATCTACTCATCTCTCTCCCTTTCAAAGAGGCATTAGTTTCTGCTGCTGTCCCTTGTCTAATCCGTAAGGATCACAAATCATGTTGTTATGAAAATTAAATGTTTGTTTCATCAAAAAGATGTTTTATTTGACATGTTAAGTGTGTTGGTTTGTTATTCTTGCTCTGTTTTATCATATCTAGACCCACCTGAACTCACATCAACAGTACATTTTATCACAGCTCTAGGATCAGTGTGGTGACGTGATAATGACACTGTTTGCATACGAATCCAAGAATGTGTACCCACTTGTCACAGTCTACATAATGTATTTTCTTTACATAAACATTTGAAGTAGCAAGTCAATTATGATCAATTTAAACAAGTAAATTAGCATCTATGTTCACTGTACAATTCACATTTTAAGAAGACACAAAAATTTTGGAAAGCCAGAAAAATTAACATAGCATCCAGAGTCTAGCAAGCAAAGACATACAATACTTTAACAGTGAGAAGAACCTGCCAGTGCAAAATAAGTGTGAATACTTCCCTGCTGGAAGGATAATTCTCTAATTAGCCTCCAAACATTCAGTGATTGAAAATTTGCAGATGCAAATAATTTTCAGGTTACTAAAGTCACTTAAAAGTAAAATAAAGGATTCCAGCTGAGCTGGTAGAACTTGTAGCTGAGGTGTTTCTGAGTTTGGGTCGCATCTAGCAGGAGGAAAAGCTATTTGTTTTCCTTATTATCTTACACACAGCGTGTGCCAGACTGATGAAAGAAACACATGTAGAGGTAATTCCTTCCAGTATTGAAATGTATGTTTTATTGGGAGGGGATCAGGGAAATAATACATTGACCTCTTATATTTTCCTCTTGTTGAGTTTTCCATTCCTCTTTTCCTCAAAGACCCTAAGGCTGGTGACAGGAACTATCATTGGGTTCCTTTGCTTACTGACCATGCCCTTTAGTTAAGGGAATGTGCACCTTTTGTCTCCCTCTGATGGAGAGCCCACCTTTCATCTCCCAACAGCCTGCTCAAGAAGTAGGAGGTGGGGAATTATTTCTTCTAGCGACAAAGCCTGTGGTTAGCTTTTGCAAAATCTGGTACAACATGACTCCAGGTATGAGTAATTAGTGTTTACTGGCAAACAGAACAATACTTTTTAAGTGATATCTTAAAAAAGCCACATAGCAATACTTGTTTGACAATACTTCTATTACATTGTATTTGTTTTCTTTATCTGATAAAGGTATTAATCTGGAGTCATTGACTGGTATCTTTTAGTATATTTTTAGTCAAGCTTTTAGTTTTTTGGATGTTTTCCTTTTGAAAATGCTATGCAATACAGTTTTATATTTTTACGAAAAAAACTTTTACTAGGAGCTCTAGTTTTAACTTCCTATTTTTACCATGAAGTTAAAAGACTTCTCCACTCCAGCTGGTGGTCTGTTGATAGCAGACCACTTAAAATGATTCATAAATGTATGTCTCAGTGACAGCTTCACTGTAGGTAGGCTCATCATTAAACTTCATTCTTGTCACTTAGTGTCTGTTTTAAAATAGAAAGTGTTGAGGATCTCAGCAGCCTAAATTTTAGGTGGCCATTAAATCCATTGCAGCCTGAATTCTAATTGTACGCCATCATCGAGGAAGCCAGTTGGACTTGCCAGTAGGATCACGCTGCCTCCTGTGCTTTGGCAGTACTAGCGCAGCTTGGAACCACCTTGCATGTCAGTCATGAGCACAGGATAAGCAGCCTGCCAAAACCACTTGATTACCTGATGTAAGAATGGCCCAAGGAGGATGGCTGGTGTAGGATGGAAAGCATGCTGAGTTTGTCTCCTGGATGTGGTTTACCACATGCTAGGGAATATGTGGCATGGCATCACAGAAGAAGGTTAAAGCAAACAACGCTTGGTTTCATTTTGTCCCTGTTGCTGCTAGTGTGTATGACACCGCAGTGGAGCTGTTCAGCCAAAGAGCTTGGTGCTTGAAGAGTGTATGTGCAGAGAAAAATTACCTCCACTGCAGAAAGTGACGTGTTTTAAAGAGGGAGATGTGGTTAAATGGCCTTTGGCTCTATCACTCAAAGGCATGAAAGAAAACAGCACAGTGACAAAGCTTGAGCAATGGCAAGGGTCACCCCAGAACATCTGGAGATGGACTGATGCTTCTGCATTCACGTGCTGAAGATCTCATTCTTTTTACAACATAATCCCTTCTCAGACCAAGGTTTTGTTTCATGCTAGATGCAATTTATGCCTTGAATTATATATAGTTTGATTACAAAGAGCACGGCACCCTATCACTGTCTCTTCCTTTTCAGTGTCTTTGTCCTCCTTCACCTGCATATCAGAGTTGATGAGCAGAGCTGTTTCTTGTGGGTTTTATGGTCAAGGATGTCTTACCCTACAACTTTTCTTCTGTGTTCCTTGTGCCCAGTTTGAGGGCTTGTGATGTAGGTACTCAGTTTTCTGTGATCACAGGCTCTTCTGCGCTTATCAGCCAAAAGTGATTATGCTTATCCTAAAAGCTGGCAAAGGCAGATGGTGCTCGATGTAAGCATTATAAGTATTGTTACTGTAAGAAGACTCCTAAAGAAATAAAATTTGTTTCTGGTAAAAGATTTTTTTTTTTCCCCCCCATGTTGTATTGCTTGTAAATTCATAATTGCTTTTAATATATAAAACATTAAAAGAAATTTGATGTAGTAAAACCAGGTGTAGGCTAATTAAATTAGAAGACTTGAACATTCATTATAATTATATTTTAATTGTTTTTATGATCTTAAAACAACTCTTACTATGGTGTCTGTGATTCAGAGATTGATGTTTGCAATATTAGATAATGGCAATATTACATCAAAGCTGTTTGCATCTTCCAATTACTCTGTGCAGTATTGGTGAATTTTCAATTACGTTAGCAGTACATTAGTACAGTTGAGCAGGCTGCCTTTTCAGCACATAACCTAGTTCCGTAGTTTCACCTAACCTGTAGTGCAAGAGAGCTCATTTGTTTAAAAGAAATAGAACTGCCATTATTTAACTGAGGAAGAATCAATTTCTATTTATGCTGTATTTTTGAAGAACTGTAGCCCGTAAACCCATCAAGCTCCTGTCCTAGCAGGTTCAGACATAATTATGAAGAAGTCTGCATGGAACTCCTTCATATGGTGTCAGACTTTGATTTTTACAATGTGCTTTATTAATTTGCAGGTTCTTGTTCATCTTCTAAAGCAAGGGAAGGAACAATTCCACTTTGGTTTCTGTGCACTGAAAACATTGTTCGGGTGCAAAATTATTATTTGAAAATTGCTCCCAATATGTTCTGTTTTAGTAATGATTTCTTGTTTCTATATGTGCTGTCTTCAGCTGCTCAGCTCTTAATAGAATGAAAAGTTTCTGTTTTCTTCACCCTTTTTTTTTTAACTCGCTGCCAGAACTGTCAATATGTTCCAGCTTTCATTCACTACAGTAAATTTGGCTGCAAGCAAAAAGAATCGATTTTCATCCAGACCACCTTTCCTTCAATCTTATCACAGTGTGTAGCCTAAAGACTACAGCCAGATGAAAGTTTCATGTTACACGCTTCATAAAAGCAGCCTAAGTACTTTAAGCCTCCAAATTCTGCTGTAAATACAAGGCAAAGGGGTTTCTGTGACCTTTTTGCATGTTGTCTGTGAGAAGCCTCAAAGCTGCCTCCACTAAGTTTTGTCTGCTTTCTAGTTATGCTCATTTTGAGTCTCTTCTGAAATCCATTAAAAAAGAGAGGTGGAAGAAATTTTGGAGTAATTTGCTCTTTGTTATGTCCTGATGAGGATTCAGTTCAGCAGTGCTTTGTTAACTTAGTGAGAACCAGGTGCACCCTTTATTTCCAGAATTATTTTGCTGTGACCTTTATAAAGCTACAAATCTTTGTACAAAGGTGCTTTCAAGACTAAGTGACCTCTCTATCCTCTCTTGCCACAAAGTAGATTCTGCCTTCAATTTCATCACGCCAGCAAGGCCTCCAAAATCATCACGTCCCACTGAAGAGACCTGGTAGTTGTAAAAGGCTATATATTTTTTACACTTTCTTGTCTGTTAAAATGTGTTTTTTTCCAAGTTCATAACTGCAGATACCCCACCTAAACATTTTTCTTGCTCACTGTCACAGACACATCAGGTCAATAATTGAATTTGTTGTGGGTTGAAAACAAATTTCAACCCCAGAATGCTTGAAGTAAAATAAAAGGAAAAATATTTCCCAGTAGTTTTCATACATAAAGCTAAAATACAAATAAGCATAGAAGGAGTTTATTTAACCCTCCTTTGTAGTCATTGGCTACAACCATTTGGAAAACGATACTACAGTTATATTTGCACTTACTTTGAATGTGAAATAGAAAAAAAGGATTAGAATGGAAATGAAGAGTGCAGCACCTTTTGAAAATCAGGCAGGAAATAATTATTTCAAAATAGATAATTGCAGACTTGTTGGGGTTTTTTTATTTATTTTTAACTATTACTTACCAGTAGAAAAACTGACAACCTTTTAGTGAGTACAAAGCCAAAGTTTTAGCCAGTTTATAATGACCCATTTTTTAAATGTTCCTCACCTTAAGCAACGTATATTACTTCTCAAAGTCAGGGCTGAAAGTTTCACTTAGGTAGAGGAAAAATAAGCTAAATCAGCCCAAAGTCTGTATTCTGCTTCCACAGGCTCAGGGTCCTAGTAGAGCTGATTAGAAATAAACCAATCTATTTGCCTTTGCCATGATCCACACATTCCTTGCCGCTTTTGTGAATCAAATCAAATTTGACTGTCTCTGTATAATTAGAAACACTGTAGAAAATACACCCTTCTAACACAGGTGGATCAACCTTTTCTGCATGTATACGTGTGCGTGCCCACAGGTTTTATACTCGCATGAATATTCCACTGGTTATCTGTCGTGACAGAAAGTCAGCCCAACTCTGTGGGACTGCGTAGTGTCACCTAACCCTTATTTTGAGGGTGCTCAGTACACTCAAGTGATGTTGGATTTGTGCCGAGGTGACTCTCACCCATTGCCATTTGGGTTAATTCAGCACGTAGCACAGAGCAGCTTCCAGAAGTTCCCATGGGAGCAGTTTCCACTACTTAGAAGTCATTCATCGTAGGAATTAAAAAGCTCAGTAGAGCACATAGGACAACTAACTTGTGAGAAACTTGATCTAAAAAACAGTAGCAGCTTGGTGGACTGAAAAGGGCAAATTAACCTGTTGTAACAACCAACCGGTGTTTAAAAAAAATATTCCATGAATATACGTATGCCACAAAAATCATGCAAGTTTTAACTTCTTAAACTCTTTTCAAAAGCAATGTGCAATTTTGGTTTTCCTATGTTTGTTAGTTAGAAAGGGTTTTTTTAGGCATTATGCAGAATATTAGAACATGTTAATTGCTGTTGCCTTCTCTATGTAGCCTTTCAAAGAGAAACCTTAACAAATTAATATTTATATCCATTTTTACCTTAGAAATATTTGGGGTAAATCACTTGTGATGTAGAGGGTAATACAGTGCTATGGGGTCATCTATATCCGAATTAATGGTGCCTTATGAGATTGTTGTGTTTATTAACTATAACTCCATTCTATTAGCTTTGTTGTTTTGCTTGGGTGAGGTTATGCAGCAAAGGCAAATTAACTTTCTCTGAAATGTGTCAGGACAGATACTGAAATTTAATATAGATAGTATGATAGATAACAAAGGTAATCTAGATGGCTCGAGCAGTCAAAAGAAAAGGTGTTTTGAATATCATCATGTTTCTCTTAAAACAGAATTCATGGATGTAGAGTGATGTTTCCTTATTTTAAATATGCCCTAAACATGTCATATCGTTTTTAGAGTTAAACTCTGGGGAAGTCTCCTCCAGCAAATTATTAGTGTAGAGAAGTTAGTAATTTTTTGGAACTTGCATTTCTGCCAGTGAGATTTCCATACAGAAGATTCATACAAAAACCAGTCTGTAAATAATGGTGGGACTGTAATTATTGCATTTCTTGACAAACTGAATAGATATAGTCATGCTTCACAGGTACACATGCTTGATTTTTTTACCATAAAATCAGTGACTAAGAAATACGTAGAGAGACACAAACTGCTTGAAAATAAGTTTGTGGTAAACGTTCAAGATCAAAAAGTAAAGCTGAAAAGCCAATGTAATGGCGAGGCTACTTCCAGCTCTTGTATATGTTCCGGTCTTCTGCGCTTTATCTTGCTGGCCTTTCATAATGTTGCCTACATAGACCAAGTAGGTCCAAGTAAATTCAGACAGATTTCCTATAAAATTGTGGATTTTTCTTTGTATAGAAGTGCTTTTAAAAAAAAAACAAACAAGGGCATGAGAGCACTGCATCCTGTTCAACCTGAAGGGCCACAGAACACACACAGAAATTTATGCTTTTACAAGACTTATTCCTCAATTATCCAATGTGAAGAAATTTGGAAAGAAAGTGTGGTCACATAAGCTAAACACAATCAACGTTCAAACCCAGTAGGTTTGTCCAAAGCTATTATAAATGTCCTCATTCTTTTGTTTCCTTTAAGGATGTTGAAGTGAATTGTTTTGGCCTTGGAGAGAAAATTAGTTTTGGTTTTGGTTGTAAATCATAAGATCTTTCTTTTCCCATGGCTAATGAGAGAAGCTGCTTGAATGCCCGCTTAATTTAGCGATCTATTTTTAAGATTTAGAAAGCTACTTTAAGAGTACTGGTAAGTAAATTTTTTTCACAGTATGAGAGGTATTCATAATTATAACAGTAGCTGGAGAAAGGCTGCTCTCTTACTTAAGGATGTAACATTGCTAATGCAAATCAGCCGTGTGTGGAGAAACTTCAGCTGCACGATGTCACACTGCCTAATTTAGAGCAGCCGGTTGTAACTCAAATTGATTGCAGAGGCCCTTATTGCCATTAAAAGCCAATTTCACAGTTGCAATCAGCGTCGATCCTTGTATTTTATCGATTATGGTGTTTCTGAAAGCAACAGGAAGGGAAGCTAAAAAGTTCTGCTGTGCCACTTGAGGAGCTGTTTTTGGGCAGCGTGACTGGATTGCATGAGTCGCACAGATATGGTCCTCTGGCTGTTGCTGTTGTAGGTGCAGACAGGAACAAGGCGAAGTACAGTCTGCAGAGATACAGACAGGCGTGTGCGCTGCACTGCCATGCAGATCAAAGCAGAGAGTCTGAAAGTAGAGCCATCACTGCTTTATCTTCTCTGTCCTCTCCTGAGTCTTAAGGTTTGTAAGGCTGGGTGGCTAATGTGGTGCTTCTCCTGTCTTTTTCTTTTGAGAATTGCCCTTATATGATATCCTTCCCTTCCACACATCCTTGCAAATTGTATATTCATTTCAGTTTAGCTGCTCTGCTATGTGTTCATGTCCAGCCTTAACAGAAATGCATATCCATGCAGGACTGGAGTTCCCAAGAGCTGGAACATGTGTACACAAAAGTCAGCTTTTACCACTTCCCTGTCAACATTTTGGCTGGTTGTCCAGGGGCGTTGATGCCATGGCTCTGGACTTTTGCACCTTGTTTCTAACAATTTGTACATGGAATGATCAGTCTGTCAGGGGAAAATAAATGATTAAAAGCCTGTGCTACTAAGGATTACTATGATTTTTGTCCCCTCCTGAAGTTATGTCAGCCACGTATCAGACAATGCTCAGTATTAATAGCTGGGTACTTGGTTTAATAGGACATCTAAGAAAAACCCCAAGTGAGATGCTGGCATATTTTGTTTCTTTTGCATGGACAAATAACACATAAACACCTTGCTGACTAATTTGTCCTATGAGGTCCATTCAAGCTGATTTTCTGCCTGTCTTGGTAGAAAGGACCTGTCATGTTGGCCCAGTGAATTACTGATACTATACAGTATTTCACAGTATCACACTAAGGTTGGAAAAGACCTTTGAGATCATCAAGTCCAACCTATGACCCAACCTACACCTACTCCTACTTGTCAACTACACCATGGCACTAAGTGCCTCATCCAATCTCTCCTTAAACACCTCCAGGGACGGTGACTCCACCACCTCCCTGGGCAGCGCATTCCAATGGCCAATCACCCTCTCAGTAAAGAACTTCTTCCTAATGTCAAGCCTAAACCTACCCTGGGGAAGCTTGAGACCGTGTCCTCTTGTTCTGTCGCCAGTCACCTGAGAGAAGAGACCAACCCCTGCCTGACTACAACCTCCTTTCAGGCAGTCGTAGAGAGCAATAAGGTCTCCCCTGAGCCTCCTCTTCTCCAGGTTAAACAACCCCAGCTCCCTCAGTCGCTCCTCACAGGGCTTGTGCTCCAGCCCCTTCCCCATCCTCGTTGCTCTCCTCTGGACACACTCCAGCATCTCAACATCTTTCTTGCTGATTTTTGTTTGGTTTAATCCTTATTTATTAGATGTAAAATACTAGATAAATGCTTTCATAATATGCAGAGATTAAATAAATAATATAAACCAAAATATTAGGGGGTTTTGAGTCAGCTGATTTTGGTAGGTACCTCATTTGTCTATATGGTAGTCTGTTGCTGTTCCCCAAAAAATCTGTCAGGAAACAGAGGAAAGCAATAACTAGATCTTTAAATATAACAGTCAAAATACTGCAGTCTTGAAAACTTATTCCACATATCTTATTGATATTCACTTCTTTTACTTGATAACTTGTAAGTGGCTGTATCATCAGTTTTGTTTACATCTTAAAATAAGTGAAATGCAGTTGTCTCGCTTTTCTTAATGCCTCCTTTGAATGTGAATGTTGTCTAATGATGTTTTCCTACTCTTATAAGAGCTACGCAAGTTAATTTGAAAAATTCACCAGCAGACCAGAGCAGTGAGTGCTTGTAATTGCCCACCTGGTGTGCAAGATATGCTTTTATTTAATAGAAAATTTCAAAAGCTCAGTGAGTTTAATTAAAGTGTATGGAAGAATAAAAGCGAGATTAAAAAGGTAGCAAGAGTGGAGGAAAAACAGAAGTACAAGGAACAGCTAAGAATGTGTTGCAAACTTTCAGGAAAGCACTGTCAGGTCACTTCTTGAGCATCAGTACAGGACATGCTTTAGCTGCCTACCAGGGATACAAACACAGCTGTCGCACTCATGCTTGGCCCTACTTCCCGAGCCATCAGAAATCACCTGCATGAATTCAACCTGGTTCTTCCACTGCAGGTGAATAAAATATCATCCTCAGCTTGGCAATTTCAAGCCAGCATGTCTAGATGGAAATTCCTACATCCATCCTTAGTGGTCAAGTTTGCTTGAATAAGAGATCTGGTGGGTAGGTTTGGGGAATTTTTTTCTTCCAACTCCTATGTCAGGCAGCACTATATCCTGTTAAAGATGCTGAAAGTTACTAGGTGTTGCTGAGGACTGAATGACTTTCTACATTGATGTCTGTGTGATTCTTGTTTCATGGATGTTTAGCTTCATGGTCTACGCAGGGAAACAAAGAAATCAAAATGGCATGTGACACCTGTTGAAACTGGGTATGGTAGTCTGCCCAGCTAACAATGTTTTGTGATTATTTTTTTTTATTTTTTTTTTTAATTCCCTCATTTTTGAGAGAAGCTGCTCTCCTGAATCTGTGGACAGGAAATCTGAAATTTTGCAGTGATTATAAGTTATTTTACACATCGCAGCGCTTCACTTCCTTTATAAGCTCTTGGATGTGAAAGGGTTTGCGTGCTAGAGCCAGCAATGAAAGCTGAACGAATCATTAGTCAGTTCTGTATGGGCTGCTTTGAGTCCTGGAGCAAACACAGAAAGAGAAAGACAGGACCAAAAGAGTTGCTGGGGTTATCAAGCTGGAAGTGTTTGGAAACAAAATGTGAGGATAATGGTTATAGCTAAGACAGAGAAGAAGTTCATTAATACTGCAAGTCTAAGTCTTTGCAGTGGAGACCAAGTCAAGGTCTGCATTGGGAAGCTACTTGCTTCTTTGGGAGAACGGGCAACACCCTCATTCAGTGAGCACTGGGGTCAATCCTGTGGTCATTTGACAAAATGAAGTTTGTCCACATATGTTTATTTTTGTATACATTTTTTAAAAAGACTCTTAAATTATATTACATATAATCAAGTGATGTCTTGCTGATATGGCAAGAATAGGCTGATGTAAAATTTATTATGAAGAATTACTAATTAAAAGTTGTCATTCAGTATCACAGTTAATACTGTGATATAGAACTGAATTTATAGGTAGTAACTGCTGCCAAGTCATCCAGTTTGTCTGTGAAGTATTGATTTGAATGATGTGTTTGTGGTTTATGTTTTAAACTATGAAAGTAACTGGTAGAATCTGCCCACTGGCCATGGGTGCTATTTACTGAGAATTGAAATTAATATAATGGGATCATTTTTGTTGGGTATGGTATTGGTCAGTCGCTAAATGACTTAAACAGAGTTCTCTGTTGTGATGGCAGTGATGATTTATCATGTTTTTCAGTCTTTCCACAGTGTTGTCTAGTCATATGAATAGCTGTCGATGGATTTTAAATGATGATAGTGAATTGCTCCAAGACATGGACTTGAATAATACATGCTAAAATGTCTTGGTTTATTGACAATTTTTGCAAGGCACTTGTGGGGAAAAAAAATCAAATATCCCCTTACCGTAGATACGTAATTTTTAAAGGAGAATGTCGATTAGGCAAATGATTGGGGATTAGAGTTAGGAAACATTTCAAAGCTGTTCATCCTTCTTCTAAATGCTTCACACAAGCATTTAACTGTCCAACTGCAAACATACCAATTATCGGACTCCTGTGTCGGAACACAGCAGAAATGGCTGACATCAGCAGTTGCTTGGGTGTAGGCTGCTCAGCCACCTTTCTGGTCTTTGTCCTGTTCCTAGCTCTTATGTTGCTGCTAATCCTCCGCTCACAAAGCCGTAGATGTTTTTGTGGGTAATGCACTTGACTGTTCCTTTGCAGTTAGGCATGGGTAACTCTTGAACTGAGCGTCAGCTGGATGAACTGACTTACAAAATGCAGTTTATATTCTCAAAATCTTCTTTATTTTAGTTGTCCAGGCTTTTTTTTTTTTTTTTAACCAGTGCCATGGCACCACCAACCATACAGAAAGGCTGTTCTCCACCTTTAAAAGAAAGATGTGTGTGTATGAATGCAGATGACATAGAATCATAGAATGCTTTGGGCTGAAAGGGACTCTTGCAGGTCATCTAGTCTGAGCCCCCTGACACCACCACCACCACCACACTCCCCCCCCCCCCCCCCCAGATCCTCAAGTAGATCAGGTTGCTCAGAGCCCCATCCAACCTTACCTTGAATGTTTTCAGGGATGTGGCCTCCAGTACCCCCCTGAGCAACCTGTGCCAGTGTTTCACCACCCTCATTTCAAAAAATGTCTCCCTTATATGCAGTCTAAATCTCCCCTCTCTTAGTTTAAAACCATTGCTCCTTGTGCTGTCACAACAGGCCTTGCCGAAAAGATTCTCCACATCTTTGTAGTCTGCCTTTAAGTGCTGGGAGACTGCTCTGTGGTCTCCCTGGAGCCTTCTCTTCTCCAGGCTGAACAACCCCAGCTCTCATAGTTTTGTTCAAACCATGTTACCGACTTGGTTACAGACAGGCTTCTTTGTCTCTAGCTGTTAACTGTAATATGTTCTTTTCATCACATCCTTCAGTTTTGTCATTTGGTAAGATGTTGTCCATTTTCTCAGAGTCCAGTATCTTTTTTGCACAGGGATTTATTTTTGTTCTCATTTTTTATTACATTCTTTTCTGTTGGCATCAGTGAGGCTCCCTTCTGTTCTGAGTATGAAAGAGTAGATAAAATCTCTTGGGAACAGATATCCACCCAGTAGGCAACTCATATCCCGACAGCACCAAAGCCTTCCAGTTGAAGAGATGGGACTCGCTCAATTTGTCATGTCTACAAATAACACTGTCATTAAACACAGACCTGAAGATTTTGTAAATAAGCTGGTTTAGCTTTGTCACAGATAGACATTTTTTTTTTATTCTTTGAAAACATTCTCTTACTACTCATTCACTCTGGCACAATTTTTGCTTATTTTATTAAAACTCCACGAGGATACCACACTGTGCTTACAAGTTACTTGATTTGTCAGAAGAAACAAAAAATCTGGACAAAAAGTATTAACTCCACCTAAACTTAGGCAGAAACCACAAAAGGTTGCAAGATCTTTGCCTGTTTGCATCGTCTGCCTGAATTTGTACTAAGGAAGCTCAGTCAAGTCTTCACATGTCTTCCACAACATCTGCTTCAGTTCTTCTAAGTAGCTTCAAAACTTCCTATTCGGTGCAGTTACAGCTCTGACCTCACCCTCTTCCAAATCAGAAGAGTTAACCATCACTCTTCATCAAAGCTTCACAGTACTATGCAGATCTAGTTACAAGCACAAATTATATTCTAATTTTTGTGAATGCTTTTGATACCTAATAGAAATCAATCCAGTTCTTGCCTATTGCTCACCTATTTAGGCTAAGCAGCTTAAAAAGATGAGTTTGTAGTAAACGCAGTTTTCAGAAGTGATGTTACCACACAGTTCAGCAGGAGTCAAGAAACCTTAAGATTTCAAAACAAAACATCCTATAGCAAACAGGATGAACTGTACTGTCCTTTATGCTCTACCCTCTTTCCCTCCCTCCAAAATCAGAGGGTGGGGTGGAACAACCCACAGTCACAATTTCGACATTAAATACAGTCACCAAATAAAAGGTCGCTGCAAACCAGAAGGTGAACTTTATGAAAACAAAAGAAAAAAGAAGTATTTTGATAATTACAAAATATTGCTGATGTTTTGATGAGATCGCTCCATCAAAACTGATGGCTCCCACAAGTACCCGGGGCAGGGGGGAAATGATCTAAAGTTCTCCTATAGTTCTACTGCATAAATCCTGCATAGGGTTTGGCAAGGAGGGGTGTGATGGGGAGGAACAAGCCCTATGAGATTCTCCAAATGATTTACAAGTCTTCAGAGAACATTAGCACCTAACTTGCCCAGACCACTTTGGCAAATCTCTAGTTTTTAACAGTTTAATTGCAATAGCATGGAATTTGCTATAGCCAGTAAGTTTCTTACCCCTGTCTTTTGGGAAGGCTTTGCCACTACACAGAGAGCTTGGAACTGGTGTGCTAAGTAGTTCTTCGAGCTTGAGCTAGGTTAGTTTGCCAAGGTAAAGGGCATTCATCAGCAGCATAGACAGACCTCAAGATCCCATTAGCCGTGGCATTTTCAAATCACAAAACAGAATCGCATTCTCCCACCAAACAAAGCAAACACACACATCCCAGCCCCACAGTGTAACTTATTTGTCTGTAACACCCTCAGTCTTCAAAGACACTAACTCAGACAAGCATTCAACTTTATCTTCTGAGAGATCAGTTCAGAGAGCTTAGTTTCGCTATCTGCCCAAGCAAGAGAGCTTTATGTGATCTAAGATAGCACATTTTAATAGGAAAAACTGTCAGAATGATGAACATTAAAATAAATGAGGAGTGGGAGCATTAACATAGCTTCCCTCATAAATGCGGATCACAAATTATGAGGAGGTTGATCACGTTGGGGAATCGAAGCATTTTAAACAAGATAATAGTAGTAGCACTAAGCAAAAAGAAAATAAATACAAAAAACCCCCATGGACAACATTAATAGAGTACAAGGCAAAAAAAATACACTAACAAAACCAGTGTCAGAACATAACGATGAGGAGCAATGGTGTAGTACTTCTCTGACGTTAAAGCCATTAGTAGCGTTATTAATTGTATCAGAAAACCATCTTCAGGTACTACATCACACTGCATTAATTCTTATAAACATATAACCCAAGGCAAAGTATTGTACCCACACTAGACAGGAGTGGTGCATTAAGAGCTGAATGGAGTGGATGTCTCACTGCTTTGGACACGTTGGCAGAGCTGGTAGGTTTGCTATCCTTCCTTTGTACTGGACCATAAGAAAATATGTAAAACATACCAAACATTAGACAGGCCCAAACTGCGAGGATGCACAGAGACTTAAAAAAGCTTTGCGAAACATATCAAGCAAGAATGGCGCTGTCTACAAGCAGGCTTACAAATAAGCAGACAATCGTCACTAATATTCTCAGACTGTAATCCAACTGTTGCTTTCAATAACAGCTATTATAAAAGAACACTCTACATGTAGAGCGATATCAATATTTGTCATTAGGAACTTCCTATCAGCAATCTTACAGCTAGACTCATAAATGTATCACTCTCCAATCACTGTTGTGTCTATCTGATCTCTTGATGTCATTATTCGAATTAAAGATTATACATGATTACGTGGAATAAATAATAATCAAAAGGAGCAAAACTGCAGGCAAGTACTTCATATTTCTCAATTCCCCATATTCCAAAGGACTGGAGACGAAAAGGTGAATCAATTCCCTTTGCATTACTTGCAGTAGGTAGCCTATAACTCAGTGACTTACTGCCTGGCTTGTAGCAGCCACCTGCAACCACCCCGTATGGCATTAAACTCCCATACTTTTTACCAGTGGTCAAAGAGCAAGCATCCCTGGTTTCACACGCACTTAAGTAATCACTTAAACGAAAATATCTAGACTATATCAACATTATGAAACTACCTTGCTTTTGTGATTGCTATGTAATAATAACTAAGCAGTTTAATATAGAGGGATAAAGAAAAATTCGAAGTGATTAAATGGTATGTGATAGACTAGAAACCCTTTAATGTTTAAACAAAAAAAGAAAAAATTTGGAAGAGCTTCCCATTAGACGCAGAAATTCACAGCATGACGTGAATGCTCAGTTATACAATGGCTTAACACTTTCACACTCATTTTGATCACATTCACATTTCTGTTGAGTTTAGAAAGAAATCAATGCGCCATGGTTCCTACTGTAAAATGAAATAATATTAGTTTATCTGTTTGTGATACATATAAAAATAAATCAATGTTAATGAGGCCTACAGGCTACTGCCTATTTTCTGCTTTATTACAAAAGCCCTTAGAAGTTAGCAGGTTCTGCAAATGACTTTGCTGTTCTGCATCTCTAGAGCACTGCACTTACAATTTCTTGCCACCCTTTGGGGTTTAAGTTAAGAGCCTGCTCATCACTGATAACGCTTTGCATACATTACAAGCATGAGCTCGTGTGAGACAAAAAACACACACAGTAAAAAGCAAATTTCCCTTCAGCCTGCATCTCCTCATTGTCTAAAGCCAGTGATGTTTTTTACTCAGTCCTTGTTTTATTAAGCATACCTTTTGCTTCTCCACTAATTTCCAGAGTCTCATTTAAAAATCAATGAGACATCAAAAGAAATGAGTACATTTTCCTCAAGGTGTGCATGGTTCTTCCAGAGTATGGATCAAAGCTAGAGTAAGCTCTTAGAAACATTTCTCATTATTCTTGGAGCATCCACCAACTCTTTCAAGCACACTGGGGATTTCAAATTGGCCAGCAGGAGATATCAGTGGATCCAATTTCTAGGGTTTCGCAGAGTAATCTTAACTTCTTTCTTTTATCATTTCACGTAAATGATTACATAACAATATTCCACCAGCAGCCCCCTGCTCGCCATTTTTCAACTGTAAACCCGTACCCTTCAAACTGATAATAATTAAAGACTCTCAGGTCCGAGCTGATCAGACTGTAGCACAAATAAGCATCTAAAGAGTCTACATGCCAGCCAGTACTTCCCTAATATACATTCACATAGAATGTTGTTCAGCAGCTTCATTCCCATTAGATGAGGCCACAGACGAGAAAGATATTGATGTGCGGAGGAAAGTTTAACAGTCAAAGGGATCGAACTCCAATTAAGATGTCCTCATAGTACTAACTGCACACACTGCAACAGATGAGTGGCCACATTTTATGATCATTCTAGAACAGCGAAAAATATTACCATATGCCTCAGGTTACTGAAATGATAAGAATTGTAGATAGGCCATTTTACTTATCATTTATAAATAAAGCTAGACACAATATTCTTAATAAATATACTGGTATATACAATCTTTCCACACAATCAAAAATAGTCAGAGAGGTTATCATCCCCTTATATTTGGCACTGGTCAGGTCACACCTCGAGTGCTGTGTCCAGTTCTGGGCCCTCAGTTTAAGAAAGATGTTGAGATGCTGGAGTGCGTCCAGAGGACAGCAACGAGGATGGGGAAGGGGCTGGAGCACAAGCCCTATGAGGAGCGACTGAGGGAGCTGGGGTTGTTTAGCCTGGAGAAGAGGAGGCTCAGGGGAGACCTTATTGCTCTCTACGACTGCCTGAAAGGAGGTTGTAGTCAGGCAGGGGTTGGTCTCTTCTCTCAGGTGACTGGCGACAGAACAAGAGGACACGGTCTCAAGCTTCGCCAGGGGAGGTTTAGGCTGGACATTAGGAAGAAGTTCTTTACTGAGAGGGTGATTGGCCATTGGAATGCGCTGCCCAGGGAGGTGGTGGAGTCACCGTCGCTGGAGGTGTTTAAGGAGAGATTGGATGAGGCACTCAGTGACATGGTGTAATTGACAAGTAGGAGTAGGTGTAGGTGTTGGGTCACAGGTTGGACTTGATGATCTCAAAGGTCTTTTCCAACCTTATGATACTGTGATACTGTGAGAGAATGCAGAATAGACATTCAGTAGAAGTTCACTTTAAAAAGCAGCTGCATACAGTGGCCCAATTAACTTCTTCAAACAGAGCAGCTGATAGTAACTTCACAAAGCAATGCCAAGTGGCTTACATGAAGATCAAACCATTTTACAGTCGGCCTTGAGCAGATTACAGTGTCAGAGTAAAAGCGATACAGACAAGGACTGATGAAAGGTGAATCAATTTTCTTTTAGAACTGAGCAGTTTGGACATTAAAGTATTTGGGCAATTTTATATTAGAAGTCCATTTCAGAACTGGCAATCTAAGCTCTCACACTTAAGGTCCTTCCTCTGCTTAGTTCAGAAAAATAATTCAAAGTGAACATACATAGCATTATTAAATAGCCATAAATAAAGTTGTAGCAGAACTAGTTAGTTGCTCTTTGCACTTTCATATCACTGTCTCTGGACTGACAAGGTTAAACCAAATTATCCCTCATTTTCCAATACAAAATAGGTAGTGTATTATTATAGCTGATAGCTTGAGATCTCTTCCCCTTTGCATAATAAATGCAGGACCAGGTAACAAGACTAGAATAGAATCAGGTTTGTCATATCTGTGGAAAGAAAAAACCTTATCCTGACCTCAGCAAACCAGCCAGCTCAATCGTACTCCAAGAAACGCTGCATATGCTGGCACTCCCTACAGATTCACAGTAGCATAGAAGCTGCAAGAAGAAAGTGGACAAGGCTCTAAATAACAGCCAAGAAGCACAGGCTTTCCAGAAAGTTGGCCAGATAAGCAGAGAAGGTGAGAGGTTCCTGCAGTTTCACGCCAAAAGATTTGAAAGACAGATGAAAGCTACCTGGTGAATGTGAAATTGCCCACAGCCTTCCAAAATGAGAAGCTCCTCATCCGTTCTCACACCTCAGGCAAGCTCAGGATGCACACGTCCTTGTAGCAGTTCACTTATAAGTGTTAATACAATTCTTGACCTCTTTTTTTCCAAAGTTAGACTGTAAATATTTGTGTGCTCCATGTAGGCACCGTGATGAAATGAAACCTTACAGAGAAGGTAACAATATTCTCGCTCCATAAAACATGAATTTGAAACTATGCTAAAGGAGCTTCTCTAAATGCTTGCAGGCTGCATATTCTAACCAGCTAAAGACAGTACAATTCACACATAATTGCCTAGTTCATTACATCAAATCTTGTAAATATTTTATTACTGCTTTACAGAAATCTGCCAGTGCGGCACATTCCACACCTACTCAGCTATGATGCTCAAAAGAGGCGAGTGCCATCCTCCACAGCAGAGAACACTCTATCAGAAGCAATACAGCAAGAGCAAGGACCTACAGAGAGATTCAACTGGATACCTTCTCTGTGTGGCAGCCTAAGGATTTCAGCCAGTCTTGCTGGGTTTTCATTGTAAGTGGTTCAGTCCTTTAGTTGAACCCCTGCCCTGCAACAGGAGGTGTAAAACTTGCCAATAGAAATAGCATAAAAGCAACTATAGTAAAAATCAGCTACGTAAGTCTTACATTTTTAAATAGGCAAACTGCCAATATAGTTTTCCCACTACTCCAGCTCTTTTTCCACACAGTAAATAACATTCTTAGCTTACTTGGTCCTGAAGTTTCCTATGAAAGCAGAGAATAAATTATGCACTGCCTAGAAATTCTTAATATTTTTTTGTATTTGGCTCCAGTCTACTACTTTCCACTACAGTCACAGGAAGTCAGACTTCATACAAGCTTTTCTTTCCACACTTCACTCACAACCTTCCTTCACGAGCTTGTCTTCTCCCTCTCTGTCTCCCAGTTAGTTAAAAAGCTATTAAAAAAATATGGCTAAAATTATTAAGGTGTTCCCCTTTTATGCGCATTGAGTGATACAGGATATTGGAAAAAAGACAACTTTTGATTAAGGACAATTCACTATAAAGCTGTGCTTTTGTTCAAAAATAATGACAGCTAAAGAAGGCAAGACTTCAGGTTTTCTTTGCTTTTACTAATAATTTTCTTATAGTGCTTACAAATAATGCTGTAATTTTTATATAAAACTTTAAATACAGAACTGGTCAGTATTTGTGGACAAAGCTCAAAGTTGTGTTAGTTGAAATGAGGACTGAGCTATGAAACTGAAGTCAATGATTCAAGCATCCATATTAAGAAATAAGATGCAATCCTGTAAATGAGAGATGGATGAAACTACTAAACCTCTTAAAAATGACCAGCAGAAATACCGAACTGTATGGCTGGTGGTGTTTGAAAGATTGTGCAAGCACTTTGGTTTCAGGAGCAGAAAGACTGAACTCTCAGAACTAAAATCAAACAGAATCCCATAGCACACATTCTGCATCATTTGCTTGATTTAAGATCGCATTGGTTGCATTTGGATTTTTATGACTCTGTGACTGAACCGTGACCATATTTTTAGTATCACTATCGTCTACGGCACAGAAACCCTGTTTATGGCAGATATTTAACTTTACTTCACTATCACTATGACTGATGGTTCACCTATTAAATGTGATCACTCACCACCACCCAACAGGTGGTGAACAAGAACTGGAAAATTCCTACTATACCTTTCTTATAATCATTCTGCAGCTTTTTCTAACTAATGGAACATCCAGTCAAGGTGTTTATTAGTGAAACACAAGACTTAAAACATCTTGCAGGAACACTGAGCTATAGATGTTAGAAGAAATTCTCATAAAGTTAAACATTCTTAGAAAATTAAAAGGACTTCTTAAATTGCCGTGCCCATCTGGAAGTTACAAGAACCTATATTCTATATTTAGAGGCTACAAATAAATGACCGGGTAGTTCCAATTACAGACAGAATTAAAGTACTTAAAATATTCATTGACTTTTGAACCCAGATCCTCACAGCTTTAACTATAAAACATGAGATATGCTGTTGAGTAACTCATTTCAGTCCACTTACTTTTGCCTATGTTAATCCTCTTTGCAGAAACAACAGCCTAAACATTCTGCATGTGACATTGCAGCAACTGCATAATAACTGTTCTAGTTGTGATAGCAACAGCCAGAGAGAACAGTAAAATTACAGTCTGTAAGGTTTAAATTGAAAAAAACAAAAAAACAAAACACTAAAAAACTGGATTACGGAAGTCAATATCCATACTTACGATTCGATCTTTGCTGTCTAAGGAAGATGTTTTGAGCTGGAAATGTTAATTGTCAGAAGTTTTGATGCTGAAATCTACTGTATAATTACAAAATGTGAACATTTAGAGAACAGTCACTTATTTCATCCAGCATTACATTGTCTTCCTTCTTTAAGATGAAAACCAAAAACCTCTATCTTCTACAATCCCTTGTAACTGGCCACCTACATCCATATATATATTCTCATAAGCACTCTGGGGTACTTTTATGTCTATTGTAAATACAAGAAGGATTATTTTAAACAAGGAAAGCATCTGTGAGCATCTATGAAACGCAGAAACACACGACAAAACCAGCAACTCTAGATGAGGGTACAGAGAGCATGCACAAAACCTCAGCAGCATGAGTCAAGTTGCAAAATATTTTGATGAAAAATTAATTTTAAACCCAAACCCTGACTTGTTCTACTTGTTTGGTATTGACAGCTCCAAAACAATGATGCTTCTTTTCAGTGACACTGGCCATGGCAGTTTTGGGGGGGAAGGGAGGGGGGGAGGGTGACTACTGCAAGACAAAGTTGGATGACTTTTACCTGTACCCTTTTATCTAAGCTGTGCACTTAAGCAGTTGACTTTTCTCCACTTAGCAGAGAAAACCATTTCAGAGTCAGTCCAGTCTGAGCCGTCACTTAAGCACAGGCCTAGCGCCACAGAACTTCATTCATTTCATAAAGGTACCGTCTCAGATTTCACTTGAGACCAGTATTGACCTGCAACCTCCAGACAGCAGCTTAGTCCGAAAACACCTCCAGAATCACGTTAAACGGTACCCATTTTCAGGAAAAGCACGTTAGTATCAAGTTAACTGCTAGTTTCTGGTCATGTCCAAAGCCAGACACACCTCCTACAGGCTGTGCTCAATAGCACAGATACTACTCTGGATTATGATAAAATTTCTCCATCACAAAAAAGAAGCAACATTAACAGGTACTTGTGTGCACTGAATCACATCTCTTTATTGCAATGTTTCCCTTTATTGCAATATAGTTTTAATTAGCGCTCACAAGACAGGTCTGTGAGATCTGGTGAATCATGGGGCACAAAAGATGGGCTCCTAAGGCATCCATTTCTGTCTATTTCATAATTATGGTGATATACTGAACACTATGCAGTATATTAGACACATTCATTAAGACATTAGTTTTGCTCTCTAGGAGGTATTTTTTTTAATGTTTATTAAATAACAAGACAACAATTTTTAAATACTCATAAAACCAGGGAAGATTAAGTTTAATCTGTGTTTGCTTTTCATAAGCTTACATTGTTTACATACTCCAAACTTACGGAAAAACCTACGCTTTTGATTCATGCTCTCTGTCCTTGCTTGGTACCCAAAAATCTCCCCCGAAACAGCTAGCAAACTATTTCCCTACTTGTCCAAGAAAGGGAGAAAAACAAATAAATCACTATGCATCTGCATTTCAAATGTAAACTTTGAATCCCAGGAAAGAAACACATAAATGCTGGTAGTTTTCTGTTACTGCAGAGCAGACAATAAAAGTGGAGCTTATAAAGTAATTTTCTGGTAGGAGAGGCTCTATAATCTATTCCCAGCAGTAATTTGATTTAGCCAACCTCAAATGAAACAAGAAGTAGGCAACAAAAATTGCAACTCGGAAATGTTTTTCTCCAAGTGTTTCCCAGTATTACTCTGTTTTAACTCCCCTTGCTGAAGATTGTTCCTTACATCAGCACCTAGCCCTTAATTTGCAAGTATGATCCTCTGTAGCCTTTCCAATTACTCATTTTCCCTGCCTTCTCAGATATCACGTATGAGTAAAGAGTGCTGCATAGAGCAGGAAAAGAAAGAGATGACATCGAGAAATTCAGTTTGCAAAACCTGCTCTCACAAAACGTGAACATTAGTATAGCACTGTCTTAGCCACAAGCAACTGGGTCCGGTGGGAGGTGTCCCTGCCCATGGCAGGAGGGTTGGAACTGGATGATCTTTAAGATCTCTTCCAACTCAAACCCCTATGATTCTACAATTTAGAAGCTTTAAAACTAAACTGTTTTTAAAAAAGATAATTTATCAAGAACTCTTACATAAATATCTCCTGGTCAATTTTACTGCTACATCCCGAGTCATGCCCATTTTTATGGCAGACTATTCATATTAGAGCAAATTTTGAATCACATAGTAGAGTGAATCTTATATTACGAAAGCTTTTCCAGAATGAAGTCGTCAGTTAAGCAAAATAAATTTTAAATCCACGCTCCAATGATGTAGGAAAAGGAACATGACAAAATAACTTGGTTAAGCCTCGTATTTTTCTGTACAGGCACGGGTAATGTGTTCTGCTCTGGATTAAGAGCTTACCCAAGGAATTTTCACATCTGGACAAGTTACCTTAACAAGAAAAATGGAAGGACACAAACTTCTTACAAGGACACGTACACACATTTTCTTTTGACCCGAAAACCAAAAACCATCAGGATCTGACTATCTCGGTACAAAGGACAGCTTTCTCCAGCATTTCAGTTCCAGGGAAAATGATTTTTGTCCCTGTTATACAGCTCTTTGCGTAGAAACAACCATTATTAAGACTCAGAAAAAACAATATAAAGAAAAAGCTCCGGCTCAAAATAAAGTGTATTTCTCCTTTTCCAAAGATTACTCCATTCCTTGTACCTTAGCCGAGGGTTGAACATTAGCTCAAAAACTAGCTGTGAGTGTGCACGCTTGGTCCAAGCCTTCTTAGTTACTTCTTTTCCCTGACTTCCAGGTACCAGTTCCCAAAATTATGTCCGTGATCCACACACACGCGTTTTCTCTTCATATGAATTACATAAAGATACGTTTCAAATGTTTTACAAAGCTATGGTGAATCAGGTCACAAACAGCTTTATCCATACCCACAGAAGGCAGTATATGTGCCTCTAATCACGTACGGCGATAGCAGCCACACATCTCCATGTTCACAGAGTGATCATATTCAAATCGACGCACGTTGTGGCTGGGCGGAAGTGAGAGAGAGAATCCAAAGGTGGAAGACTCTTGGCTATTAAAGTTAAAGCGGCTGCATATCTTTCATCAACCACACATATGGATCCATAGAATCATCACAGACTAGTTTGTGTTGGAAAGGACCTTAGATATCATCCAGTTCCACACCCCCTGCCATGGGCAGGGAAAGCCTCCACTGGATCAGGTTGCTCAAAGCCTCATTCAATCTGGCCTTTAACACCTCCAGGAATGGGGCATCTACAAGTTCTCTGGACAACCTGCACCAGTACTCTGCCACCCTCACTGGAAAAAATGTTTTCCTCAATCTTTATCTCCCCTCTTTCACCTTAAAACCGTTACCCCTCATTGTATCTCTGCACTCCTTGATAAAGAGCCCCTCCTCAGCTTTCCTGTAGCCTCCTTCCAGTACTGGAAGCTGCTATGAGGTTTCCCTGGAGCCTTCTCTTTTCTAAGCTGAACAAGCCTAACTCTCTCAGCCTGTCAGGCTGTTCAGGTTCTGTACAGTAGCCCTCTTCACCACTTTAACACTGCGAGAAAGGGTATTGCGGTAACATTTTAATATTTATATAGAAACCACAACAATAAAGAAATTAAAATATTTTCCTAGCAGTTTACTAGGTTTTATACATATGGACACCCACTAGTTTCTGTATTTTACAAACATCAGTATTTACCCAACATCATGAGAACAATTCGCTGTTTATGATGTCATGCGCATTTAGCCAACGTTATACAGGTTGTAACAAGCCCTCTACGCCGCTGCCCAGCGGGTTGTACAGGTCCTGAATGTTCACACCTGTTATCAAAGTAACTCCACAGTAGCTGTGCAGCAGACTTAGAGCCCCATTTGGCACCGGGACAAGTTGTCTGCTACAGGCTGGTGATGCTAAAGCGATAGGACTGGTAAGAAGGCAGAACACAGCCACTGGTCTTCAAAGCATCCTTAGTGAAGCCAGAGGTAGCAGCGCCCTCTACTCAAGACACAACACGTGGAAACCAAAGGCAAGTTTTCCCCTTACTGCTACCGCCAGGGACTACAGTTTGTTTCTGGGACAATCTACAGGTTTTAAATGGCAGCAAACTACGTGACTTGCACCAAAAAAATTGCTTTTTGCTGCTATCATCTCTCTTGCACAGTAACCCCCTCCGAGCACAGGACCACATTTACCACATTCTATGTGAGGAACCAACACCTATTGCTGTTACTGCAACAATCCATCCAGACCTCACTTCAGCACAAAAGATCTGCAAGGGAAGAATACTGAAGGACAAATAAAGTGTCATAAAATGTGGCCTGGGGGTCACTGCATGAGCACAGCTATAACAAGAGAATAAATGAGAATACCAAAACACAGAATAACACTTACATGCAACAGGATCCATAGGGTGCTCTTCTTTCATGTTTAAATTGCTATGTGAGGCTCTGCCAGGGCTGCTGCAGCAGCTCTTCCACCATCAGTATCCTCACACATATTTTTAAATCAGCAAGTTCATGTCTCCGAGGGTGAAAGATGACTCCAAATCTCAAAGTTACACAACACCTTTAGTCTTCCACATTTTTGTTTCCTTAAGAGACGCCAAAACCCTTCACCTCTTTCCCCTCACAGGTTTCCTACAGAGGCAGGGCGGTGACAGCACACCACCCTACCCTGCTCCCAGCTGTTTTCAATCTTCTACCTGCACAGGCCCCCAGGCAGCCAGCAGCCCTCCCACCTCTGCTACCGAGACACAGGTAAGGCTAATCAGCAGCTTGGCCCTAATTCAGAGAGGTAAGGAGGGTCATCAACAACTTCACCTGGGCTGTTTTGGCAACAGGCACAGCACAACTATATATAACTACCTGAAAGGAGATTTTACCAAGATGGGTGTTGGTTTCTTCTCCTAAGTAATAGGACAAGAGGACATGACCCCAAGTTACACCAGGGGAGGTTTAGATTGGATATAGGAAAAATTTCTTTACCACAAGAGTGGTGAAGCACTGGAACTGGCTGCCCAGGGAAGAGGTGGAGTTTCCATCCCTGGAGGTATTCAAAAAATGTGCAGACATGGTTTCTTAGGCACGATAGTGTTGACAGTGTTGGGCTGATGGTAGGACTTATCTTAAGAGGTATTTTCCAACCTTAAGGATTCTAAGATTCTACAGGTGTTCAAATATCTAAACATGCCGGTAGCCCAGCTGGGTGGCAAGGTCAGGAATCTACCCAGACTAGAGCACCGTCTATCAAGGTACAGAGGAGGAAATGCTGTCATCACAAAGACAAGGATTTTCACTTTGTATAGGTGACTTATCCTTCAAGGTTACACATTGCAGTTACAGTGCAAACAGGAAGGAAACATAATACATCTGCATACTAATATTTTATTAATGGTAACAACTGAGACACATCAAAGCCTTCGTTCATAGAGGTTTGGTACATCTTTACATGCCCGAGCAGGAAGGAAAAGCTGTGAGGGAAGGTATTAGATATGCTCAGTTCTCTTCCACCCAAAAATAAAATGGGTTTATATTATAACCTTCACCTCACTGGACATCCTGGAGAAGAAACTACAAAGCGAAACTTTGACGTGTCACTGATGGTTTGTGTTAAGGGCAAATTCTAGATAAAGAAAAATCTCCCTGAAGAAAAGACCTGTTCAGAGCAAAAGTATAGGAAACAAGAGCCTATAATGCTTGCTACAGTGATTAATCATAGCCGTGAGCAATGGAGGGAGCCTGTTGTGGCTGGGTGCTTCACAAAAGGGGTTTTTTCCTCACCGTGGTTGGGGAGAACAGAGTGGTTTTTACCATTTGCTACCTACTGCACTCCTAATCAGAGATAACGACACCAGCTGCATGAGTTACACTCATAGCAAATTAATAAACAAAGTCAATTAAAAAATATATAAATAAATAAAAATAATACATTCGGACCCAACTGTGGATGATATAGTATGCAACTTTATGAATACCTGAAATATATTCATCAAACAAACAATTTAAATATAAGGTTACATTTTAAATCATATGCATCTGCTACCTCTGTGAAGTTGGGGATAAATTTCAAAGGGAATATATGTACCTACAGGCACCATTTATTTTCCCCTTTATTATTAATCAACTAACAAAACTAATCTATTCCTTTCCTCTGTATTCATACCCATAAAATTAAATGATTTATTTAAGACACTCTTACTTATCAGAAACAAGCAGGATTAAAAGATTTTTAGTGCAGATAAACCAACATGAAATATATTGTGGGGGGTTTTAAATTTATATACAAATATTTGTACAAAGAAAATAGATTAAAGCCAAATCTGTTACATTTTCTGCTATGATGGAGATCACCATCCAAAAGCTCGTTACAAAACCTGTCTCTTCTCCCAGCAGATTTTGTTAATGGCTGAGCATAGCTCTGACATCTGCTCCGTTATGGATGACGCTAAAAAAACACTCCCACAGAGCACTCTAGAAATGAGCATTAAAAGCCCAGCCTAACAGTAACTTCTTCCATGGGAAAGACGCATTGCATGTAACTCCAAGGCTTCTTAACAACACACAGCTTTATGTCATATTTACTTGCATTTGCATCAGTTATTTAGCAGAATTTTCACATGCAATTTAACTGTCCGAGTAGAAAAGCTTCCAATCAAAGACATGAAGCCAGCTGTATATTCAAGCAGAGATTTCCTCGCTGCAGACAGAAGCTTGCTGTTTAAATAGAAGCTTTGGCATAAGCAATCGTTTTGTGTGAAGACATCACAGAGAGGGATCAGGGCAAAATGTGGACCACTTTGTAATATGAAACAGTTTTCACCTAATCTGAGCTTTCAGAGCCCCAAACTCAAGCACCACCAGGCAGATGTGGAGGGAAAAAAGGTCTCCATCGTGCTCACATTATGCAAAGGAGCTGCATAGAAGCCTTTGGCAGCAGCTTCCTCAAACCTCCTGACAGTCTGTAAAAATGACTGGTGATTTTAAGGGTAAAATGGCCTATCTGATGGTTTTCCATATTTTCAGAATATCAAAGCTATAAATGCAAAATAATGTTTTGTCAGGCTGGCACATGAAAGGGAAAACGATAAAAGCATTCCTGAGCCTTCACATTACTGTTCTGACCTGCCTGGTCTCAGAAATCATGCTATCTTCAAATATGTTTAGAATGACTTTTTTTTTTCCTCACTGTGTGTCATTTATTTTACAGAGTATACCTGGAGACTTCAATGCTATGACACCTTCCAATCCTTTAAAAACCAGGATTAATTCATTTTTGAAGTTCCAGTAAAGGACGTTTTTGCAACAGTCTGCGAAAGAATTTGCTTCCTGCTTCCCAGTTCAACCACCGAAGGACAGAGAAGGTTGGAAGCACAAGCAAAACCAGGCTAAAAAATGAAAAATAAAAATAGGAGGATTTTAAGATACCGACCTAGTAGAGAGTCTGTTGGGCTCTGCAAACTTAGGAGTGTCTTACAGGGAATTCTGCCATTGAGTTTGCTGGAGTAAGGAATTTCATTTTTATTCTTCTACTCTTTGCCTTGATGACCAATAAGATCCAACAATTAATGTTTACTTGTGTGTTGCCCATCAAACAAGTTACATGGGTCAAAGATGAGCAAATATTTCATACATGAAAAGTGCACAAAAGAGATAGGAGAAGGAGTTAAAATAATGAGGCGCAAAGAGATTAGTATGTAAGCAAATTATCATCATCATTTGGGATTAATCTATTTATGTACTCTAATTTACTTAAGTTGCACCAGAAATCCAGAAAATTACACTTCAGAAATGCAAACTTAACATCTTTGCTGTAGCCATAATTCAGTCTTCAAAAACATAATATAAAAAATCAAATTGATGTTCATATTTTCAGACTTTAAATATGCATACAAATATTGCAGTTAATTTGTTCTTCACAACTGTTCTAACACTTGACCTTTTTTTAATATGAGTTCAATAATTTTGGCACAGTTTTCAGCCGGGTGGATTTATTTCGAAGTCATCAGTGTTACTTACATGACTGACCCACGTTTTTCACGTCCGTAACAGTTCATGTTGTAAATGGTACAACCAACATGACTGGTTATAAAACCTGTAGGACAATTAGCCTTTATCTATCTGAAAGCTATCACGCATTCCTACACTGAAACTACATGGTACCATTTACAAATAAATAGCTCTTCCATCTGTACATCCCATGTCAGCCCTGTAAACAAATGCTTTCAGGAGAATTTAAAATGTAAATTAATCTGGAAGCACCCAGTCCTGCTGCAAATGCAATAATACATCAAACGGATGGTTTTGCTGTTTGAGAAAGTTCCGACAATGTTCTTTGGTCACTTCTGACAGAATAAAGAAACGTAGCCATGCTTTCACGTGGACGTCCTGATAAAGAGCAGGGAAATGTTAGGTGAGCACTGAAATGGTTCATTACAGAATCATGGAGTGGTTTGGGTTGGAAGGGGCCTTAAAGATCATCCAGTTCCAAGCCCCCTGCGACGAGCAGGGACATGTTCAACTAGATCTATTTCAGTGCTATAACACTAGATTTTTACACAATTTTTCTCTCATCTAAGAAGACAGAAATCCTGTTCACGTCAGAAAATGAGATTGTTAAAAAAGTTATGGTTTTCTTTATAAAAATATGGACTATTTAACAAAATAGTAAATGTAAAGTACAACATTTGTTACACATAGTAGCTTCACCTAAAATCCAGGAACACTGAGATGTAATACACACAGAAATATCATTTCTGGAAACGGAAATGTAAGCTGGATATAAAAGTTTATGAATGTAGGTGTCATTGTAATGATAATAGTTTAATAGAAAGAGCTGAAGCAGAGAGAAGCTAAGGTTGGACGCAGCCATGTTTAGGATGCATTAAGCAGTCATAACAGGCAAGGTAAGATTTTCAAACCTTTTCTGATTTAAGACACCACTCTGTTCCCCAGTTAGGAGGGAGAAATAAGAACCTACACTCTTGCAATATCCATATGCAATGCGTTGCTTATTCATAGCTGTGTAGGTAAAGTTGTACAAGTAGCAAATACCCCGTTTTAAGAGCACAGGAAGAGAGAACATCTGCAGACCCACAGCAATGTTCCAAATCATGGGATTTTTTTCTACCCAAAGTCAATGGGTTCACATTTATCTTGTGTCTGTAATTAAGAAGAATATTTTAACAAGTAATTTAGTTTAAGTTAATAGGACATTATAGAATGTTATACCATGTAGAAGACTTGCCAAAAAAAATATAGGTAAGAAGAGATTTGTGAAAGTGGTTTGTTTTTTAAATGTTGGTAACAGGAGCTGCAATTACTAATCAAAGGATATCAAAGACAAAACGCATACACTCCAGAAGAGTTTAAATGTAAACTACTCCTTCAAAAAGACACAGCTTCATGCAATGTAATTAAAATCCTACCAATTACAGCATTAGAAGCATAATAGTAAAATACAAGCATAAGTGGGAATAGGAACGCATAAGACAGAATAGGAACTCATATTTGTCTCTTTTTCAAAAAATCCCTTCCCTATTTTGATTTATATTAATCAGTTAACAGGCAGACAGAAAAAAATGACATTCCAGGGCTCTAAGACTGTGATTTTCTTCTTTATTTCTACTCTTTGGTTCTGTGCTGCCACCTTCCCAACACCAACACCTGTTCCTCAAGGCTATTCTCTTCCAGCCCTTGCTCTTCCCCGCGCCTATCTTCCTCTTCTCTGACCAGATCTGACTCTCCATCTAGCCCAGAAATCCTTCCCTGAATTAAGCAACAGTGTCTGTCTTGCGTGGGACATGCTCTTTGCCACAGATCTGACTGTTGTAAACAAACCACAGAAGGAATCCTGGCAGAACTTTCCCCTAGTGGGTATGGGGGGGAACAGGCTAAAATAAGTGCAAATAAACAAAGCCCAAGTCTTGGGAGCCTCCATTACATTTCTTCATTTCACAGACCAAATGTAAGACTATTTTGATTGATAATTTTTCTTCTCCTTATATCACATCAAACTTCCCTTCAATTAAAGATATCTTTTGAAGTTTGTGGCTTGACAGTACAGTAAATCTGGCTGTAAAGCTGACAGTCCTGGATCAGAATCAATACAGTCATACAAGATAAAGTGCTGATCCAGCACAGGCTCAGACTGCTCATTCAAATTCATTCTGAAACATTCATGGAGTAATTCTACACTAACCACCTTTCTGCTGAATAAGCTGTCTCAGTAACGCGCTTCTACAAGGAGACATCACAGACTGAATCTCACCACTTCCAAGGCAACATAAAACTCCACATACCCCTTGTCTTATAAACTGACAAACAGATTATTTCAATTCCTCATCACACCTAGATCAACTTTGTACAGTAGCGCACTATTAAATTACATGGAGCAGCCTGTCTCCATGTTAGAAACACAAACGCTTCTTGGGGGAGAAAGCAGCAGCCAGGTTTTCAGGGACCAGGAGTGCAAAGGAGTTGGATAAAATGCTAACTATCTGTGATTACTGACAGCTCCCTTCTTAGGTAAATACCTGTCATCAGTAACCTCTCCATTCCTTGCCCTGGAGGAGCTGAGCTGCTGCTATCAGTTCCAAACCTTGGCATGCCTTGATCTCTCCCCCTGGAGGTGGTTGGAGGGTTGCAGGTTCCCAATGACAAATTAGACAAATATTTCTTGTCCTTTGTACAAGTCTGAGAAATATCAAAGTAAAAGCTGTATATATAAAGACCCCTGAGAGGACACTGGGTTTACGCTGCCCCAGAAAGGAAGGGGAGATAGGAGAGTCCAACCTGCACGATAGTGTCCGTGGGCTCCAGCAGACTGCTGGTGCCCTTGGCCACCGGCTGCTGCAATAGCAGTGCCTTGCGGGAGGAATGAAAAAAATCCTGGAAGGCTCCAACAACATGACAAAGCTGCTGATGAGATCCTTGACTGAATCCGATCTGTCTCCCTACGCGTTAGAAACCCTCAGATGTGAGAAGAACCCCTGCCCAGGGAGCAGGGCAGAGGTGTGCACACCCCTATTCACAGTGCAGACTGAGCCTGAAAAATGCCCATTACAATTTTGTTGGCTCCTCTGGAGTCATTCACTGGTGTTTGCTGTGAAAAAGCTTCACCAAGTGTACTCAGCTGAAAATAGGTAGGTCCACCCATAAACAAGAAACCCAGAGGCAACCTAAAAATTATGTTTATTTGGGAAAGAATGTGAATCAAAGTTTAAATATCTGAATATGAACTGTCATTTTGACAGGGACAATAGTATGGAAATGGAAGATCATAAGATGTATGAGTTTTGCTTTGTAATTGTTTTCTGCTGTCTCAGTTAATAAACACTGAGAGTCTACAGCTTAGCAACACAGTTCAATTTTATCTAATGTTTTTTTTCCATCATCTATCACCAAATAAATACCACAAACAATACGTAAGCAGTTTTACCTAGAATAAAAGTCTGTAATAGTGTTACAACATAACAGTGTCATTCAGTAAATGCAGCCAGAAACCAGAATGCGATTCAGTCAGAATTAATATACTAAATGGATGCACAATGAAAACACATTTAATGCAGCATGTTTTCTCCAGTGCACCAAGGCAGCAGAGCTAGCTGGGATCTGGTGGGAAAGAGTCCACAAAGCCATTAAAGATTTCTTGCCTATCTATATTCTGGCACGAGGAACCAAAAATACTGACTTATCACTTTGTCTCTCCCTCTTTTTTAAGTCGTAGAGGTCTACATATAAACCTGTTGTACAGATACCCTTTACAGTCAATGAAAGAAACTGGTATGGACAAGGTATGACCTATTTTGGGTATCTGAAGAAATAACCCAAGTAATAACATTTCTTAACAGCCAATAATGTATGCTATTAGAGGGTCAGACCCTGAGTCTAGGATCTGCACCCAACTAGCCCAATTCTTCCTTGTCAGCACTTTGGATTCATTCTACAGGCAGACTGCAAATACTCTTACCAAAATCCAGACCAAAACAGCCAAGTAAGAGAGTTTAGAATAACATATTTCAACTTCACACACACAGAACACTTTTAAAATTACTCCATTGGAGAATCTGATGGCTAATTCTGGAAAATATAGTACTGTGCAGTGACCCATGGGGCTAATGTATTTGAATAATTTCACTCCTCTTCAAGAAAGCACAAAAACATATGTTTAACTTTAATCATAGATCATCTTACTGCTTTCATCTGGACCTAATCATTAACCATAAACACGTGCTTAAATGCTTCACTGGAAAAGGATGAGATTACTCACGCTCTTACAGTTAATTGTATGCTTAGAAGTTATAGTGGCCTCTTGGCAGGCTGCACTGTGTGCTGTGACTGTTCAAAGCAGAAGTAAGCTATACTGCCCTATGGCAAAGACTGTGACTGTTCTTTCCTGCTCCTTAGTAAGTTGTGCAGGGTAGGTCATGTAAGGGAGCCTCTGCATGTAGTTCTCCAGTGAGACTTGGCCAAAAAAGTCCTGTAAAAAAAGTACATCTGGTGAATTGATCCAATTCCAATAAATCTTCTAACACTGAAAATCACTTCTTTCCCAGTGAAAATACTGATTAAAGTTAATGGTTATTATTAAATCCACTTGTTAGACTCCAAGATTAAAATGTAGTTATTAGCTAGCCTCATCAGCTACAGTGAAGGCCGCAGAACCATGCTTTTGATATATACAAAGATGCTCTCTTCTGTAAAATACCAAACTTATTCTTCCATTGAGCCTCAAGCCATGGTATTGGAGATGCAGTTGGTGTGTCTCTCTCTTCTCTCACCACACCGCAGCTAAGGCCCTTACGACTGCAATGTCTAACTGCCTTCCTAGACACGGGCAGATAAAAGCAAAGCAGACAGAGCCCATAGCAGCAAGCTGAAATCCATTTCCAGGGAATTAATTTCAGTTCAAGGCATGTATCATGTCCTTCTTGGACTAAAAACTGTGTTTTAAAAGGAAAAAGCCAATTTCTTCGAAATCTCACATGGTTTCATATTCAGGCGTGTCAAAGATTTAATCCAGTAAAGGCTGGTAACCAGCACAGGGACAGACAAACAAGTATATGAGTACTTTAAGAAGAAAATAGGATCTGTAAAACTAATAGAGATCAACACAGTAACACAGCTGTTTGGTTTGTAGCTACTTACAGAGAATTGCATTTAGCATATAAGCCACTTGTCCTAGCTGTCCGTGCCCTTACTGCAGCGTTCCTCCTAACCAGATTGCTGTCTGAAATGCAACGCTACATTGACTGCCATGATATTATTACAGCTGGGCAAGTAAACAGCCTTTGAGAAACACTACCACTTGTTATGAAATCAAACACCACTTGTCTCAGGGAAAAATAACTCTGGACTATGTCCACCACCGGGAAAAGACTTCCATTTACTGTCTGCCACTCCTCTGTCATAGTTCCTGAAGAATCCACTCCTCGCCTTATGAGGGAATCCTGCAATTAAACCACCTTTCATTTTACGGTCTCAAAGCACAAAAAGAGAATTTAAATATGTACCTTAAAAGCAACGCATCCTGAGTAGCTGTTTCACTTTGACTAAACACAAAAGTATTTTTTAGCATCTACATTGGCATGAGGGGTTTTGTTCTTGTAGTTAACCTCATTTCCAAAAGCAGTTACACTTCTTACAGAGTTGACTAACATGAAATGGGATATTCAGGTTAAGACAAAGTAGTAATCCAGAATGAGTTTCAGGTTTGTCATTTGGTTGTTTCTCAGCATTTAAGAAATACACAGAATCAAATTGTCATTTTTTATTTGCACAATCCTCTAGTCAACCAAATTCCAGCCTGGCGTACAGAGCAAAAATGCAGGCACTCGCATTGTTAAGCATTTGGTTTTTCCCAGGCAAACCCCGCAATACAATAACGATTTGGGTAAGATTAACTCTCCTGGCCTGTGTCAGGCACAGCATGGTCAGCAGAAGCAGGGAGGTGATTGTGCCCCTGTGCTCAGCGCTGGTGAGGCCGCACCTCGAGTGCTGGAGTCAGTTCTGGGCCCCTCACTCCAAGAAGGACATTGAGGGGCTGGAGCGCGTCCAGAGAAGGGCAACGAGGCTGGGGAGGGGCTGGAGAATAAGCCCTACGAGGAGAGACTGAGGGAACTGGGGTTGTTTAGCTTGGAGAAGAGGAGGCTGAGGGGAGACCTCATCCCTGTCTACAACTGCCTGAAAGGAGGTTGTGACGGGGTGGGTGCTGGGCTCTTCTCACAGGTGACAGCGATAGGACGAGAGGAAATGGCCGCAAGTTGTGCCAGGGGAGATTCCAATTAGATATCAGGAAAAACCTCTTCGCTTGAAAGTGTTCTCAGGCACTGGCACAGGCAGCCAGTTACCTTTCCTGGAGGTGTTTAAAAGACAGGTAGATGAGGTGCTCAGGGATGGCTGATTAGTGGACAGCTACAGTTGGACTCATTGATCTCAAAGGTCTTTTCTGATCGAACAGTTCTATGATTCTATGAAAACCAGTAAGAGTTATTAGTTAAATATAAGCTTCTTCCTTTAATACGCAAGAAATAAAACACACAGTGAAAATGAGAAGGTACAATATAATCTGCTAAAGGAGCTTTATTGTAGTTAGGATAGTAGGTGTTTGTAAATAGGATCTCAAGAGAGAAAGCAATGTTTTCAGTTCAAAAAGTAAAGGAAGAACTTAACTGAGGAAAGGAGGAGTATATCTCTTTAAATGGCTGTAGGGCACAAAAAGAATGGAGCACAATTTAAACACAGAGGCAGACTCCTGCCCCGGGTAACTGCTAGCAAAAACGTCTGATGAGTGGAGATGAATATAGAATAATAATTAGTTTGATTCTCTCTGAAACAAGAGCAGTGCACAGCAGTCCAGACAGAGGCTGCGCACGGCATCGTGAGCCAAGACGTGGGTTAGGACACGGCAGTGCTGTTATCCACTGAAACACACGTGTGGCTTGGAAGTGATCAAAGGAGACAGTACTGCCAGGATCTTTAGGGCTAGCATCCAGCATAACCTTTTAAAACTATCTTCCACTTTATTCTCTACTGACTTCAGTCTTCCGAACACACACACGAGTTATTTCCAGCAAACCACTGCTCCCAAGAGGGAAAAAAAATAAGATTGTGGCCACAGAATATAAATCAAGCTGATATAACCGACCCTCACAAATTTTACCCTGCTCAAAAGAGATTAAAAAATCCATGACCCTACTACTTTTGTTTTTAATCAGTCTACTTGTGGAAGGACAGCTGTGGCACTCTTTCCCAAGAGTACTTTTCAAGATATCGTAGCAAAGGTGAAAAGTGCACCATCCAAGATTCCTTCTTGTTAACTTTTCTGTGAAAAAAACCCATAGCTTCATAGACATGTGCAAATGACTTAGTCTTCCTAAAAATCATTAAGATAACTTTACTCCAAAGCAGCATTTTTATTTAAAGAAATTACAGAGATTTAGACTTCAAATAGTAAAGAATTATTTTTTCTGGAGCAATCTGGAATGGTTCACATCCACTGACAAGGAGGTGAACTACTGATAGTAAATGCCAAGGTCTACAATTACTCTAATAAAATCTGTCATTATCAAATGTATTAAACCTGTGAGAAACAAAAGGTACAGTTTTTTTCCACTGAGTTCATGAAAAAAAAATATTGGTTAGTCTTTTGTGTTTAGGTAACTGCCATTTATCTGGATGAATAAGTGTTGCCAGAAGTATAAAAATAAGAGTCCTTCAACCAACCAGTTCTGTCACCTCCCAGTTTGTAAAGCTGTACAATACAGTAAAAAGTGTACACAGAGTCACTAGCATAAAGTGACAGCTTTGTGACTCCAGGCTCACTTAGGAGATTTTAAAGCCTCAAACTGAAACACACTTCTTGACTTTAATTTAGTCACTGATAATTCAAACAAATGTTTTCTATAGGAATCATAAAATGGTTTGGGTCAGAAGAGATCTTAAAGATTATCTAGTTGTTCCTTCACATCTGTCAAAATTATCTCTAAAAGCTACTAAAAAATACTGAAGAGATTGTAAAGGTTAGTTCATAAAACTAGAAATCTAGAGGAGAGTCCATCTCTACTTATTCACCCCTTCTACAGGGAAAGCCAAGTTTCCCATTACGATTTTTTACCTTAAGTTAATAACAATGATAAGCAAACAAACGTACCACAAGCTACAACTGAATTACACCCACATGTGCTGGAAAGAAACATGACAACTCAGAGTCACTGTGACAATTCAAATCAAATTCCACATAAGCATTCATTCAGTTCTGAATCAGCCGTTAGGTGAGAAAGGGAACCTAGAGCCTCATTTTAAACATCCCCTTCTACTCATTCCAGATAAAAAGAATAAGGCTGAAAAACGAGTCCTGTTTCACAAATGTAAAAAACTGAATAAAAATATTCAGGGAAAAAAAAAATATTTTAAAAAAAGTTGTAACTGAATAATAAGACTAAAGATTTTGATGGGGGCAGGGAATTAATTGGAAATCACTGGAAGTTTGGACACAGGGAAGGGAAACACACAGCATAAACCCAAACTTAACAGTTGATAAAGGGTGCATGTTGGAAAAACGTGATGCTCATCTTTGTCTTTCAATTGCAGGACAGGAGGAGCAGGCGCTGATCTCTTCTCTCTGGTGGCCAATGACGGGACTCAATGGAATAGCAGGAACATGTGCCGGGGGAGAGTTGGGCTGGATATTAGGACAAGGTTCTTCACCCAGATGGTGGTGGGACACTGGATCAGCTCCCCAGGGAAGCAGTCACATTGCCAAGCTTGACAGGGACAGGAGCTGGGCTCAATGATCCTTGTGATTCCCTTCCAACTTAGGACATTCTATGACGATACACCTCATCTTTCTACAACAGCACACACACTCCCCATCCACAAGACTACCCACAGCACATGGCACGCCCTGGTTTCTGCTGTATTACAGCTCAATGTTTAGGAGGCTTATTGCTTCATACCATCTCCTCCATTTTTTAACAAAGTACACAGATCCTTACAGAATACTGATAGCATTTGCTGTACACATCTTTTTTTAAGAGACAAAGAAGCTGTCTATTTCTAAGCCACATTGCATCTGCCTGGTATCACCATTCTCAGAACTTGTTTTTTTTCCAAATGCTTTGCTCATATTTTCTTTTTTCCTGCTGTTTAAAACTGCAAGGGAAGGAGAGAGCATTTCCACATTTCAGACATCTCTTCAGATCCAACGGGACAGCAAAGTGTGTGTCTGTTAATGATCATCTCAAATAGACTGAAGCTCCATGTTTAGGTAAGATGCTTTTGTAGTACATAAATGTAATAATTTTATCACCACGAGCCTTTGCTTCAACTGCTACAGACAAGTAATGGCATGTAAAAAAAAGGCTAGCTCCAGTCTTCTGGCTTTTCTTACCAAGTAATCAAGAAAGTAAGGACATGAAGTATTCACTGGAATAATTAATCAAATCTGTCTGACATTGCTGAGCAGTGAAATTCAAACTTCTAGATAAAATGTATTACATTCCTTTAGTTTAACTGCAACTTTTTTATTCTGCCCACTGGTGCAGGCCCTCTGTTTATTTGATTAACAGAGCATCTAGACGATGTCAGGCAGTTATAGGCCCACGGATGACTCTATTATTCATAATGTTTTTATTCATTCTTCAGTAATACCCCAAATCACTGAATTAAGTTAGAGTTGTCTTGGTTTTGGTCCTATATAGGCACAATATTTAATATAAACAATTGTGGGAAAGAAAGGAAGGCGTGAAAGGAGGAAGGAAAGAAAAGCAGACTTCTGACAAAGTCTCGGATGCTTGGTTAGTGAGGACAGCGCTACAAACATCATTTTTCTCTGAGAATTTGTCCCATGTTGAACCTCAAGCTGTGTTCCAAACACAATACACTGTACACAAGTACATACGGTGAAAATCAGACCAAAAAGAAAAACATGTTCAGTTCTCGGGGAAATCCCTCTGTCTCCACACCTTCTTGCTATCGCACAGCAGCCTCACGGAGAGAAACATTGATACCTGTCAAGAGCTGGTCCCTAATGCACGTGGGAGGAAACCGCACCGCTGGTTCCTAGGAAAGCACACTATGCTGGGGGAACAGAGGAATTGCTTCATGGATGAAGCCTTAGCAGCCAAATAGCTTTGTCGAAAAGAGGCTGCTGTGCGCCTGCACGAGACATATTAACAGCTACGTAGGACTGACCCCAGGAGGGGAACTCTTCGGTACAGATTCTGCCTGCACGAAGCAGAAGCCTCTCTCGGGAACACAATGCCACTGATCTAGTCCTGCTCCATCTCAGCAAGGCAATTTTTTGCTTTGGGAGAAAAAAGGAGTGCAAATATGGAAATAAAATGATTCGTCTGCTTGTCTTTTAACTTTTTTTCCCCTCTGTGCTTAGCTAAGCATAGGCAACTATGTAGGACAAATGCATTCAGGCAAAACCTTCACAGCCATCCAATAATACCCAACTTGCACTCAACCATCAACATCTGAGAATAAAAATGAGGACACACACAATGACCAGATACTCTGCAGCCTCCTCTCTTTTTTGTTCCCTAACACTTATTCCCCAAACAGATTGATGCACCCAGCTGCTGAAACCTTCCTCGCTTTCGTTCTCATAAACAAACTCTTGCCAGAAAGTGTGGTTTGTTTTCAAATTCGATACCACATTCTTACTAATTAGCTACTTTACTCAACTCGTGCTTCGCATATGAGATACTCACAAAATAAGCTCGAAAGATGAAGATCCTTTTACATGCTAAGAATAAAAAAAATTGAGACTTTGATCTCCTCACAAGCATCAGACCAAGTCCACATGGGTAGCAATTACTCAGAAGCAGGTGGTATCAAGTTCTGTTGTCTCTCTAAATAAAAGCCTTCATGGGTGGAATCAGCAAACTGTCAACTGATAAAGAGGATACAAATAATATTCCCTAAAATACTTCAGGTTTACAGTCTCAGCAATTCCTGGAGAATTTAACAGCCAGTATTTATAAAATGGCAAGGCCTACATAATAAACAGTGAAACAGTGGCAACTCTTTTTCTACTTACTTTTGAATTCCTTCATCTTTAAAAACAAAGGAAAGATTAAAAAGGTTATGTAAGTTTATGTTGGCTGAAAGTTTAAATGCAAACAGCTAAAGAAGAAATAATAAGCCTGTCCAAATCTTTCAAGAAGTTAAAGATAAAAGATAACTTATACAGAAGAAAGCTTGAATTTTTATACTTATCTGTGGATCCAAAGAGTGGAATCATATTGCTAAACTAACTTCATACTTCTTCTAATATAAGCAACCTGATATAGTGGAAGGTGTCCCTGTCCATGACAGGGGTTTGGAACTGGAGGAGCCCAAACAATACTATGATTTTAATACCAAAAGTGTTGCCAGGCTTCTAACAGGTTTTTCATCCCTGAGGGAAGGTAGCTGCCCTTGGCTGACTGCCCTGTACCCCCTGGAGCACTGGGGGCTAGGACAGCAGACACAAACAGCTAGAAACAGTAAAACAGAGTAAAAATGGTGTCACAGGGGCAAAACATCCTTTTTCCCAAGACATAGGTAATTATTCTTTATAGGATCAGGAACCATTAGGCTGCACTCTAGTTTCTGCGCGGTCCCTTTCTTGATGCTTCAAGGGCTTTCGATTCAGGGGAACAGATTAGAAGGTTAAGTCTATCAGAAGATAGTGAGCCCCTCACTCCAAGAAGGACGTTGAGGGGCTGGAGCGCGTCCAGAGAAGGGCAAGGAGGCTGGTGAGGGGCTGGAGAACAAGCCCTATGAGAAGCAGCTGAGAGAATTAGGGTTGTTTAGCCTGGAGAAAAGGAGGCTGAGGGGAAGCCTCATCCCCGTCTACAACTGCCCGAAAGGAGGTTGTGGTGAGGTGGATGCTGGGCTCTTCTCACAAGTAATAATTGATTGGATGAGAGGAAATGGCCTCAAGTTGCACCAGGGAAGCTTCAGATTAGACATCAGGAAAAAGTTCTTCACTGAAAGAGGTATCAGGCATTGGCACAGCTGCTCAGGGAAGTGCTTGCGTCACCATTCCTGAAGGTACTTAAAAGAGAGGTAGACGAGATGCTGAGAAGTATGATTAAGTAGTAGACGTATATGGTTGGACTCAATGATCTCAAAGGTCTTTTCCAAGCAAACAACTCTACGATTCTATGAAGGCTAATTCACATGACCTCCTTAAGTAGGAGCTTGGTGTATCTCATTGTTTTCATGGAATAACGGAAACATGATAAGCAGATTATGAGTCTACTTTTAATTCCATTTTTAAAAGCTACTAGCTAGTCAGAATAACAGAACCCGTTTCAGAAACTAAAAAGGAAGTAAAACTGTTAAAGTGGTAAAACAGCCATTTCCTCCAGAGTTGCCAGATAACTATAAATAGTGTCCTTTGACTGAATAATTACAAGATAACAAAGCAATAACAAAACCCAAAGAGAACAAATTTAACCTTCAGTTGCAGAAAAAGGGCAGATAAATTTGGCACGACAGAAACATCATAAATCCTGGGAAAAAGCACAATTTACTTGATAACTACTTGATTGTAGTTAACAGAACTTTTGGACATGAAAATAGTTTTCAATAGGTTTGCAAATCTCTGAACAGTTATCCAAATGCATGGAAAGAAGGCTACATAAATCCCCCACATCAACTCTTTGCAAAGTTTTTGCTCTTCTAATACAGTAAATTGTACTCAGTGCAATGATCTGGTTTGGAATTAGTTTGTTAGAGCATAAATTTAATCTTCTGTGTTACCTTGTAAAGTACACGACACTGGAAATGCAGCCAAAATTCCGGTCTCTGAATGGATTTTTCACTTAAAAATGTCTTTCAGCTCAGGTGACTGGGAACACAATGATGCGCTCTCTATCACTTTGCTGTACTAAGCATTCATCTTTTATGCCGGTGTCAGCACTGCTGCAGTTTTACTGCTTTCCTATTTCCTTTGTATGTAAATCACCAGAATAATGAACCAGCAGCTTTACTTTGTTTGAAAAAATCTCCACCAGACACGAATTGTGTTCATCCTGGATAGTCTTTTAGGAAGGTGAAAGGCAACACCTTATAAGTTTTGAGTAAAAACTCAGATTGCTTTAAAATAGATGCAACTTCATAAGCATTGTCCTATGCCGGACATTGCAGACAGTATCAGACAGATCTATCCTTTATAATGCAACACCCTGAGCTAAAAGATGTTCTCCCTGAAACCACCAGTCCTCAGTCCAGTATTATACCCTGATTATAAATGCCTGTGCTTGTTCATTAAGACTGGCCCCGTAATACGAACCTTGCCTTGCACACAGAAATTCCTCCCGCTCAAGTAGATAATGTCCCATGGTTGTCTCCAAGAATTTTGGAAACTGGTGATCCAGTTCTAGAGTTAAAGGATTTTTTGTCTTGCCTTTTCAAGGTCTACTTCTGCACATGAGAAGGTGAGACACAACCATTCGGTGCGACCGAACCAAGTACGTACCCAGTGTTACCTCAGATGGGTCTGGCAAGCTGTAGAGATCCTTCATGTTCCACTCCTACTGATAAATCACAGTTTATTTAAATACCTACTTTTTTATATACTGTCACTGCTCACATTAAAATCAATCTCATGTTAACATAACGTTTTTCCTTCCTCCAGATCATAGTGGCAACCCGTGCAACCCATGCACTCTTCTTTAACTACTCCCAATTGTACTCATTCCCAAGTGTTTACAAGTGGATTTGCAAAGCGTGCATGGGAATTGCTACCCCACCACCAAAATGCAAAATCTCTCAGGTGAAACAAAGCAATTACTGAGGAGTGCCCAACTCACTTCATTTATCAGAGCTAATTATTTCAGGTATTAACTGATGTTTCACAAAGTAATTCATAGTTCTTTCAGAGGTGTAATTAAAACTGTTACTCTGAGCTGAGTTAGAATATCAAGGTCATGCCCTGCCCTTGTCCGTATGCTTTCTAGACAAGCAAACAAGGCATATTTAAATGCACGCACCACGCCAAATCTATCTAATGTATTTTCTGGAGGCTGGATCGATAGACAGTTGAATCCATTCCTAGTTTGCTTATCCCAAAGAAAATCAGACACTGTTAGAAAAATAAAGGAGCATTTTCAGATTATTTATTTAAACACTAAAAGAGGTCATTCCTCGGAAGGTTTCCATAGCAACCACCACTGTCTAAGATAGGAAAAAGGTGTAGGTTGGGCTCCCTTCCCTAATGAACTGGAATGAGCCACCTTGCCCTTCACAGCAGGAAACTGCTCAGCCCCTGTTTGTTTCATCATTGATGCATGTGCATAGAGCCTGCCTGGAACTGCACCTAAAAGGAGGACTGCTACCTCACGAGCACATAAAAATGCGAATTCACTAAAATTAATTTCTTCTTGCTGTGGAGAAGGCTTATCCTGATGGTAAAGAATGATAAACAACCAGGTACTGGTCTGAGAATCCACAGCTGATCTGAGCAGAAAGCAAGAGATTAGAGTAGTGCTTAATATCTCCCAGCTGGCCTGGGGTATTATACACATTAGCTCTTTTCGTTCAATGCTACTGAAGCTCATGCAGCATATTATTATTTCTTATTTTTTTTATCTAAGCTTGAACTCAGTCCCTGATAATAAAAGGACAAGTCACTAATCCTCTGCATCTCACAGTTGCTATCATCTGACAATTTTATATTCATGCTTTATTGATTCCTGTGAAAGAAATATTCTCTGCTGATTTTTAAATTACATACATTCCAGAAAGGGCTCAGCCTTATCTCTGCCTTTGGCTGGATACAACAAAGCTATAAAGATTTTTATTTTAAAGGATGATAGTACAAAGAAGCGTGCTGACAATGTAATTTCAGTCTGCTTAAAACCACGGAGTAAATCCAGTTTATGACAAAGTTGAAATAATAAGTTCATCTTATCTACTAGCATGAAGAGGGAGTGGAATAACAAGCACGTTACTAGAAGGATCCACTTTGGAGACTAACACAGCATCTTATTTAAGATTTTATTCTTTCTGAAAGCCATAAGTCATGTTTTCTTCTGTCATCAACACAAAAGTTTCAAAAATGTCAAGCTTCTATATTAAATGTGCGTGTCAAAACACAAATGAAACAAAAAAGCAGGAGAAACTCTCTGTGAAGCACTAACTCCCTCTGTTACAAAAACCATCATGTGAGCCATCAGCACTGCAACCATTTCATCACAGTGAAGAGAATCCAGCATTATGCAAACCAGTATTTTTCCAGAGAAAAATACCCGGTCATGCAAAGTGTCCTGCAGAGGGTCTGTATCATTGTTAATACATCCCTACCTCCTGGAAGTTAAATTTCAAATTACCTCTCAGTACCACGACAGTCAGTTTCTCAACTGGCCAGTAAGTTGTGCAGAATTTTGAAAGGCCTGAGCACCCCAGCTGTTTTTCATCAGAGCGCGGTAAAATCCTGCACAAATCTGTCCTAACAAAGCTTTCAACATCCTTTTCTCATGCATCATTCTCTTGAATCCCCTTTCATTTGTTCTTCTGACAGAAACAAGTACAACATCCTCTGCACACACAAGCACTCCCAGTACCGTTAAAAGTTTCAAGCCCTGTCACCATTCCTCTACAATTACATTATAAATCTCTTCTTTTACCATTATGCAGAGATTGAGCACTCCAAGGAACAACCCTCTTACTGTAGGTCATACATTAATAGCTGGATCCTGTTCTAATTACTGTGATGGGAATCCAATGTATAATTCATACAGTGAAGAAGCAGGAGAGTCTGGCCAAGGCAGTGGTACTAGTTCCCTCACTGATTCACAGCTACCTCCAGAGTGGTTCTTGCATTTGTGCTCATCAAGAGTCACGCAAGTTCAGGGCCAAATCGATAAAAAAAATGTCCTCCCACTGCAGCCTGGGCAGAAACAGACACATCGATACAGAAAATCAATTCATTTTTCTGCAGTTGCGTAGGATTAACATGAAGGAAGATTAGACAAATTTGACTTTTAAAATAAGCTTAGAAAAGGCCCAAAGATCCACCTATAAATCTGATATTTATGGAAAAGATAAGCACGTCTCCACTTGGAGATAAGTTTTTGAAAATATTCATTTTCGGAGACCCTTTACATGAAGACCTCAGACCTCTTTATCTTTGTTATTTTGACATGGTTTTACCACTACAACCATAGAAAATACGAAACTCTTCCTCTACCAGCATTGTTTACTGAAAACAACAGCAGCGAATAGCTTTCCACTATCTAGCCATTCAACTCAATCTTATTTCCCAGCCAAACAAAATTTAAAGCAGCATTCGCAAAAGACAAATCACATTATACAATCTGATCCAAACACAAGCCACCATGCGTAAGCGATGTCCCTGTCCTTTCAGAGAAGGCGGCTGAGAAGTGTGAGCGCTGCCAGCAGACGGAGCCTTCCAGTTCATTAGTCACCGTTCGCCAGTGAGCTGGAAGACTGTAACTTCTGAGGCATGAACTTTCAGGTGAGTTATGAAGTCCCTCCTGTCGCAAAATCTGCCATTCATAGCTCTGCATTTCTAAAGGATCTCTCATAGCGTTGCTTAAGCAGGAGCAAGAAAGCTGGAAGATTTCCAATGTAAACAGGTAAACAGTGAAACTACTGTTAATATATCAGTATCAAAAAAAGCCATGTTCTGGCCGAATCAAGCACTCCTGCTCATCTGGCTAGAAAATGCTATGGAGAATTTTTGGCATCGCAAGGAAAAACAACAGAAGGAAAAAAAAGGATTGTTGAGCCAAAATGTCACCATTTCAGTAACAAGTTCCTAATTTTACTCTATCCCTTATGTAGCCACAGAGTATAACATTATATCTTGAGGAAAGTTTGCATAGTAATTAAAGATCCGTGAACACACAGCAGTGAGGCTTAAATGACTTAAACGAGATGCTTTTTGCCTTGTAGACACCACTCTCAAGCCTGGGCTGTGAATTAAATACTCCAAAACAGAAGGCTTGGGCTTGTTGAGCAGACGCACAGCACAACCTATCTGAGGCTTCACTAGCGTGGAGGCAAGGACCTCCCCATCTAGGCTTCCTCCCACTTACCTCAGTTATCACACAGTCGATTGCCATGGAAAATCAAACCTCAATTAGCTGCAGTGTCTTGGGTTTGGGGGTTTTTATTCCTGCCCGCCACATTCCGGCCTCAGTTTGAAATTTTCCTTTTGGGGATTCATCACACATACATATCACACATCACTTCCACAAGCAGATTATTTTAATTAATATTTATGCAGGTGGCTACCTTATATTTTCTATTACGCATCCTGTAGTCACCCTGTACAGTGTATATTTTGTGAATATCACTAGAAAAACAAGTATATTTGTGAATGGTAAGATCTTCATTAGCACTGTTTTCTAGAAGGACATTATCAAACACTGAATCCAAAGATGTGGATTATCAGCAGTTGCCACCAAAACTCTGTATGTCTTGAAATGTTGATATTTTAAAGTATCTGAACAGTATATGTACATATAGCATTGGATCGCAAAAGACACAACATCATTAGAAAGTATGCTATAATTCTAAGTTGAAGTGACAGCAAAATATATATAATTTCAGCCAATGAACTTCACTGCACTTGGGGGTTTATTTATTACATAATTTGAGCTATGCCCAGAAGCAAAGTGCTGCTTTTAATGGCCACCAATCATGCATTTCCTTTCTTAAAAATGTTGCATACAATTAAAAAATCGAGTCATTCTCTAGGTGACTTGGCGGCACGGTGTTTCAATGCATTTGTGTTCTGAAGTGTCACAACAAGTTGGAACACCTCTTTGCCCTCTCCCTAGTGATTTTCTTGCCCGCTTCCTTCAAACCAAGTAGGGGAGTCAGCTGAAAGCATTTTGATAGCAGGGGGCCAGACTGACAATTGCAGTGGGCCCAAGCTGATGTGCCGTGTATAAATCCCCAGGCGTTATGGTGCAATGCATCAACTGTACAAATCCACTCCAGTTCACAGCAAGCAACACACCTCAAAGTATAGACAACACTGCTTTGTATGCTACAAGATTTTCATCTAGGTTCAGCCCTGGGTAGAGAATATAAAAAGACAAACTTCCAAGTAAGTCAGCATAGCTTGGCTGAAATAAACCCAGAGAAGTAATTTTGAACCTATACAACAAAATTACACCAGAAACACCAGCGAAAGATATTCTATCATCATCCTCCACTTAAAGAAAAATAACAGAAATTATGGACTTGCAGCACTCAGAACAGGAAAGCAAGAATTGCATTTTTAGCAGTGGGAAATAAAATACATCTATTCATTGCTCCTTTTACATTTTTAAAGAAACCTATTTAATGGCCATGTCTTTTCTTCGGCTTTCTTCTTACTTGCTCACAGCATCTTTCACTTTGAATAAAAGCTCAATTCAGCAACCCATAGGCAACGATTTCCAGCAATTTCATACCAATGTTTAAAAGTCTTCTGGGATGGTCATGAAGCACAGTATTCACAGAACACCTTTCCTACAAATTTCCTCTAATTTATAAATGGAATCAACCCAATTCTGATTAATTCATACTTAGTGCACAGTTTTGTTTGTCAAAGAAACAACTCTCCTCCTAAGCTCCTCATCTCATTATTCTCAGAAAAGGCTTGTAGCTTCAATATTTAATTCAGGGAGAAAGAGATGGAGTTATAAAATAACCACCACTTCATTACTCATTCCATGAGTATCTGAAATGAAGACATAGCAATGTACATGTTAAATTATGAACAGAACAACTGATATTGCCTTCCCTGTGTTAGAATAGTTCTTGCTGTAAAAACAATTTAGTTTTCACCTCTGGCAATCCCACTTCAGAAGTGGTTGGGATCAAAGATAAAAGTGAAAGCAGTGGTGATATCTTGTCTTCCTGCTCTCCCACAGGTATCAACTCATAAGACAACATAGAATAAATATTAAACCTTTTTAATATTTTCTTTTTTATAGGTATAAAATAATAGGCCTCAAAAATCTGATTACACTGTTCAAAAAACAATAAACAAAAAAGGAAAAAGGACAAGTATGGGTTCCAGGTAAAATTTTTAGGAATATTAAATCAGCACATTTCCAATTTAAAATATTTTCACCTTTCTGACATGCTAAGATCTTGCAAAAGAATGCTGAAGGTTCCTTAGAAACGCTACATGTGCTACGAGAGAAAAAGTCCACTGCATTCAAAACAGCCATCGATGCATCAACAGTCAGAACAGCAAACACGTTACATTCCTACAATTCTCAAGGAACCGATACCACAGCAACTCTTCTAAGGAAATCAATCACGTTGGGTTTTTCCTTTGGTATTTTTTTAAATTCATTACTGCATTTGTTATTATTAGCATGCAACAAGAGCCACAGCACTGGGGGACCTCTACAAGGGTCAAACTGCACGTACTTTTTATCCTGCAGCCATTCAAGCACATCCATGAGAGCCTTTCCAAATGCCCTGACACTGAGATCTGACGTGTACGACGACAGGAGTGACTCAAATCATGGTTTATGCATGGAACACTGGGCGCAATTATTTCTGTTTTAAACCAACCAAAACTCAGGTCATCCAGCTCTTGTATAGACCCAACTACAGAAAGTCTAATCATTCTTTAGAGAAATTTTAAAAAGCGGTAAAACAATTGACTGTAGGTGGAGTGGATCAGCTAAGCAGAATCGCTTTGAGAATAACAATATTTAGATTGATAGGAGTAGGCTTGAAAGGTATATGCTCCAATTACTGCCCACACAATTTATGCAGCTATAACTCTTACACGCATTTTACTTGGCACATGCAAAATCCAAAATTCAGTGTTTTCACTGATATCAAACATTTTACCAGATGGTCACTTAAGCAAATGTATTTGCTTGCTAATACAGAAACTTTGCAACTACTAGCACATTTTTATAACATTGACATATTTATAAACCTAAAAGCTGTTTCAGCTTTTTTATAAAGTCCAATATTGTATAATAAATGCTGCTACAGAATTCCCAGTTTCAAAGAGAGATTTAATACATTTTGGTTTACAAATTTCCCACTATGCTTAAGGATTTGCAAGTTTGACTACCTTAGGAAAAAAAAATGGTTTTCAATCGCAATTAATAATATAATAATTGTCTGTAGACTTAATTCCAATATGCAGAGATTTAGAGTCCAAGAAGAGACCTAGCTATGGCAGTTTTGCTCTGAGGAACACTGCATCAGAGGCTAAACCTCCAAAGAACATGCCTTCTGCTTACTGCTGGTTTATACCACAGTCAACTTTCCTGCTAAAAATCTCAACGTAGGAGTGGTAATTAATTTTCAGGGGAATACTCCAGATGGACCTGTTCAGACAGAGTCTGATCCAGCCAAAACTGAACTCATCTATCACATTAGGTTTGTCCGGCACAGCTCATGCTGAGACACCGGGAAGCTGACAAACATAAGGCTCATCACGAAACTCATCAGAGTGTCAAGATAAAGGATTTGCCATGTCCAGACTTGCCTATTCATTCAAAATAGCTTCTCAGATTTTTTAAAGTGGTCTTCTCTACATAGCTGAGAAACATCATCTACTCAAAAGACAGGAATAGAGCAATTATCAACAAAGCTACTTTTGATGCATATCATCAGTGCATAAAGTTTGGGGTTCTTTTTAATGTAGGATTCTCTGTACAGTATGATTACTTAAGTGGAGATAAGCATTGGTCTCCATGGAAAAAAAAGCACGACTTCATAGGATGGATATGTATCAATGTATTTGTCCCACCAGTATAAAATCTGTCCTTTTACTCTCATGCACTTCTTTAGTTGCTGAGAAAAAAACTCATAAAAAAGGGGATATAAAAAACCCTGAAAAGATTATTTCCATACTACATCAGTAAAGGCTTATTATACAGACAGGGCTAAGCAGTGTCACTTGGACGTTTTGGGTCAGCTTGAGAAGATAGAGATGGGAAAAACAGGAACAACCCAACAACTCAACAATAACAAAAACAAACAAAAAGCATTAATGCTCTTTCTAACAGCGTTAGCAGGTTTCAAGTCCCAGTTTGAAAGAATGAAATTCACATTAAATGGAATTTGTACACTCGTCTACTGCAAAATAGTCTCAAAGCAACATCCAACACACTCTTTACAGTGACCTGAGAAGGAAATCTGATTTTCCATTTTAGTCTGCATATCAATAACATCTTCCTATGGCAAGCCTAGTTCTCTCATTGCCACGCCATATGGCAAATCAAATTCACAACTGAAAGTCAAGCAATTACAATTGACTGACTGTAGGCAGACTTCAAAAAAGGAAATTCCTATTTTTCTATATAGATCTGTCTTATCTCTGTTGAAATAATTATTAACTTTAGCTAATATTAATTATTAATTAAACTCCAAATGCCTTCCTTTCCTGGCAACAGTATAGCTTCAGTTTAAAGCATATTCAATAAATGTTTCATTGATCAAATACCAGTTCTTGGTAACATCCTCAGTGATATGACAGAAACAAAACTTCAGAAAATCCTTTAGGATGCAAAAATTTGAAGGCATTTCTTTTACCTGCTTACTTTTCAACGTAATATTTGATATGAGAATACAGAAATTATTTACAGGTGCACTGAGCCAAGGAAATTGTTCTCCTCAACAACTGAATTTAAAGCCAAATTATAATATTCAAGACAGACCCTTTGATTGTCCTTAGTTTGCCTTTAAGTTTGTACATGAAAAAGGATAACATGCATGCTTTACTATTCTGTTTTGTGTCATCATTCTCTCTCTTTCATGGAAGCAGACAAGCAGTCTAAATCTCCAGGAATTTAACAGGCAGCAAATGGTTCTTTCATCTTTTCGTTTCTCTGTCTTCTCTCTGCTCATCTCCTTTTTCTGCCAATATACATTTCCACTCATTCTTTTTCTTGATGAATCGAATAAGCCGAATACTCTGGAGAACGTATTGTATGTTTTTTGGGTAGGTGTCAATATTTACTACTACTATTAAGTCATATAGTTTACTACAATATGTTAAAGGATTATTTGCAATAAAAAATACTTAATCTTAAGGAAGTCTTTCGTGCTGTAAAGAACAGGTATTATAGTTTCTCAGGAAGACATTCCAGGAATCTTCCCCTCAGCTCATTTTTCTTTATATTCAGCCTACACCTTTCCACTATTGCTAGTAGTTGATACTTTTTTAGTAGTATTGTTGTATTATTTTGTTACTATACTAATATTATTTTGATGCTTCTATTCTTCTGCTACTTATAGAACATTATGGATCCCTAACTCCCAGACATCACTATGACTATTATTATGTATACCAAGGTAGAATTTAAGAGATTTCTTGTATGGATCAAAAATATTTTGGTAAGACTTTTACAAAAACCTAACCTAAAATATTATCTCTTATGGTCTGAACATATGCAATAAATAAATCAGTTTATAAAATCATAGAAACACTGAGGTTAGAAAGGCTTCTAAGATCATCCAGTCCAACTGTCAACCCAACACCACCGTGTCTACTAAACCAAGTCCCAAAGTGCCACATATACATGTTTTTTTAACACCTCCAGGGATGGTGATACCACTAGTTCCCTGGGCAGCCTCTTCCAATCCTTGAAAACTCTCAGTGAAATACCACTATTCCCCTATAATAGTTACTCCCCTCTAAATGTCTCTGCATGCATTTCAATTTGCCGATACAGCATGACTGTCAGATACAACACAACAGTGAGAAAGGTCTTCAGGTTTCTAGATGCAATTGAAAGGACCACATGCATGCAAACTACTGTCATCTTCTTCAGAGCAGACACAACCCAAATTAAGTTTGGAACTCAAAGCTCATGCTCAGAAGGTGCACACCCACGTGACCGAGCCCACTGCCACAGAACTAAATCTAATTTTTTCATTGATATATTAATTTGTATTTTTGAAAGCAGTCTCTCAGTTTGTTATGTTATGCCAGTATTTCAAAGCTCACTGTTTCTTCCCCATGATGAAGAATTATAGTCAAACATATCTCAATTTGATTCCAGCTGTTTCCAACCTTTCTTATCTTTACAATATACTCAATGTTAAATGCTGTATTTACCAAGTGCTAATACAGAAATTAGAGAAGGAATCTTCCAGAGTTCAAAAGGAATACCAATATTAATGCCTGATGATTCTTCGCAGTAAGCTAAATCATTAGGCCTTAAGATCAAACGGCCTTAGGAAGACAAAACAGCTTATTTATGCATTAAAGATGCAATATATTTACATATTCCTAGTTCATGAGTTTTTTGATGATTTCCTCTCCTGCACTTTATGTCCTTCATAGTCTGTAAAAAAGGGACATGCTTTTTTGCATTTTCATAAATATAATTCAATAAATACAAGAGTTAAGAAAAAAAACCCACATTTTTGTTCTACAGAAAATCTGAATGTGACAGATTGGTTAAAAAGCATTTTTTAATCAAAAATCCTATTTCTATAAACTACATCTAAAAAAATGACGTGGCATTACACTGAACTATCCTTTCTTCATACAAACTTTTCAAATGCAATGCAAAAATAACAGCCCACTTCATTGGCATTTTCTGTTATTTTTTTAGATTAGCAAATTCCAACTTTTTTCAGTGTTCTTTCTAGAAGTTGGGGTTTGTTTCATAGTGCTTTGATGGCAGAGGCAGAACCAAACACAAAGTTTTGCATTGAGTTTCAATGAGTTATTAATGCATTTAAAGTAACTGTAAGTACAAATGTGAAAGCAACATTTGTACCACCATAAAATTCAACACAGTGACACTCAGAATGTTATCTGTTACTCACACATAACAGATGAGAAATTCACCTTAAGTCTCATCAGCTGTACTTACTGAAGTTCTTTTAGAAAAATTCGATGCTATTTTTTTAGATCACAGTTAGTCATTTAAAAAAATAGTATTTCTACACACCACAAAATCACCCATTACCTTTAAACAGTGAAACAGTGTCACAAATAAAAGCGATGTTATAAGAAAATTTCATAGGTTCACCTAAGGACTTGTGTGAGATGAAGCTCTATTTTTCTTCCTTGGGCTTAAAGTGGTGTCCTAGTATTTTATTTCATTAATGTATCACCACGGGAAAACAAAACATTAAGTACAAGAATACACGGCTTATCAAAAGTTAAATGGATTGACACTTTATGGCAGAAGCAATACCCCCCCCCCCCAACAACATTTAAACCAGCCACAATTGAACCAGCAGTCTGAGAGAGGCTGTATTAAAAAAAATTGATCATCGTGATCTGATCACGTCACAAAAAATTTCCTGTGGACTCGGGTCTTATGTTCAACACGACAGTCTGCAAGAGAAATGGAAAACTGAAAGAACCATCCTATAATGATCTCCTTTTAGCCCGCTCTTTCAGTTGCTCAAAGATTTCTAAAATTTCAGCTTTCTAGATGCAATTGTGATAAACTGGATGCAAAGAACAAATAGATCATATCTGATGTCTGACTAGAAGTAAAGCTAAAAATAAAAACCACCTGAAGCAGGGAGGAAAAAGAAATTCTCTCCTATGTTTGTTTTTAAGAGAAGACGATCACTCCAGTCCTTTAAGACGTCTATAGATCTTAATATGAAAGACAGTCTGACATAACACTACATAGGAAGTTTTGAGAAAAACAGCTGTTTAGTCAATGTCACGACTTTTGATCTGAAAACTGTGAGCAGATTTTGAACATATTACTTCCTGACACAACCCACTTCAGCTTTCCTATTACAGTTCCCGAAGTTGGATTCCTTTAGAGATAACTGGCGGCGACAGAGATTCAGCTGTGAATGGAGGCACCATCATTGTTTTTAAAGGACAGTGTGCTGCATCTTGGGGAGGTAAATAAATGCTCCTAGCAGCTGGTGAAAGACATACAAATTCATTGCGGCAAGGCAAAAAGTGTCTCATGCGAGAGCTGTAGATCTGCAGCTGCTTCACTACACAACCGATGAAAAATCGAGTCATTCACTAAGACTAAAGTAGGTGAAAAACCTGATAACAAAGAAATCCCTACCTGCCCTTCAACACAAAATTCTACCATTTTATCTTTTCACAGTTAGAGAACTTCAAATTACTGAATGTGTCCTTAGTTCAGTTACTCTCCTGACATAAAAGACAAAGTCGTAGAAGCAGAAAATACACTCAAGTCCCTTTGCACCTCCCTTGTGTCATGTTTTAGTTCCCAACCGCGATTCTTCTTTGTGTAAGCAAACTGTAATTGTTTTCTTTCCCATTTCAATGGGAATAGAATTAGACCCAAAGCTGCTCAATTATAAATGCTCCCCATGCCTCACTTCCACCAACCATTTGTGATGACCTATTTGTGCCTGAAACATTTTCAAACCATATGAAGCCCGGCACTGCCTTTTGCATCAACTTTGCCACAGAAGAGGTCACACAGCAGTTAAATCTTGTCATGATTCTGCAGACAGCTAAAGGCTATATGTCCCTACATAAAATAGGGCTGAGCTTCTAACAAATACATCACTTTCTATGCAAAATACTACTATACAGTCCTTTTTTTTTTTTTTTTTTTAACAGAAATCTGTCTCTGAAAAGCCCTATAACTTGTTTTACTGTTGCCAATAAGAGTAGAAAGTCCATTATTATTGGTTTCCAAAACGCTGTTAACAAGACTGGAGTATAATTCATGCAAATAATTTTCATTTCTGAAAATATTTTTACTCCATGAAGGATAATATTTTCCCATTTAGTTTCCCTGATGGTAAAAGCTACCAAGAAGAGATGGAACCAATCAGGGAAGAAGCAATTGCTTTTCGGTTCCTGATCAGACAACAACTTGGAGCCAGTCAAGTTTCCACTAAAGCATCAGACTGCTGACATGAAGAACAACACTGTTAACTACTGATTCTTGTCAATCACGCGGCAATTTTTTCTGAAGAAGTGTTTAAGGCTTCACTTTCCTAAGCTACAGAAACATTGCAGTAGTGTTTTAAAACACTACGCAACGTTAGGCTTGAAATTATATGCATATTCATTTTTGTCTGAAGCACGTAAGTGAATCGCCCATGATGAGAGAATCAAATTTCATGGTTAATAGGTTCACAGATTACTATGAATTGTCAGTATTTAATTAAAATACTTTTCCTCAGCCAAGAAGGTCATTACTTTCTAATATCAGCTGGAACACTTCGTTGCACTCTCTCAGTTGTCACCACATCTCTGGCACACTAATTATTTCTCTCAAATCAACTCTCTTTCCACTGGAATTCTGTTGTGCATGTAGAAATAATTAGAAAATTTCTAAAAGTGTTAACCTGCATCACTCAGTTCTGCTATTTAAATATAATAGGCTTAATTCTGGGAGAAGCGGGGAAACGTAGGGTGTCTGGTTTTTTTGTTAAAGAGTTATACTTGAAAATGAGCAAGGGTATTTATTTTTTTTTATCAGTTTGTGTAAGCACAGCTAACAGTCTACCTACAGAAGCTCGAACAATACTCAATGATAGTTACACATGCATATCAGATAGCTGAACATCTCATCTGGGATTTCTGAAGCTGCCTCAGAAAACTGGCTGCCTGGTCACACAAATTTATGGTAATTGTGTGTTCAAACACCCTGGCACACCTGAATTATTGGTGGATCTGTGAGGAAAAAACCTTGACCCTATATGACTGTAAAGCAACTACCTTGTTGCCAGGGCCAGCATCAACGGTGCATCTCTGGCAGTCGCAGGGTCGACAGCCAGCTCAGAGCCACCACCTTTCCCTCATGCTCCTCACTTAAGCAACGTGCTGCCCAGTGCTCCCTGCCCAAAGACAGCCTGGCACCTTGGCTCACACGCAGCTTCGCCACGATCCCAGGAAAAGGCTGAAAGGCAGAAGCACAATGAGTGCCTTGAGACCAAGCTGGGGACACTGAACACTGAGGAACTCACATCAAAGGAGGAACTATAAAACAGCAGTGTTTGCAGTTGTTCCCAGTGACCTTGGATAAAGCACAGAACCCATAGAATGGTTTGTGTTGGAAGGGACCTTAAACACCTACCCTGTCATGGGCAGGGACACCTCCCACTGGACGAAGGTGCTCATCAAAGCCTCATCCATCCTGGCCTTGAACACCTCCAGGGATGGGGCATCCATGAATTCTCTGGGCAACCTGCGCCACTGCCTTACCACCCTCACAGGAAAACATTTCATCCTAAGATCTAATTTAAATCTCCCCCCTTTCACCTTAAAAGCATTATCCCTCATCCTGTCCCTGCACTCCCTAATAAAGAGCCCCTCCCCTGCTTTCGTGTAGCCTCTTTAAGTGCTGGAAGGCTGCTGTGAGGTGTCGCTGGAACCTTCTCTTACTCCAGGCAGAACAAGCCCAACTCTCACAGCCTCCTCTTGTATGGGAGGTGCTCCAGTCCACTGACCATCTTTGTGGCCTCCTCTGGACTCACTCTAACAGAACCATGTCCTTCCCGCACCAAATCTTCGCAGCACTCAAGCATGCCCAACCTGAATCCATGGAACTGCTCTAAATGTTGAGCACATGAACAAAAGATTCCTTGGATCATAGCTTACATATGGGATAAATGATAACACGCCACTCAGTGCATTCCCATCATCACTCTGCAGCAGTTCTCATATATTCAGCGAGGCCAACACATAGTAAAGAATAAGTGGCCATTTAAGAAACCATAATGGACAGTTCCTTAAAAAAGTCACCTTTCCCAAACAGGCTGTGTCCAGCTTCTGATGGGGTCTGGCACATACACACCATGTATTACACAGGCAGGTTCTTCCAATAAGCGTCAAACAAACACACAGCTAATAGAGAACAGGGACATCTACACAAATCATGTGGAAAACCACTCGAAATAGCAATTTTGTTATTAAACATTTATATCTCTCTGGAACATCTACGCTTTATCAGATGGCAGCGCTAAACACTAAGAAACTGAAGATTAGATAAAAACCTTTGGTTTAACTACAAAAACTCCCAGAGACAGCAAATTACTATGATTTGCCTTTAAAAACAAACAAACAAACAAAAAGATAAAAATCATAGAATCACAGAATCATTAGATTAGATTCAGCACTTTTTTTTGTCAAACAGCAGCAACTGAGAAATTTCAAGTGCGCTGTTGGAATCATTAAGAAGTGAGAGATACCAGGCCAGATTGTACAGTATTCTTAGCCCTGGCACTGTTTTCCAGGAAGGACTCACTATAAAGCCATATAAAACCAGACTTTTATATTGCCTGTCCAGCCAACATGGAGCAAAGAACAAAGATTCCTTCTCCTCTAGGATGATTTAATACTAATAAATATGTGCACTGGCATGAGAAAGCTGTACTTCAAAAGACTGTGCTGTAAAAAAATAAAGTAGAAATTTATGCTCCAGTAACACTGGTGAAAATCAGTTTTCTAGCTTTCATTACTTTTGTCAGAGGATTTACCTGTTTGCAAATCAATACTGCTATCTCTAATCTGGTTTAAGGTCAAAACACCATGACTGACAATACTGCAAAGCAGCCGTCATTCATCTCTAAGTCCAACCTTTTCGCCTTCTTCCTTTAAACTTGAAATAAACCAGCTAAATCGAACATAAAGACCCTTGGCCACAATTCCTTGTCTAGAGAAGATGAAATCTTTAACTGCAGTTGAGGATTTCGTACTGTAAAACAGCAGGTGATCAATGCCTGAAGTTCACATGACAGAAAGATGCATCACTAAAAGAGCATCAGGATTTGAAGAAGAATGCATAAAATGAGAAGGAAGAAAGCTTTCTTCCACCTGTCACATCATGCTGATAAATCTAACCCTGTGGGTGACACCTTCTTCCTGGTGGCTCCCCTGTGCACACTGATTGATACAATCTCTAGTACAGAGTATCCGGCCCAGCTTAGGATAGAAAAGTCTATACCTGGCTTTTAAATTGAATCAACTCTTGCATTAACACTCATGTTTAGTAACATGAGGAAAATGATAGTTAATAGGAATTCAACCACTTTTTTGTCAATTTGATATTCAAAAGATATGGAGAAATTAAAAAACAGATTAGAAAGCTACAATAACTCATCATAGAATCTGTGAGAATTATACTTTTCTAGTCCAAACCAGGCTACCTTTCATTTACGTTAACTCTATAGAAGATCAGAGACAAGAGTGGTTAGAATTTCCTTTCTAAACATTTACAGACTGGCTGCAGATGGAGATTGTGTTTGGATTCACACTGCCATACTGGTGAAAAAAACAGGCACTTTTACACTGCTGTGGCAACTCCTGAACATTTGTCTGTTTGGTTTATTAAGTTAGAAGTTACTGTCTGTGGTACAACCAAACAAATAGTGCCTGAAGTCAGAACAGCTCTTTCAATTAGCATTGTCGTACAAACAAGAACAGTTGTGCTGCGAATGAGTAAGTGGCTGGTGCAGGCAAGAAGAGGGACGGCTGTCTGGGAGAGACTGAAGAATGAGTGCCACGTTTGGATGTGACACCCATGCCAGTCTCCTCCCCCCACTCACACGCACCCTTTGCCGAGACTGCATTGCATACACTCTCTCAAATCAGCCAAACGTTATCAGTTAGAAGATGGGAAAGTATGACTACACACCATGAACCGCACGCTTCTTTCCCTCTCTGCAGCAGAGGCAATCCACAGCATCGGAGCTCAAGCAGGAGAAGGTAGAGCTGGAGTGGCTCCACACGCTAACGCAGAAGAGGGACAGGGAAGAGATCCCACGATAGACACCTCCACACTTCCCATGTGGCCTGTCCACCAGCACTACACAAGCGGCCTCCACGCTTCCCTCTCCCACCAGCACCACCCTTGCACTGGGGCATCCTATGGGTCAACTCCTTCCTTGTGGTGACAAGGGGAAATCCCAAGACATTTACGGCTTCAAGCTGCAGCAGGGGAGGTTTAGACTGGCTATTAGAAAACATTTCTCTACTGAAAGAGTGGTGAAGAATTGGAACGGGCTACCCAGGGAGTGGGTGGAGACTCCTTAGCTGGAGCTATTAAAAAAAATGTGTAGACGTGGCACTTCAAGACATGGTTTAGTAGGCACAGTGGTGCTGGGCTGATGGTTAGACTGGATGATCTTAGAGGTCTTTTCCAACCTTCGCGATTCTATGATTAGCCTGGGCATGGGAGGCACCCTAAGGGGCCCTCGCAGGAAGGCCAGCCTCTGAGGGCTTCCCAGTGCTATGGCATCATCAGAAGACCACTGACCAGGATGACCAGCCATATCCAGCACAAAGAGAAAGCTGTGGCCCCAGGCAGAGCTACATCCAGCTCCGAGCTGTTGTGCAGACTTTCACCACCCAAACCACAATGGAAAACAATAATGTCTTCCCTAGAAGTACCTTTAGTAAAGGTGAAAGCAGCCCAACAACAATAAGATGTATCAAAGAAAAGGAGTGGAAAGACAGAGTGAGGGGAAGGGAAATGGAATCTGTAGAGCTGAAAGGCAAAAAGAGCTTAAAATGTCATAGCCAGATGTTCAATTAGAATGGAAAAAGTTACGTTCCTGGTGGTAAAATTACAGCACATAAAAGAAAAAAGGTAGCAGCTTCTGTCTTCATATTTCTGATTCTCAGTGTGTCCTAACAGATCAAATAGAAATTAATTCCAACTGGACCAGCCAGATTATCCATCCCAAGCTGCACAAGATGTCAACAAGCAGGATCAAAGACACTTTACTCCGGCAGCCAATGTCTGTGTGGCTGTAAGCACTCACATGCCTAAATGTTCAAACTTCGAATTTTCATGTTCAGAATTTTAGATATACCTACCTTGTTCAGATTGAAAGGCATCGTGCCATGTCCTGACAGTGAGTTTAATGAAGATTTAATTATATCATCTATTCCACTTTATCAGCCTTTAATCCCCTTGACAAAACACCCTGTTGTTAGTATTGATAGGATGGTTTGCCTTTGCTTTAATGAAAGAGTGGCCAGCTCAGTGCCTGATTAAATAGAAGGGCGGCACTGATACCACTGCACCATCTCAACAAAAGTGAAGTGGTGTACCTGACAAGTAGGCAGGCACCAGGGTGTCTTTCCTCTCCGAACACTTACTAGAACTCAAACCAAGTCAACTGAGCTGCTAATCAAAGGGGAAACTGGAAGGAAAAAAACCCACAAATCACATAACAGAGGAACAAATGCTATTATAAATAATTGCATTAAGTTCTTTGTTGTAATTACCATACCTATTGCCAGCAAGTAAGGACTGTCTTGTCCGATGTCACAGAAATTCATGCTTTTACAGAACATAATACACAAAACTTCTCATGACCATTCATGCAGGCTACAATATTTAGTATGTAAACACTTGTATTAATCTAATTTATTTTATTTAAAACTATCATCCCACTTCAGATTATTCTTGTGCCATTGTAAATCTTATCTGAGGGTTCACTGATCAAAGCATCTTCCACAGACGTAGATTTAGAGTCATCTATAAATTGGAATGCTAAACCTACTGTTAACTCATCCAGGGAAACAGCCTCAATAATTACATTACTTAATTATTTATGATAGGTCAAATTTGAAGTTAGCATAATTTAGTATCTCTCTGAAGAGCTCCCAGCTAGAATACTTCAGCTGACTTAGAGAGTAAATGAAACCGGATCTGACTGATGGGGTAGTAACATTGGAGATGTTCAGGTTTTTGCAAGAATGGTGGTGTTTTCTAATGCCATGCCTCAGAGCACTCTGCAGAAATAATGGGATCGCATTTTCCCTTCTTATTGTCTGCTCTGTCTTCATGCTGAGATAGCCACTGGTATGACTTAGGGACAATGCAATAGATTAGAAGTGCCCATTCTCTCCTCTGTAATTACATCAGCACGTCTCTCCCAATAAACAACAGAAATGGAAATTGTTAGAATGAATAATGGGATTGGATTCAACGCTGAGGAAACACAAGCCAGCAGAATTCAACAAACACTGGCAAACCTGAAAGCAGAGGATACAGGCTTCTTTTTTTTTTTTTTTTTTTTTTCCCCTCAGCTGCCTTTTTTTTTCCCCAAGCCAGAATAACCCAGGCCTCACTCTAAGGTCCCATTGGTCACATTTGCATTTACCACATAAATACATCTTGCTTCCATCTCAGCAGCAGTCAATAAGTTAACAGTTGTAACTGTCAAAAAAATCAAGCAGCTTTAAATTACAGTAACTTCCGTGAGTCTTCAGTAAGCAATTCAGCCTTTTATAGAATACTGCTTTCTGTCTAGGAACAGTACCTAACATTTAATTCCAATTTGACAGACCTGGTTAGCTTTGTTTGTTTGACTCTGGTGGACATTTTTCAAAAATATCACACAGCAGAACCTGTTTTTCCAGGAGAAGTAGACAATACAGTGTGTTACCTGTCAAGATAAGAAGAGATGACACAACTGTGCTGTGTATACTGTATTGACTGAACTCAGTACAATGGTTTTGGTAGGGAAAGATGCAGGTGGAGATAGGAGTGGATTAGCACAGGATTTTAGAATAATTTAGGCTCGAAGAGATTTTTACAGGTCATCTGGACCACCTCCTGCTAGCAGGGCTAATACCAGGTTAGATAAGGATGTTAAGGGACTTGGCAAGCCAAGTTTCGACTATCTTCAAGCACGCAGATACCACAAGCTTGGGTACTTGCCCTCAGACTTATTCCACTCATTTTTAACCTAGCAAATACAATTAAATCTTCCACGAGATTTTGCTGTCACTGTGTTGCTTACTGAAGACTAAGGTCATAGCATAAATTGATACTAGTTCACCTTAATGAATTTTGTATTATTCAGATTCTTATCCAATAATTTTTATGAGACAGAGATCTTTAATGGACACAGAAAGTACTTTTCTATCCAGACAGCTTTACTGTAAGTTTTTATACTGCTTTTTTCCCCCTTGAATTCCCAAACAAACTCAACCGAATTCAACCCACCTAAGTTGCCTGTGAAAGAACAAAGAATACTCCAAGATTTAAAAGCCTGATAATCTTTTTTTGTTCAAAGTTCAACTTGTTTGCTTTATTCTGTTTTCAAGCCCTTTTATTTTTCTTGTTGGCAGCAAACAGAAAATTACCAGAGATACAGCATTTGCAAATGTTATTTTCTTAGACTAGATTCTAGCATTGCCTTGTAAGACTGAACACAGAACTATCCTAAATCTTCTTTTCTGAGAAGAAATGAAGATATTTACTACAGAAAATGCAATTCAACGTCTTTAAGTCTTGGGGCTATTTTCCTTTACCAACTTGTTTGTTGGCAACACACGCAAAACTCCAGTGGCACAGCTTTGAATCTCTTCGTAAATAATGACACTGAGAAAAGCAACTACATTTAGTTCCAACCAAAGGAGATTTTACTTATTGTAGAGAAAAAAAAATATATGGAAGGGAAGGTTTTGTTCCACTTACTACACATGAAAATTGATTAGAAAACTATATAAGCAAAAGTCCATGTTACATTATGCAAATATAAAATCACAGAATGTTTTGGGTTGGAAGGGACCTTAAATATCATCCAAATTCCAGCCCCTGCCATGGGCAGGGACACCTCTCACTGGATCAGGGGTCTCCAAGCCCCATCCAACCCGGCCTTGAGCACCTCCAGGGCTTCTCTGGGAAACCTGGGCCAGGGCCTCCCCACCCTCACAGAAAAACATTTCTTCCTAAGATCTCATCTCAATCTCCCCTCTTTCAGCTGAAAACCATTCCCCCTTGTCCTATCCCTGCACTTCCTGAACAAGAGCCCCTTCCCAGCTTTCCTGGAGCCCCCCTTTAAGTGCTGCAAGGCTGCTGTAAGACCTCCCCGGAGCCTTCTCTTCTCCAGGCCTAACAATCTCAACTCTCTCAGCCTGTTCCCATACAGGAGGTGCTCCAGCCCTCTGATCATCTTCGTGGCTTCCTCTGGGGCTTGTTCTAACAGATCCATGTCCCTCCTATGCTACAGGCATATGTACAATTTTTTGTATACACAATACAGGGGCAGTTTGCATTACTATGATTATAACCCTCACTATGGAAGTAACATGGTCATTCTAGAGATGCCAATCCGTGTCTTTCTGTGGTGACTGTAAAAAAACTTCATGGATTCTGCCCACTGCTCTGCACTTTTTGTGGCTTCTGATATATTTCAAATCATTGTCCTGGAACTGCCTACTGAAATAAGCATGCATTCATCAGATTTAACATCAGCTTCCACCTCTTTAGTGAACTGTGGAGTGCAAAACTACACAGCGCCAATTAGTGACAACAGATGTGACTAAAATTTCATAAAAGCTTTCATGGATTGACCTTTAAATAATAAAAATATCCCATGGTTTGAAATATCTGAGTCAGATATAACAGATGAGATGACTTTTCTGTACCCCTTTTTCCTGCCTACTTGCTGGGTATGCATTAATGAACTGCATATAACTGTCATCACGAATTCAATTTGTCCATACAAGAACACAAGCAAAAATTCTAACAATTAGCAAATGAAACATCGTGATTAACTTCCCCCAGGTTATCTACTCACATGCCCCTATCTTTCCATAAAAAAATGACCCTTCTAATTCCATTGGTGTGTTGCAATTTTAGTGGCAATGATATTAAAAAATTAGCAAGACAATTATTTCAGGATGAAGTGGTTTTTAAATTAGTAATCTTAAATCAGCAAATTTAAATGAAAAAAACACAAATACAGAAATCTTGTTTCTCTTATTACTAAGTTGCTTTGAGATGTGAAAATTAAATATTTTCCACTAAAATTATCAAATTACATGTGTTTTGCCTAAGTCTAGTTTTCGTTTTATACATCTGCTGCAATATTAACACCTTCTAGCACTGTTCTCCAAATCACCAATACTGCAGCACTGAGGGGCATTAAAAGCTTGCACTGGGATTGCACGGCATGTTAAACTGAATTTCAAATAACGCTATGATGTGCAATCCCTGGGAACCTCATCACTAATTTTTGGACCTGTAGTGCTCCACAAGGTGTTACAGTCATAGAATTATAGAATAGTCAGCTTGGAAGGGACCTTAAAAATCACCCAGTTCCACCCCCTGCCACGGGCAGGGACACCTCCCACTGGATAAGGGGGCTCACAGCCCCATCCAGCCTGGCCTTGAACACCTCCAGGGACAGGGCTTCCATAACTTCTCTAAATCTACCCTCTTTCAGCTTAAAATTGTTACTACTCATCCAACCATTGCACTCCCTGGTAAAGTCCAGACCATGTTCTTGAGTGATACACCCAGCATTTAAGTATCTGAAAGAAAAATTTTTAAGAAAAATTAAATAGAATTGTCAGCATGTTTTTGTCCATTCCCTACATATCCAAGATGCTCAAGAGCTCGAGTCTTCTTTCCACATGCCAAAAATAAAACTACTTCAGAGCACATCCTTCAGTATGAGCTTGTCCTGCCTACAAAGATATTCTTGTGCTTTCAATGAAAAAAGTTCCAGTGAATTTGAAAATTAGGCACCAATGATCACACAAACACAGATTCTGCAAGGACTGGAACAGACTCATCCCGTTCATCGCATCTTCCCCCTTTAAATTCTACTGGTAATGGGATAAGCAGACCTCTGGAGGCAAAACACAAGCAATAGCGTGTTCTTGTTTACACAGTCTGTATACCTAGATCTCCCTTAGTAACACACAGGCTGATTCCGTTCTGCCGGTACAGCTACAGTTTGTTAGCTTTATCTGCAAATATTCCTACTAGGTGGAAGAGTCTGGCCTAGTGAAAGAAAAGCTGTTTATTGCTTCTTCACCTAAGGTGGCAGTTCTGCCAAATTACTTGCACTCAGTGTATCTGCAGATAGGTGTGAAAGCAATTACAGAGCTACCTGGTCTATTTTTGCTTCTTTTTTTCTCCTCAAAATTCAGTTATTTCAGAAACCAAAGTAAACACCTAGAATGAGTAATATTCTGGGTTTCAAAACACATCTCGTTTTCCCTATCAGTAACACAGAAGTTCAAGAAATCTGGTACTACTCAAGAATAGTAACAGACAAATTATAATTTTGGCCACATTTTCCTCCATCATTATTGCTTTTTAAAGAATGACAAGAAGAAAGGGATTTCCTTCTGGTTTGTGAGAAGATTGCTTCTTGCAGTCTGCAGAAACCCAGCACAGATAGTTTGTTAAAAACATTTGGTGCAGAGGAGACCCAAGGACCATATGGCTTACTGCAAAAGACTTCTCTCTGCCGCTCTGACACATCCTCCTCCAATGCTGATCTTGTTAGTCTGTGGCAGGGGTCAATAATCCCTACGTGGAAGGTGCTGTCCTCCCAGTAAGGCCCTAGTGCTTTGGAATCGGTGATGACTTGCAGCAGGAACAAGAACTGGACAAATTAAGTTGTTCCAGCAGATCTGCAATCCAATAATGAAAACTCACCTAGAAGCAGGTGACAGTCTTGTAATTGAAACTCACAGCACTGGTTCCTGAACTGAGACACAGCAAATTGCTTCCACGTCCACAGAGCTACGCGTGCCACAACCAGGAAACATCTGTCAGTTCCTCCTGCTGGCCATCATGGGGATTTTAGAGACTCCTCATGACATCTGTAGCTCTATTGCGTGCCTCATAATCCTAAAGTGGGCACAACTCCTATAGAATCATAGAACCATCTGGTCGGAAAAGACCTCTGAGATCATCCAGTCCAACCGTACCTGTTCCCTTACTGAATCACGTCCCAAGAAACTCATCTACCTGTCTTTTAAACACCTCCAGGGCAAGATGATTCTCCTACTTATCATGCCCGTCTTGCATGACATGATTATCTTGCCCTCTCTTTAACTGTATTTTCTCATCTCCCAGCAGCCCTGGCTGACTGGGGCAGTGCCACCTGACTGGAAACTGGTGAATGTTACACCCATTTACAAGGGTCGAAGAGAAGACCCAGGGAACTCCAGGCCTGTCAATCTAACCTCGGTACCAGGGAAGGTCATGGAACAGATCATCTTGAGTGCTGTCATACAGCACACGCGGGACAACCGGGTGATCAGGCCCAGCCAACAAGGGTTCAACAAAGGCAGGTCCTGCCAGGCCAATCTGATCTCCCTCTATGACAAGGTTACCGGTTTAATGGACGAGGGAAATGCTGTGGGTGTGCTGTACCTGGACTTCAGTAAAGCCTTTGACACCGTTTCTCACAGCATTCTGCTGGAGAAACTGGCTGCCATTGGCGTAGACAGGCACATCCTCTGCCGGGTTAAAAACTGGCTGGATGGCCGGGCCCAAAGGGTGGTGGTAAATGGAAGTTAAATCCAGTTGGAAACCGGTCACGAGTGGTGTTCCCCAGTGTTCAGTTCTGGGTCCAGTCTTGTTTAACATCTTCATCAATGATCTCGATGAAGGCATCGAGTGCACCCTTAGCAAATTTGCGGATGACACCAAGCTGGGGGCAAGTGTGGATCTGTTTGAAGGAAGGGAGGCTCTGCAGAGGGATCTGGACAGGCTGGATCGATGGGCTGAGACCAACGGGGTGAGGTTCAACAAGGCCAAGTGCAGAGTCCTCCATTTGGGACACAACAACCCCATGCAGCGTTACAGGCTTGGGGAAGAGTGGCTGCAGAGCTGCCTGGCAGAGAAGGACCTGGGGCTGTTGGCTGACAGTGGCTGAACATGAGCCAGCAGTGTGCCCGGGTGGCCAAGAGGGCCAATGGCATCTTGGCTTGTGTCAGAGCCAGCGTGGGCAGCAGGAGCAGGGAGGTGATTGTGCCCCTGTGCTCAGCACTGGTGAGGCCGCACCTTGAGTGCTGGAGTCAGTTTTGGGCTCCTCACTCCAAGAAGGACACTGAGGGGCTGGAGCGCATGCAGAGAAGGGCAGCGAGGCTCGTGAGGGGCTGGAAAATAAGCGCTACGAGGAGAGACTGAGGAAGCTGGAGTTGTTTAGCCTGGAGAAGAGGAGGCTGAGGGGAGACCTCATCCCTGTCTACAACTGCCTGAAAGGAGGCTGTGACGGGGTGGGTGCTGAGCTCTGCTCACAAGTGACAGCGATGGGATGGGAGGAAATGGCCACAAGTTGTGCCAGGGGAGGTTTAGACTGGACATTAGGAAGAATTTCATCACTGAAAGGGTGGTCAAGGATTGGCACAGCTGCCCAGGGAGGGGGTGGAGTCACCATCCCTGGAGGTGTTTAAAAAACAGGTAGATGAGTTTCTTAAGGACAAGACAGGCACAGTGAGACAGGCACGGTTGGACTCGGTGATCTCAGAGGTCTCTTCCAACCAGATGATTCTGTGATTCTATGATTCTCACTTGCAAACCAGGATAGGGTAATTCTAAACATCACAAGCACACAGTGAAATTTATCTCTGACAATTACACAACTGTGATTGCAACTTCCAGATACTTCCAGCTGCTTCAGACAGCTTTCCTTCTCAACCTACAGAGTGTGGGTTTGCTAAACATACAATACCTATTCTTTATGTAATTCTTAACAAATATTTTTTACTAGGAAGAATTAACTTGACTAAATAAATACCAGTTACATTATAAGGTTGATTTGGTAAATAGCCTGTTCCTACATTATGAAAATAAAGCTAGATCATATGAATTGTGAAGTTAATTCAAACCTCAAAGCCTTTCACATTTTAATGAAAAAAGGAAAGTTTAAATTTAAATGAGAAATATGAAATATATATTCACAAAAACACACACACTAACCGTATTTCTAATATCATTAATTTTTCTTTATAATGTTCAGGGACACATATATTTCAGGCTTGACTCTTAATGAGAATAAAATTCCCTGAAATGCTGAAAATTCACTTGAAGTGAGAATGCCATTTCTTACTCAATTGATATTGATAGATAACAACATTGAAGCAGTCATCATTGACATTTACACGTGAATGTTAATCTTTGTGGCTGATAATACGTATAAACATTTAAATACTTATCTGAAGTGCCATAGCTGTCCTGGCTTACAGTTCTATTGATTTTAAATTATGCCCCCATGTATCTAACATCCAGTGTATGGTCTACCTGTAGTTTTCTCCCTGAGTTCAGTGAGTGCTTTCTGTAGGCATTGCATTACTCACCCTGCTATTAAAAAAACCAACCAACCAAACAAACAAAAACACCCAACAATTACATCCACCCCAATAATGTAACTTCACTGTTTTTCCTGTGAAAATACTTCCCACAGTTTGTTCTTTCAGAAATCAAAGCTCATTAAGAGATTTAGAAAGCCCTCTAAGTGACTTCCAAGTTGTCAGAGCTTTAGATTTAAATCTAATCAATTACTTTTGTATTTCACACACTGAATCAGCTTTGGCTTAAAAAAAATTACCTTGCATAAATGTTGCACATGCTACAACAGGCAAATTTAATAAAATAAGCATGAAACATATTAGCAGGAGCATGATAATATCAGTGTTATCCTGCCTTCTGCAGAACAAGTTCACAGAATTCCATAAAGCATATTAACAGCAGAAGTTTGACTCACGGATGGATGTTTATCCTCATTCTTGACTACCACAACAGCAATCCTTTAAAAAGCAATTTAGAAATACAAGGAGTTCGTGTGTACTTATCTCACTATCTGCCATGAAGAAGGGTGACTTGGGATGGGGGAGACTGTTGCGCAGCACGTGTGTCACCACGTGTTTGGGAAGGACCAGGTAGCAGCTCTTTTAAGAGAGCTTACCTGATGCCTCCCAGAGGAGATAAGTGTGCTGCAGGCACTAGCAAGAAGTCGAGATGTGCCTGAGAGCAAGCCAGACCCCTGCATAAACTCCAGAGCGCAGGCAAGACAAAAGCAAAGGTTTCTTCAGATCTGCATATTGAATTATCTTTGGTTTATAGTTAAATAATAAAATGAGCCCTGAAAATTACTTAATCCAGTCTCTTTGTTAATGACACCCCCAATTTCTTTTGCTCAGAAGAAGAGACAGTTCATCTTTTGAAGATAAATAACCAGAAGCAATTCTAGTATCACTTCATGCTTATGGCCCTTTAAAACCGCCAGTATTCAATAATTATTGTCTCCTAGGTCAGTGGGCCATGTGGAAATGATACAGTAATTTCTTCAGCAATACTTCCTTTACTTAATAATCATATTTTAAAAAAACCTGTTTATATCAGTTTACTAAAGAAGTAAATCAATACTTAGTCTAAACAAAAAGATCCACATAAAAATGTTCGAGCATACTACCATAAAGAAAAGACTTTAAAATAGCATCTGTCTCCAATACCTCTGCCTTTCTCTTCTCTGCCTAAGAACCAGCAAAGCACTTGTCAGAAACACAGGATGGTCTCACTAACCTTGAGAAATTTATATGAGAAATTTGTCTGCCCAAGTAAACACTTGATTTTCAAAAATAACTTCCCAAAACATAACCAGCTTGCAAGAGTTCAGCCAACTAATGGGTCGTAACTAGGCAAAATTGGTACATTTTTATGATGATATTGACAGCATTGGCTCCATACTTCATCTTTTAAATGCCACATACACCTCAGCTGGAGAACGTCAATAGCACCATTGATTTTTTTTCACTTCAGTGAAATTACTCATTTTCTGCAGTAGTAATGATACTGCAAAATTAAAGCAACTATTTGGATGCTTGAGCCCATTAGCCCAGTCCTCTCTCTAAGGGAAGAACCTTGACTACATCTCTGTCTGTCGCCAAAGCTTTCATGATAGCTGTTCACCGCTCCTTTCCTTGCCTCCTACTGAAACGCTCACACGAACCCCTGAATATGTCAAATAATAAATATATTTTTTACAAATTGAAGAGAAATTGGGAGAAAACACCTAATATGAATCAGGCTTCGTGCTGGTTTTTCCTCTTCACTGTTGAGAATCCTCTCAGTCATAACCCAGGTTATCAGTGACAAGTTTTGTGCTTCCACTGATCCAAATTTGCTTATTCCATAGTTAGAAAGTCTTTTTAACCACAGGTATGTTATGGAAACTTAGCTCTGATCTAATATTCACGCCCGAATCCTACTCGTTTTCTGGCCTATACTTGATAATTGGATTCTGTTACCAATGGTCTAATGATGTCCACGAGATCTCACGCCATCAGATGTTAAAAGCTGCTACTTCATCATCTACTTTCAGACACTTGAGAGCTGCTCACGTAGGCTGTATTATCAAGTTCGGAAAACACAGGATTTCAAACAGGAGATGGGGAGAACACACAAACAGTGCCTAAGAGTTTGACAGGATTGTGCATCTCAGGGTTATAAAACAGGGGTGTATTTTTAATTGAACATATCGCTTTCCTGAAACAATGCAAGAGAATGCGTTATTATCTAAATGAAGTTAGGAATTTTCTGGTTTTAAACAAATTGCTGGATGCTAGCATACATACTTTACAAATAGACTAACTAATTTTAAATGCATGCTTAACATTGTTCAGAAGACTAAAAATGTTGTAATAATCAAGCACAAAAACTAATTTTTCTCCATTCATAGAGCACAGAATGAATATTAATTATATAAAACTAATTTATATTTCATCATTTACATACAAGTAGGTATTTTATTGTAGCTAAATGTAAATGCGTTGGATGAAATTCATTAAATTTCAAATCAAATTTTATTTCCTGGTTTCCAGGCTTTCTTTTTAAATAGCATCCTCCAAGAGGTCACTACTCTCTCCCCACTTTACATGACACACAGGTGCTACAGCAGTTAGAGAAATTTATTTATTTGCTTTATTTATTTTATTTTATTTTAGTTTAGTTTATTTTTAAAAAAAGTTGTTTGCCTGTTAAAAAGTTAGACTGGAACCTGAAGGACATTTAACAAAGCACAGCTCATATCAATGCAATTGTTTCCCCTGTGCCTTTGTGTATTCATAACAAAGTTTCAGAACACTGGCAATATAAGCTTTAAATTATTTCTTCTTGGGTCTTACTAGGTGACAGGAATCTCTAAGTCATATTTAGAATGATAAGTAATAACTTGGGATTTTAATATTAGAAATGTTTTCTTAGGATTAATCCTTATCTTGCACAGAGTGCTTAATTGCTTAAAGAATGACTGCTCCCTAACAACCACATTTGCATTAAATTCAATTCTCCTATGATCGACAGGCCAAGCTTACTTCTGCCTTTTCTTCCAAGAAGTAATAAAACTGTCAGTCCTTATTATCATGATAACATTTGAATTGCAATCTCAAGACTTCCATAGTCTTTTCACAGTGTTTTTGACAAATTAAACTTCGTATACAGGCTTAATTTTATACAGGAGAAAAACACTGTTAATGGGCAGAATTAATTCGCAGATAGTATCACACTAAGAGGTTTTAAATATACACAATAAGGAATATATGCCCTAGCAATGTCTGTTGAAATACTATGTTCATTTAAATTTTGTTGGCAAAAAACCACAGTTTTGTTTGGTTTTCGCACAAGGTATACAAAACCTGGTGTTCCCTAAAATAACTTCTACACTCGTATTTTTTCTAAGCAGCAGTAGTCTAGATCAATGTCAAAACAAAAATAGACATTTATTAAAGGCAAGCAAGCAATGCACATAGCCAGAATATTTAGGGGAAAAAAGCCACATCAAGCTGCTACATAATTCTACTGAAATCAGAGGGTTTATCAGCACCCAAAGCAAATGCAAAGAAGAATTTTTCTAACATGTATGATCTGAAAAATAAAGTTCATTTATAACGGCTCTGCTTTGCACATTTCTTATACGGTACAAACTTTCCTCCCTAAAGCTAGCAGTTATACTTTAAAGTGAACTACAGAATACAATAAAAGCCTTAAAAGCACAGGGATTTTTTCAAATTATTATGCTGACTTTGGAAAAAATACCTTGTGCACATAATTACCTGCCCTTTGAATATCTCAAGTTCATGCAGCTTTTAAAAAAGTTCCCATCTATTCGTCTTGCTCGCATCATTATTATTACTCATTATCATAATAACATTCCTACTTTCTGAGGTCTGCAGAAAGAGACCTCACTCAGGACCACAATACATGCCGCTCTCAATGGGAGCAATTCTTCAGGAAGACTTGGAGTTGCTGCCTCCTCCAGAGAAGAGGGAGAAGTCAGCTCTATTCTCTCTCTGACCTGACATCTACTTCGAGGAAAACTATTAAGCCCATATTGCTACTAACATAAGGAATTCTGCCATTCCTTTGATTATTTTTTTAATTTAATTTAAATTTTAAATTTAAAATTAAAATTTAAAATTAATTTTAATTTTTTAATTTAATTTAGATTTTTTTTTATTTAAGTCTTTATACTGAAAACCAGTCTAATAACAGAACAATTCTTACATTAATTCAGTCATTACTTTCAAAAGGAAACTCTATGCCTTATTTCAGTATGGGGGCTTTGACTTTCAATACTTCTAGAAAGGAAGTTTTCCTTACTTGACTGTGTCCTAACCGTTAATTGTTTAAGTTTCAGCTGCACCGAGTGCATCCTTCCCTCGGAGCTCCCATCCTAGCACTGTGAAAAGCTGCCCTGAATTCTTTATAGACGGTATCGACATTGCACAGTTATTCAAATGATATAAAGGTAGTTACTTAAATTAGTCAGGAGACAAACAAATTGCTATATACACAGAGATTTCTAGCTGTATAAATACAAGGGATTTATTTGTTCTAAAAGCCTGCAAATCTTGATTACCCTGATTCTGCCACAGAGGCCGGGCACATGTGAGGATTTGTAGTCAATCCTTACTGAACACGAGGCTAACTAAAGCAGTTTAGATGAGGTCTTTTATTTGATGGCAGAGAACTAATCCTGGGTGCAGCACAACATGTACAATCTCAAATCACTACAGTCATGTTATCACCCTGCTCTTTTCATCACCTACATGTCAGAAGTGCAGCCAGACTGTAACCCCCATACTCCTACGCCGCAGCACCCCATCAATTTTCAGCACTCAAGAGGCAGCGCCACTGTTTGAAAGAGGCATGGTCAGATCTCTCACTCCTCTCTGCCTCCTCCAACAAAGCTGTGGAAATCATCCATCTAAATCCTCCCTGATCGCCTTGCGGTGATCTCGCTTCCAGAGCTGTTCAAACATATGGCCAGCAATCAGGCCGTGTCTAACCTCACATTTACCAGGAATGGTTAGAACAGCTCAGTGTTCCCTCTTTGTCTGTAATTTCCATTTACACATATGTCATTCCCTTGAGACATTATTACCCAGCTGAAGTGGAAAATCCTATCTGTATACATTAGAAAAATAACACTGCCACAGAAAATATGAAAAGGGTTGCACAATAAATCCTCCGTGCTACCTGCAAGAAATACCACCACTCCTGAAAAGGGATAAAGCTCATGTAAATACACAATCCGAAAACTTTGTAAGCGAAGGTTCTTCATACATCAAATCACATGAAAAAGGTGCAAGAATGACTGTGTATTTTTGGCTATTATTTCAAAACCAGGTCTGTTGTGCTGTTTGCTTAGGGCAGAGTTTAGCTTCCACAACAGCTAGAAAACTGCAGGGAGTTTCATCAAGTCATACAAGCACGTAGTGAAGCTGACTGTTGAACAACAACTACAGCGCAAAGGTAAAGCATCACGGAGTCATAAGAATGGTTTGAGCTGGAAGGGACCTTCAAGATCATTCAGTTCCATCCCCCCTGCCATGGGCAGGGACACCTCCCACTGGATGAGGGGGCTCAGAGCCCCATCCAACCTGGCCTTGAGCACCTCCAGGGATGAGGAAGCCACGATTTCCCTGGGCAACTTGTGCCAGGGCCTCACCACCCTCACAGGAAATAAAAATCTTCCTAATATCTAATATGATCTCCTCTCTTTCAGCTTAAAACCAATCCTGCTCATACTACCCCTGCGCTTCCTGATAAAAGGAGTTAAACCTTACTGTCCTGTCCAAACAAAGCTGCAATACATTACCTTGAAGTAAGAAAACATCTATAATTTTACAAGGGAGATTCTCAGATTTCAGGTGCTTTCATTAAGAAAAAGCCTTCCATGAACAAAACAGAGATGGAAAATTTTCAAAGCATTTCTGAGAAACTGCTGTATAATCTAGACACTTGAAACCACATTTAAGAAAAATACTTTGCACAAAAGCAAACTTATAATCTGATGACTTCTGGAAGTTGCAGCCCTTGTGCTGGCTGACTCGTACCAACTGCCAGCTGATGAGAACTGCATGACACAACTTGTGAAGAAAACCACGGCGCCAACACACTGGGGTAATTAAGAGACTGAAACCAGGTCAGGCAGGACGCTGATGCTCTCCCTGTCGTACCTGAAGGAGTATTTACGCAGGTCTGTAACAGATAATAAAGGCACACAGGGAAGAATTATTGCTGTACGTCCTGGGGAATGAATATATGAAATACTGAAGCCTGGGTTACATCTACAAGGAAAGCTTCTGAGACAGCGTGAATTTCAAAGGAATACTGCAGAAATTAAAAAGTTTATTTGGTATGGTAAAAGTCAACGTTGAATGCAGGGCAGGTTACGGCCACTTCTTACGTCCTGATTTTATTTGGACGCACTACTACTGACTAAAGATCATGTGATTGTAAAGTCTGATCCTGGACTTAAAGATCTGATTAGAAGAGGGAGAAAAACCATTTCTAGTAGGAAAATAATTCTGTTACTTTTGTTGAAATGTGTTTAAACACACATGCATACAGAAATACAGTATCTATACAAGCATATACATATATAACATAAATAAATATACTTGTATTCATATCTATCTATATATATACTCACTGTAAAATTCTCAAAACCATTCAAACATTCCTTTTGTACTACATATAGGACTATATATACATGCCTATGTGTGTGTATAATGAAAGGTTAGTCCTGATAAGCAGTTTTATTTGTTTCTTTATGTCAGCCACTGGGATAACCTCAATTTCAGCTCAAGCGTTAATACAGCTATAAAATACGCAGCAGCAAACACACTAAAGGTGACTTTAGGTAAAACCAATTTAAATACTCTGATTTATACTAAAACCAGTGCACCCATCATCCCACCAACAGGGCAATTGGTGATGTATTTGTGAACTCCTCATTAGATGTTTCTGAGCTTAAGAAAACATGGGACAGAAAAAAAATGGAGTAAAAGATCTGCAAAGCCTACTTGGAACTCGCGAACAAAAATCAAAATAATTCTTTTTGAATTGCAATTTTCATTTCTTCTTACTGCTTAGAGGTTCTGATTTATAAGCACATATAAATTAACTCTGCATTTCCTATTTTAATACAGGTAGATATTGCCAAGCTAACCTTATCTGGTTTACAATTTTTAATATTCATATTTCCAGTGTAATATGACAACTTCTCTGTACTTTCAAGTTGCACATTGTATTTTATATCTTATCTGCATGTGTGATACTGCTGCATTTTATCTTTCATATTGAAGCAATATAAACTTGTCTTCCTCATATATGTGGGTACTCGAGGAAACAGAGACAAGACAGCTTTACGTGCCAGCAGTGTCATTAAATTCTGCTGTTAAACGAAGAATAGATGTTTGAAATGCAAGGATCTCAAACATCAGATTTTTGTTGCTTTTTCAAAAAACATATTTTGTCTTCCTGAAATTGCAAAATGAGATACTGTTAAAGGTTTTAGACAGTAAGAACCGATGAGTTAAAGGTAGCCAATATGAATTGAACCCTCTAGTTTCTCATCGTTCGTTGCAGTATCTCTAATCACACTATGTATGCCTTAATTGGATTCAGCAAAATCACTGGAGCTTTTTGTTTTGAAAGCCTGAACAAATGGATTAACATGCTGAAATCTGCACCTCAAAAAAAGATAAATGGAATATTTTTATTTCCTTTTGTTTGGCCCAAAGAAGGGATTAAAATTATATTTTGTAACTAGAATTACAGCAGGATCCCAGAGTTAACTCCAACACACAGCCTCAAAGGAATATTCTAGACAAACATGAAGCTATAAAACAAACATACTCCCTTTCACTAGAGAGGAATAACATATAAAATACACAATACAGAACTCCAGTTCTGTCAAATTTACTCCTAAGTCACAACTTTCTGCATATTTTCTAACTTAAATGTGTTAAAACCAAATAGAAAAACGCTTAGTTGTTTGTACCTTGAGATATTTGCATTAAATAATATCTAGACTTTTTATCATATAATTTATATAACTAATAATTCCTTGAAATTTGGCATGAGAATAAATGCTTGAGTGTAATCCTAAACCTAGAAATGCTAATTTTTAGTTTCACACTAAGTCAGCAAATCAGGAACCAAAAAACTTTAACTAGGTGAAGAAATAAAACTGGCACCTCTACCAGAATGGTAGCACAGGAGATACATTAAGCATCCTATCAGGTCCCTCAGTTATGGCTAACTGCATCTTCCTTAGGAAGGTGGCAGTTGCCCTGCTGCTTAGCAATGCCACACAGCTGGGCACACGCGGCACTGGGAGGACCTACCTGGGGCGGGGGAGAAATTTCAGGCATACTGATGTATTTCAAGTCAAGCTGCAGTCCTAACTCCTGCACTGCATTTCACAGAGTTAATGCTGATTAAGAAAGAGCTCTTGAGCTGCCGCTGGAGGGGAGGGCAGACTGATTTGGAATAAAGTAATTGACACAGATCTGAAAACATCGCTTGGCCACACACGGGAGAAGCGAGGTTTGCTCATTTTTCTGCACAGACTGAAGGACAGCTTGAAGAATTCATCCTTAAACAAGTAAAGAAAGTGGAGGGCAGATTGAATTGCACCAGAACGTCCTTGAGGAACCTGCTGTGGACACGTAGCTACACCGTGTCGTGAGAGTGCAGGTGAGAGGGACAAGCATTAGAGAGAAGGGGTGAAAAACAGAAACGCATTGGACCAGTCTCTGATATCGAAGGTGGGGAAAAGCAACGACTAGTTCCTGGTTTTGTAGTATCATCTGTTTAACTCTTTGAAAATATAATAGCTTTGCATCGTCAACAGTGGACTCCCTCAAGCCACGCTCAGGACTTCTTTGGTAATTACGTTCTTGATTTAGAAAAATGTGTGGTAGCAGTTTGGTACAATTTCTATTTTAGGGCTAAACCTTGTTCAGTGCACATTTGCACATTGCATAGCTCATTCAGTGTAAAAAAGCCATATTGTACGGAGGAAAAATAGCTAATTTATTCAGTTCTTTTAGAATTAGATTTTATACTGAAAACTTCTGAAAAGAAAAAACCCTCTAGCTCCCATAGGCTTCAGTGATGCCTGAAATGCAGAAGGACTGAAATAATCTTTATAACCTAACAGGTACAGAGTAAGATCCTGACATTTGAACTTCTTCATGCAGATAAATGAAGATGCTCTGTGTGAACTAAAGCTCATAGAAAGGAAACCTTCAAAATCAGTGTTTATTCAGCAAGAAAAAGAAACATTCTATCTACCTCTAGCAGATGAATAAATCTACTGAAGTCAATAAGCACTAATGAAATGAATGGAACTCACATTGATCTCAGAGCAGCCAGGACTTTGCCCCATGTATTTACTCTGAACAAAACCCTATAAACACATTAATTGACTGCTAGGTTAGGGATTTAGAAAGATACAATATAAATTCGACTGACACTTTTTTTAAACCAATACTTTCACTTCATTGTTATTCGAACTAATTTTCCTTGTAAATTCTGCACTCTGAATCAAATCAATAAACTATTATTACCAAGTTTATTTTTATGAAAATTAAACTATACTTTATTCAATAAAAACATAGGTACTTTCAGTTTATTCACAGCACAAGATCAGCATGATTACTGCTCAGATGGGGAACCTGGTTACATTCAGCATACTCTGTCTTTCCATTTTAATAGTTATTCCAAAGAGATATTTTGTAACCTAATTTTTTAAACAATTTAATACTTACCCATAAATGTATAACTCAGAATTATTTGTACATTACCTCAACGTGCAAGAAAAGTTTTCAACAGAAAACTTTAGCTAAAGTATGTTCTAAGTTCTAATGGCAGCCATATAAGTACACATCTAAAATGTAGGAATGAATAATACTTACTAAAAAAAAGGAATTATTGGTATAAAGGATCTGGAAAGACCTAAGGAAATTATTCTCAGTTATTTTTAGCCACAATGCCAATGCAATCAACAATATTCAAAGTCCAAGACTCTATGATATTTCTATACAAAACTCTCTTACTTCTTTCCCTATGCTTTAGACACTACGAATTTCTTATCAGCACACAGGGACAGTTATAGGAGTTCACACCAGTTTTAAAACTTAAAAGCCTCTCACCAGTGGAAAAAGATCCAATATTTCATCACTTCAGCCAGACGACTGTTAAGCATCACAGACCAAAGAGGACAGAGACGAATTTTCTCTCAATTCTCACTATTTGTGATGGGTTTCATTCCTCAAAAGACAGCAGTGGGATGTCTATGTTTTTATCAGAGGTACTTCTATTATTTAAATTCAAAAAACAGAAATTAGTTCATAAGAAAAAACATCAAAAATCACTTATGTTTTTGTTGCTTGCAACCAGTATGATGGCACTAAGGTAAAAAGGCAATCATGTCAATAAATGCTAATGCGTTATCAAGCATGCCCCATAGGCTATATGAGAAATGCAAAGGGATTACTAATTCAGCTAGAGTCAGCAAAACGAATGTGTTGTACAACCAAGCTGCGCTCTGCAGGAACTTGAAAGGCAAGTGATATCACGTAGGCACTATATCACATAGGCTGATCCCATTTGGTTCCAATCTGTAAAAATACTACTTATAGTCAGCTGGACTGGACTTCAAGAAATGTTCTTAAAGAAATTATTACATGGAAGATATTGCAGAGAATTAAAATTGTTACTTTACATCCCTTTAAACTCTGCAATAACTGAGATTTGTAATCTTCCTTTTATTTTTTTAATAATAAAATACAGATATTTGCCTGACAAACTTAAGTTTAATAATTCTCTCAGCAATCAGGGTTAGAAGGACAAGATTGTAGAATTACTATTAAAATAATTCATGAGCATATTAATTAATCAAGGTACATGAATGATAATTAAAGGCATTTCTACTAAGGTAGCTCATGGTTTCTAGAATCACGGAAAGGGCAATCGATTCTCAATTTTATGAGAGACGAGTCTGATGGAGATACAGTGGTTACTGCACCTGAATTGCTGAAATTCTTACATAGAGAAACAAAAGCATGAAGATAAGCAGCAGCTATGGAGTATGAATCAGGATTTCTGAATGACTCTGTCTGATGCTTCCACTCCCTTCTCCCTGCAAAAGCATGGTGTAAGAACAAGGTGAACATGAGAAAGAACAGAGTTAAATGTTTCTGTAGGAGCCTGGAAAGAAAACATACAGATTAATACAATGATTTTACTTATTGAACAGTTTCAGCACAATTACAGCTATATTAAGACTGTCATAGCAAGGTATCAACAGTGCCATCAAAATGCCTACATAAAAGGTGACTCATCACAGCCCCGAAATTCAAGTGAAACACTTACTGTCACTTAAAATGGTTTAGGAAATGAAAGCCAATTTATGCAGCCTAACAGACTAACTTACTATGTCATTTTAATTATTTTTCATTCAGACAGCTTTTCTTCGCACACAGAATGAAGGCAACAAGGAGAATTTTCTTCTGAAAACCACATAGCAAGATGGCATCAATTGGGGACGCAAGAGCAAAAACAAAATAGAAAAAAAAAAGAACAAAAAAAGACAGTTGTCATCTAAGATGCTAAATACTAAAGCTCAGATTTACAGAACGGGGAGCAACGAAAGAAGCCGGAGAACCTGCAGGCCTTTAGATTTTTACATAGTCACTTATGAAAGGACATATTTTTATAAAGTCATAGAATCATAAGGATGGAAAAGACTTCTAGGATTGCCCAGTCCAATAGTCAGCCCAACCCCATTGTGACTACTAAATCATGTCCCCAAGTGCCACGTCTGCACATTTTTTGAACCCCTCCAGGGATGGAGACTCCAGCACTGCCCTGGGCAGCCTCTGCCAATGCTTCACCACTCTTTCAGTAAAGAAACTTTTTCCTAATATCCAATCTGAACCTCCTGTGGCACAACTTGAGGCCCTTTTCGCTTGTCCTACCACTTGTTATTTGAGAGAAGAGCCGAGCACCCACCCCGTCACAACCTCCTTTCAGGTAAAGGTAGAGAGCAGTAAGGTCTCCCCTCAGCCTCCTCCAGGCTAAGCAACCCCAGTTCCCTGTTCCCTCAGCCACTCCTCGTAAGACTTGATCTCCAGACCGTATTTTGCTGGAACTGTGTCTGATAAAAGAATTATGCAAAAATTATTGCGAAGGCTCACAGAATTAAACTTACTAAGCTGTTCAAAAAAGCAAGTAGTATTTCAATAGTTGTTCAGTATTACAAAACCAGAAAATCTGGACAAAAAAACCCACACAACATGTTTTCTATGTAATGCAGACCATCAGATATGGCATTTTCATGAACATCCAGTGACACTAATACTGTGACTTCCAACCAACTGAGACACGACTTTTCCAGCAGCCCACCTCCAGCTCAACAAGAGATGAGCCCCAGCACCACTTCCCTCCTCTCTGTCCCTCATTCCCCTCTCGGAAAGCAATGGTACCCGTTCTGGTTACTCATGATGGAGACTCCAAGTCATGTTGCCTTGTTTGTTCTCATAAAGACTGTTCTCTCCTTTTCAGCTAAGGAACTGTGTGCATTTGTGTCAAACAGCAGAAAAGCAGAGGAAGACAGTCTGACAACTGACCACCACCAAAACCAAAAAAAAAATGCCCTATTTAACAAAAAACCCAAGTATACTTTACCAGCCTGAGCAGAGTCTACAACAAATTTTCTTTATTGCTGGATAAGAAAACAATTTAAAACTTCCGGTGAAACAAATGAAATTCAACTCCCTAAACCTAGGGATCGGCTGATAAAGAGTCCCTGTTAAATGCATACATTTAGATATTCTTTCAATTTTGATGCAGCCTGATAACAGAATAAGCCAGAGGACTGTATTAAGTTCTTGTGAATTGTGGTTCAATAGCACAAAAAACACGAGAAAATCTGTGAAAACTCCTGAGCTTTGGACAAATACATACATCCCTGCCACTCCAGGATCACGTTTAATACATTACAAACACTTACTCAACACGACAGAAAGTTCTTTCTTTTACTTTTTCAAAAATAGTATAGTCTGTAAAATTTAATCTATAGTTACACTGCTTAAGTATAGACATAATATAACCAAATGTTCCATTAAACAACATAAAAATGGGTCATTTCCTTTGACAGAAATTCTGTAAAAAATATTAAATTTCATAGTAACATGCTCTGATTTCAATAGAAATTCCCACTTTCCAATGAGTTCTCGAAAACCTATTTCATAAAATCATAGAATGGTTTGGGTTCGAAGGAACTTTGAAGCCCATCCAGTTCCAACCCCCTGCCATGGGCAGGGACACCTCCCACTGGATCAGGGGGCTCAAAGCCCCATCCAACCTGGCCTTGAACACTTCCAGGGATGGGGCAGCCACCACTGCTCTGGGCAACCTGGGCCACGGCCTCACTACCTTCAGGAAAATATTTCTTCCTAGTAGTTCTTCTAAATCTCCCCTCTTTCATCTTAAAATCATTACCCCTTGTCCTATCCCTGCACTCCCTGATAAAAAAGCACCTGCCCAGCTTTCCTAGAACCCCTTTCATTACTAGAAAGCTGCTAGAATATGTCCCAGGATCCTTCTCTTTTCCAGGCTGAATAAACCCAGCTCTCTCAGCCTGTCCTCATGTGGGAGGTCCTCCAGCCCTCCAACTGTCTTTGTGGACTCTTCTGGATTCATTCTAAAAGAGATCCATGTCCTTCCTGTGCTGAGGACTCCAGAACTGAACACAGGGCTCCACATGAGGTCTCATAAGAACAGAGTAGGGGGCAAAATCACCTCCCTTGACCTGGTCATGCTTCTTTGGATGCAGCCAAGGATATGGTAGGATTTCTGGGCTTTTCTATACTGTTATCACACAGTAGAGGTTACTTTCTTTCACAAAATCTAAAACATTTGGAGTTATAATCTTCAACAAACGTACTCAATATACTTAAGGTTTTGTCAAGGTCTGCAACACACTACCTCCTCAGATGCCTTTTGAAATCAACCCATGTACTCTGAAAAAACAGAAGGGAAAATAAATGGCTGAAAATTATGATTCACAGTGAATAATTGAGAAGCTACTGACCATCAAGTTAGTTATTGCAGAAATACTCAGGTATCACAGTATCACAAGGCTGGAAAGGACCTTTGAGATCATCGAGTCCAACCTATGACCCAACAACGACACCAACTCATCATCTAAACCACGTCACTAAGTGCCTCATCCAATCTCTCCTTAAACACCTCCAGCGACGGTGACTCCACCACCTCCCCGGACCGCGCATTCCAATGGCCAATCACCCTCTCAGTAAAGAACTTCTTCCTAATGTCAAACCTAAACCTCCCCTGGCCAAGATTGAGACTGTGTCCTCTTGTTCTGTCGCCGGTCACCTGAGAGAAGAGACCAACCCCTGCCTGACTACAACCTCCTTTCAGGCAGTTGTAGAGAGCAATAAGGTCTCCCCTGAGCCTCCTCTTCTCCAGGCTAAACAACCCCAGCTCCCTCAGTCGCTCCTCACAGGGCTTGTGCTCCAGCCCCTTCCCCATCCTCATCGTTCTCCTCTGGACGCACTCCAGCATCTCAACATCTTTCTTAAACTGAGGGCCCAGAACTGGACACAGTACTCAAGGTGCAGCCTGACCAGTGCCGAGTATAAGGGAATGATGACCTCCCTAGTCCTGCTGGCCACACTATTTCTGACGCAGGCCAGGATACCATTGGCCTTCTTGGCCCCTTGGGCACACTGCTGGCTCACGTTGAGTTTCCTGTCCACCAGCACTCCCAAGTCCCTTTCCACCTGGCTGCTCTCCAGCCACTCTGTCCCCAGCCTAATCTCCTGGTCACAGCAAGGATTTTCACTGGGAATTTTAATATTAAAGTACTTTCCTAAGAGCTCAGTCCTTGTGAGTGATTCACAGCACACTACACCCTGTTCATGTAAGGCAGACACTACCTACTCTCTTCCATTGGGATGAGAAAGCCTGGAACAACACCCACGTATGAAAACCAACAACAGACCAAGTAGTCTTTGGTTTGAGTAGTGAGCTACCTTCAGATGGAGGTCATTTTAAATATTACATTTCTTAGATTTTCATTCCAGTTCCACTATTAATAATGTAGGAATGTAACCTACATAGTAGCTGCTTCAAACAAAGCATCCTTCCAAGCAGCATCCCAGGATCAGATTGCGCTAGCCTACTCTAAAAATGAAATCACCTGTCATGTGGCCTTGCACCAGCTATGAGTAAGCTGCGTTCTTCCATTTCCAGCTTTCAACTCACATGGCAGTCTTGAATAAAAGTCTTTTCCTAGCAGAAAACAAAATAGATGTTAAGTGAGAATAAGCCCAGCAAAACTGCTTAGATTGCATTAAGGGCTGCTGCACAATGACACCTCAGTGCAATTCCGTGTGGCTGCTCCTACCCACTGCTCTTGTAAAACACAGAGAAGAGATTGTTTTTCTTAAGTTATGTAACAAGAACCCAAAATAAAGCGTCACATACTCCCTTGTATTGTAAAAGCACAAAAAGCTTTAAGCAATAAATAGCACAGAGCTGTTAATTAGTTTTCAGGAGTTAGATTCTGCCCCTCTAAAATGGAACAGGAGCTGGAAAGAAGACGAGGCGGAACACTCGCCAGAAGACTCCGTAAGGGATTGATCAGTAATTTAATCTCTGGATCTCATGCTCTGCATCTTGTACTCAAACATTCGCCTAAAAGGAACTACACAGTGACAAAATGAAATCATTTTGACTGAAGAAAATTACGGCATAAACCAGAAAAATTGGGATTAATGGATAATTATAACAGATAAAACAAATCGAGGACAAGCAACGAAACAAAATATTTTTGAAAGTATACATATACTTAACTTCCAGGACAAGAAAACTGTTTGACAGTAAGGGCCAGGGAAATTCTTTTCTCTGGTTGTGGATTAGCTCTTTCTTGTGCCTTTACAGTCTATGGGACTCTCTGAGGACACTACTATGTGAAGTCAGAATTAATTCTTTGCTCTTTTAGTACATGAGCAGGGGAGAGATCTCTGAATATATGCTGAGAGGCAGCCAGATCACTGAAGACTGTTTTTTAAAAGGCAATTGCTGCTGATCTCTGAAAACCACCTCCAGTCCAAAGAATATTTTCTGGGACTTCACAAAATATCTCATTTCTACCAGGGAAGAGTGTGCGGATTTGCTAAGTAAAGTGGGTTTCAATTCTAACTCAAGGGTTTTCCTTTTTCCTTTGTCACCCATACAAGTAGAAACAAATACACACACATCTTAGATGGAACAGGTTCACCAGCACAGTGGTCCTTTTTCGTTAGCTAAGCCTTCAAGAGTAGCATGGATAATTTTCTTCTGTCAGTGATGAGTAAAAACCACACAGTCTCTATTACAAATCCACACATGCAAATAGAACTCATTGAAAAACAGACAAACTGTCATGTAAAAAATCCTCAGTGTCTGTGAGATTTATTCACACTTTCACCACAGCTGGAAAAAAGGCAACAAGTCAACTTCCTACTATACCATATTGAAAAGAAATCATGAACTCAAAAATAATACTCAAAACTGACATAATGAAAGAGAGAATTGACCTCAGGCACGCTATATCAAACTTGCATCAAAGAAACACATCAGCTGCCATGAGCAGCCTGAAATGGCACAATTTACACCTTTGTGGCCAGTAAATCGAGTTAACACTGACCGCAGCAGCATTGCAGGGCTGGCTTTAAGACAGGATGAGCTACATGTTTATCATTATTTCAGCTATTATATATTATTATATATTATTTTCAGCAACTTTGTTTTTTTTCAGAAAACAAGTATCTCCATGACTACCAACAGCAAGTCTATCTGGAACACAGGTTTTGTATTGTGGTGGGGTGACCCTGGCTGGAAGCTAGGTACCCACCAAGCTGCTCCATCACTTGCCTTCCTCAGCTGGACAGGGGAGAGAAAATGTAACAAAGGGCTCATGGGTTGAGATAAGGACACAGAGAGATCATTCACTAGTTACCATCATGGGAAAAAGAGACTCAACTTGGGGAAATCAAATTAACTGATGACCAGTCAAATCAGAGCAGGGTAATGAGAAATAAAAACTAAATCTTGAAACACCCTCACCCCACTCCTCCCTTCTCTCTGGGCTCAACTTTACTCCCAGTTTCTCTGCCTCCTCCCTTTGCAGTGGCACAGCGGGTCAGGGAATAGGGGTTATGGTCAGTTGGTCACACGTTGTCTCTGCCACTCCTCCCTCCTTACACTCCTGCCCTGCTGTGGTGTGGGATCCTCCATGGGCTGCAGGTGGGTTATCTGCTCCACCGTGGACATCCATGGGCTGCAGGCACACTGCCTGCCTCACCATGTCTGCACTACGGGCTGCAGGGGAATCTCTGCTCCCACACCTGGAGCACCTGCTCCCTCTTCACTGACCTGGGTATCTGCAGAGTTGTTTTCCTCACACATTCTCACTCCTCTCCTTCAGATGCTGTTGCACCATCTTCTTAAGTAAGTTATCCCAGAGCAGCTACCACTGCGGTGGGTCCATGCTGGAGCCAGTGGCATCGGCTCTATCAGACAAGGAGGAAGCTTCCTGCAGCTTCTCACAGAAGCCACCCATGTAGTCCCCTGCTACCAAAACCTCATCACGCAAACCCAACCCATCTATGATCCTCACCAAAATCAGAAGTGAAAGAATAAAAATTCAATATTAAAATGCTACATACAAATACCATTTTTCTGCAAATCTATGAAGTGCATTCTAGTTTCCTTTTGCATATATTGTAAATGAGTTTATAGAGATATGAAGAAATGACAATGTGAGAGAAAACAAGCCGGAGTTGCACCTGTTTCCTTCTCTTCTTTCATTTCAGCTAACCACTTATCTTTTGAAAAGCTACAGCAACTACCACCTTTATCTGCGCAGAGAAACACCGCATTTCAAAAACATAAAGGACTTCTGTAAATTTTTAAGCTTTAAGTCTCCTTTGAAGTTACACAAACAAACAAACAAAAGCAGCATAGCTTTTAGTAATCTAAAAAACATTTCCCCTTTTGTTTGAAGGCAACAAGGCAAAACAAAAAAGGGTCATAAAAAGCATTTCAGTATCTGGAATCAAATCTGTAAAAGCCAGAGCCAGAGAAGACAGGCAGATATCTTAACCCAGGGAATCTATAGTGACAAAGGAAAAATAATCAAAAGGATTATTGTCTGCCTCACCTCTGAAAATAAGTCTGATTCTACATGGAAGGACTGCAGTCAAGGATATGATAAATATTTCCTCTGAAGGCCTGAAGATACCTTTGAAAACCAGAAAGGTTCAAATGTCAGTATTTCTGTGTTACAGAATTAGTGAGGAAACAGAAGCTCTCTTTAGTTTAATCGCCAACTGTCTAGCACATAAATTAAAGAGTTAACGAAACAATAAGCAGCAAAGGTGTGTTAAAGAAATGTTTGACAGGAAGCCCAAGGACAGTGGATAAGTCACTGACACGCTACCTCTGGTACCATAAATGAAGAATGGGAGGACTAGTCCTAATCAGGTTGATTAGGTATCCTGGAACTATCACACAGTAAAGGCTGGCAGGATTACACTCTATTTAGAGAAACCAATGGGACTGAAATACTGCAGATAGAGGGTAGATTTTTTTCCCCCCCCATATTTTACCTTTAACCTTTTAACTTTTCATTTCTGCTTCTTATCTGCTTTGTGCCATTATTTCTGACAAAATGGGGACTCTCGGAGCCTGAAAGCCAAATTCCACTACTACACTTGAATGATATTTATATCCAGAATGAACTCAATCTTATACTCGATACTTAGAAACTATCTGGGTCACTTCCATCACAATGTGCCGAAATTCCTGAGTCAGCTACCTGGTGGATTTTCCATTGCCTTCTGAAATAATAAATATATTTGCCAATAAGTTTATAAGTATTTGTATAATACAGTCAGCAAAGAAATTAAAAAAAATATTTAAAGCACCAGGACAGAAAATTTGAGTACATGGCTTCATAACTCTTCAAGCCTGCCAAGTCAAATCAGCAGCAGCTCATGAACTAACCGATGCTTGGCACAATTGATTTAAGGGGTTTTTACATTCATATTGCAAAGTGCAGATTAATAAGAAACTGAAGTATCTTAAAAGATGCAAAACATCCCTCCACCTCATCCCTCAGCTTCTAGCTTTCCGCCACGAGCTTATCTGAGCAGGCTTCAGCCGCCTCTCATGGTCCTTTTTCCTTGCCCTCCCCCTTCCCCCGAGTCTGATGCAGTCTAACGCTGAACTGCTGACAGTTCTAGATTTACAGGCACTTTGTCACAAAACACCTGACACACAGACACAGAAAAACACCTTCTACCAAGTAAATCACTAATGTCCAAAGGAACACGATCGTTTCCTTGAAACACAGGGCTCTGCTGAATGGCATCTAAATTCCCTTCTCTCAGAATCACGGAAGTAAATCAGAATTCCACATTTCATTAAAATATAAAGCTAGCTTTTACATATGGTAGCTCCTAAATGAGCTTTCCTAAAGCAGAAGTGGCTCATGCACCTCGGTGTCCAGCAGTCACCATGGTGAGTGATCACAGTTCCGAACTATTACCATGTGCCTACGCTGCTATCCAGACACTGCTTCAATAGCCGTGTTTCTTCTGGGTTCTTGGATCTTGAAGGTCACACTAGACAGCATATTTATTCTGACAAAATTTTAGAACTCTGACACGAACAGACAGTGAACAGCAAGCTTTACAGCGACCGAATTTAACGGTTTTAAAGTCACACCAGATTTATATTGATTGTATCCTATAATATTTAGGGACACGCTGTACAAAACTGCATTTTTCTCCCTTCCTCCTCATCTCCATAAACATATTTTCAAAACAAATCTGTATCTTTTCTTACCCAGTAGAGTAATAATTTCATTCCCTGAATACCTTAGGGTTAATAAAAAATCACCCTTTTACAAAGTTGTTAAAGATCACTGAGATGTAACCTTTATGATAGGTCAGTAAACTTCAGATCAGTAAACATAAAACATGCCTTTGCCTCTAGTGAATATATTCCATTTTAAGAGCTGTGCTCATCCAATCTACAAATACAATGTAGTGTAAGCAGTCACATTTTATTTTCTCACTTTAAAAATGCCCCGAGATCAGCTCTAATATTTATGCTTTGATTTACTTGAATAAAAGGCTATTTAAAATTTTTGGTTGATGGAAATAAAACATGTCCTGCAATTCTGAAATAAAAACTAAAATCATATTAGAGTTGGATATTTGATGCATTAAATCATAACAACTGGAAACCCCATTAAATAAATAAAACCTCTTGCATTGCATTTTTACTTAAATATAATTTATTTCTATTCTACACACTTTGTTAGAATCAATCACAACCGAGGTTCTACTGCAATTAATTTGCACTTCACTACCTGTATCACTGATGAGATCTGGAGAAGTGTAGGGAATAACAGAGGGGCAGGACTCGTGGAGAGTGGCCACCATACCTTCAGAGTTTGCAAATTTGTTTGCGAAGTGGCTCTCCTAACTCTCAATTTACCAGTTATACGATTTTACTGCATTAGCTTGAGCGTTCCTGCAATAACGTACAGCTGTATTCTGAACATAATACCACCTTGACAGAATTACAAGAGAAGTTTTCAAACAATAAATTAAGTGTATTGCACACAGGACAACGTGATGCAACAGAGGGGCACTTGGCAAAAGGTGAAAAACTCCATGGTATTACCAAGAGATTTTTCTGCACAACAGAAACACCAGAGTTCAATAGTTTATATAATATGTTAACAGTCCTTGAAAATTACTAAACCACTACAGAAAAAAAAAAAAAAAAAAAAAAAAAAAAGCTATTGCTGTGGTATTTCTTCCCCATTAAGACTGAGAAAATATTCTCAGAGCCGTGACTCCAGGATTTTAGACTGTTTAAGACAGACAAGATTACAAAAAGGATGCAAAGTACTTTATTGCCACTTTAGATTTAAAGCTGGAGGTATTTCAGAATCCTGAGACAGACCAAGAAAGCTTCTGTGAACAGACCACTCAGTAGTGCTTAAAATGTTTAATCATTTTGCCAAATATGGTGGCAGACTGAGAAGTTGCACAAGTTTGCCGGTTCTGATTCACCTCTTGCAGAGCTCAGCTGATGCTGCAAAGCTGCATAAAGCGTGCAAAGCATGAAATAGCTCAGTTCCACCCAGAAACAGTAATTTCATCTATTTTGGTAACATCTTGTCTCCTTAAGAGAAGCAGATAAAGTAGCAGTTACATGTTTCATTGAAACATCCATAGGAAGGGATCAGTGATGTGCAAAGACCAGGAGAGCAGCCCTGCGTTCACAACCAACATGATAACATGAGCAATCACAAGCACATCAGTGGTTAAGGCAATATTCTGTTGTTAATTACTTGTGCTGTTGGTCTCTACTCATTTGTACAGAAAAAAAGGGCCAGAATAATTTCATTTGACTTTGTGTTTCTCAGAAAAAGGGGTCTAAGTGTGACTGCACATTCAACTTCGTAACAAAACAGAGCATCCAGCACAACCCTGGCATACGCTCACACAATCTGGAATTAAAATGTATTCGACTACGTGGAAAATTAAAAACTTTTCAAAACATTTTTTTTCCTAAAGAGAAGAAACATTTCATTCTAAGAAAAAAGAAACCTGAAAGACTTGAAATTATGAGAAAATTCATAACATTATGTGAAAGCCTGTTACTTGGAATTCCAAAAGATCAGAACTTTTGCAGCGCATCACTTCAGAGCGCGTTGCATCCAGCACTTCAGCTAGGCAGAGCGTTTCAGGTTTAAAACCTAAGACTGCATGAGAAACAGGTAATCATTTTGGTATTATCCTTAATTTTCCCAACAATCATTGCCAGAAAGAGAAATGCAAGTAATGGCTTTTTTTCATTCTCATTACAAACTCTGTCTTTCTGAAGCAATATCAGAATTTTAATGACTCATATATTCTGTGAACGAGCATAATGAACACTACCACTCTGACACTTTCAATGTTCTGTAATTTGATTTGTTGGCAATTCCTATTCTCTCCTGTTTACAACCTGCAGAAAAGAGGTGAAATGTCTAGGCAGTCAAAATAGAGAATATTTATAAGATCCAACTTTATGGATTCATTTTAACTCTCCAGTAAAGTGGAGAGCTTTACCTTATTATACATCTTGAAAACCCAATATGCACATACCCAAGCAATAGCAATTTTTCCAAGAGCAGCCATATTATGAGTTGAAATAGCTTCAGGGGAGAGCTTAGCCATATGTTTCACAAGTCTCCCAAAACTTTAAATTCTTCTGCTTAATAAAGTAGGTACACAAATGCTAATGCCCCTCTCTTGGTACAGAGCTAAGGTGAACATTTAAATTTGCGCTTTCTATCTGTTGCCTCAAGGACTCGAGGAGAAAGCAAAGCGATGCTCCCAGGCTGTGGACTGACCAGCTGCGACGGGAAGGGTGCCCAGTCGTGAGTCACACGGCAGAGGGACCAGTCTGTCTCCTCATTTCCAGACTGTTTCAGTGTGCCATCACCTGCACTCCTCCTTGTCAGCGTGGTCCCATTGCCAGGACGACCCTGCTGCCCCCCATACACAGGCCAACAGCTACACCTTTCAAGGTAAATGATGCTCCCTATATAAATCACACCTGACATCTGCTTGGTTACAATAGCTGGAACTTGTCTCTTCCACTGGTTAACTCAGCTGTGCCAGCAGGACCCCCTGCACTGCCTGAAAACAAGGGAGACCTTTGCTAAACGGTCCCTGATTTAGAATCGTTAATACGGTCTCACAAAAATAACATTTTAGGGTTCTTAATTCATTTTTCAATTGATGAAACAGAAAAGCTTCTAATTTTATAACAAATACACCCAGCATATCTCCATATGTTTATTGTCAAAGCTTTCAGCAGATGAACAGCCACAGATCACACCTCTAGTTTAGGAGGTTTATAGCCACCGGCTGTGACACAATTATTATTGTGGGGCTGCCGCTCACGTAACCCGCTGCCGGGTCAGCCCTGAAGACAGAGCCCTTTAGTCTCTCCACTGAGCAGAAAGCAGCAACATGAGGTTTCCTCAACATCTTTCTTCATTCTGAACTGGAGAAACTAAGAAACAGAAAGGCGAGAAGGGAGGGGGGGTTAGTCTCCTTCCTCCAGTGTTCTCTGTTGCCAATGCTGCCTTGTGCCTACTTTGGTATTTACTCCTCTCTGCTAGTTTCTAGCAATATCCGCCCATCAACATTTCAACTAAAATATCATTTTAAAAACTAAGCAATTTTTTCTAATTTTTCTTTATATTTTAAGTGCTTAGGAAACAATTAAAATCGTCTTTCAAAGAAAACTCCTTATAAAACTTCATACCAGTTTCCAACTGTTTCTTAATGCTCCCTCTGAATTACACATCACCTTAAACACCATAATATTTTAAAATTATTGCTGTAATATTTATTAAAAGTCTGTTTGAAACAATAAAGAACACCTCAGCAAGGAATAAGATGCAAGCACTAGCATTAATGATGAAATCCCATTGATACATTTCATATACACAAAAAATTAATGCAAGATGAATGGTGAACTCTGAATAAATTGCTTTTTGCACAGAGGCTTCCATGTCATTGTTCTGGCTGATGACAGAAGTCTATTAACAAAATTAAGTAACAACCTTGTAGTACATAAAATATTAATGTATCAGGGAATAAAACAAAATAGCTTTCAGACAAAACAAGACTACTTCACTTTAGGTGAATGTGAGAATGGTGAATACATATTTACTGTAAAATACTATAACCTGACTCAATGGTTTAAATAGAAAAGCTCTTAGATTTTCGGGTATTCACATGAAAAAAATATAAGAGCTCTTCATTGTGTTTTACTCAATGTACACAAAGAATGAAGCAGCATTCTCTTAAAATCTACTAATTTAATCCAGTTTAAAGAATTAAAAGCTAAATGCTTCACTGATCAATTCTGCTACTCTCATGGCACTTCTGTAAACCAGAATAATTTTCAAAATTGTCCTTAAGATACATTTCAGGCTTTCTGAGCTACTTGCTTAGCATGTGTGTGTCGTACTGTGGCCCAAGGAAATTAAGTACATCATTTTCTTATAACCTTATTCCATATTTTAACTGTTCCTGCTTTTCCATGGCAGGAGTGAACTTAGAGAGTGCTGGTTACTCTGAACTGACTCCCTCCATGGGCTTTCTTAGCATACAAGAGAGCTGCTCAGCTGGGTAGGTTATGTGGCCCACATTAAAGTGAAGCACCGTGCTAACTGAAGCATATTAAAAATGTTTACATAAGGAATTCACACTGGTTTACTACCTTTTATCCAGGCTTGCCTTCTGAGCCCTTGAAATGTCAGCCAACTCCAGGGAAGATTGCATCAATTTACTGACTCATTATTTGGGTTTTGGAGGCTACTCCTAGGGAAGCAATACATGGAAATGAAAATTTTGCATCATAAACTTTTGGCAAAACTCACAGAGGAATCTGCATCGAAATGGCAAGCTGAAAAACTTGAAACAGCAAGTGAAAGCACAGCTGTGATTTCAAGACATCTATTAGAGTGAGTCCAGAGATCGGACAGCTGGAGCATCTCCCACATGAGGCCAGGCTGAGAGAGCTGAGGTTGTTCAGCTTGGAGAAGTGACCTTAGAGCAGCCTCCCAGTACTGAAAGGGGCTCCAGGAAAGCTGGGGGGGACTCTTGATCAGTGCAGGGATAGGATGAGGGGGAATGACTTTAGGCTGAAAGGATTGATTCAGATTAGACATTAGGAAGAAATTTTTTACTGTGAGGCACTAACACAGGTTGCCCAGAGCAGTGGTGGCTGCCCCATCCCTGGAATTGTTCAAGACCAGGTTGGATGGGGCTTTGAGCAACCTGATCCAGTGGGAGGTGTCCCTGCCCATGGCAGGGGGTTGGAACTGGATGGGCTTTAAGGTCCCTTCCAAGTCAAACCATTCTATAACTCCATGAAAAGCAAGAATTTGAAGGCATGAGAAGCATCTCCCTGGTTATGTCACAAGTAAATATGCATATAAAACAAGATTAAATTGTTCATAAAGACTTAAAAACAACAGATCTGCTTGATTTTCCAAGTACTAACTCAAGGATACACATGCACTCTAAGGGAGCAAGAACCCAACCAACCATCAGAAACACAGGCAAATCCATTGAAGCCCCATCCCTGTATCTCAGTACCACAAGGCTGGAAAGGACCTTTGAGATCAAGTCCAACCAATAACCCAACATCAATCCCAGGGTCATCGTATGACAAAAAGTGAATTGCATTGGATGTACCTGGAGGTATTTGGCCAAACTTTATCACATACGGAGTTCTAACTGCCTGCAAAGGGAGTCAGGTTAGAAGGAAAGAAATCTCCTTTTCCTGTTTTACACTCTCAAGTTTACCAAACATTTCAGAATTCAGAACAACTCTATGGCAGAACAACACAGCGAACCATTAGGAAACGAAAGTGCCTTACTGACGGGCTGGTTTTGATGACCAAAGGCAAACAAACACTTATTGAAAGGGCAATATTAATTTACTCTTTTCAATAGCTAAAATACTACATGAAAACACTTTTCTTTCTCAGTAAAAAATACATATACATACGCACATACATACATATATGTCTTAGTTCCAGGTCAAAATGAAGCGTCATGACACACTGGCCAGGTAAACAGTGCTTTGCCCATTGAGCTCAAGAACCGACATCCTTAATTCGATACAGAATCACGTGATGTGCTAAAGTATTAATTGAAAATAAATATTATACTTATTTGAAATTACAAACCACTTCACACTATTAATTATTTCAGCAAGCTGTGTATTTTTACACTTGTAATCACTCACAGAGATAAGATCA